>PISX010001692.1:128654-185722 GCA_004024625.1 Mellivora capensis | reverse complement strand
TGAGAAGTTCTTTATAGATCCTGGATATCAACCTTTTGTCTGTACTGTCATTTGCAAATATCTTCTCCCATTCTGTGGGTTGCCTCTTTGTTTTGTTGACTGTCTCCTTTGCTGTGCAGAAGCTTTTGATCTTGATGAAGTCCCAAAAGTTCATTTTTGCTTTTGTTTCCTTTGCCTTTGGTGACATATCTTAAAAGAAATTGCTGTGGCTGATATCAAAGAGGTTACTGCCTATGTTCTTCTCTAGGATTCTGATGGATTCCTGTCTCACATTGAGGTCCTTTATCCATTTAACAGCTTGGCTGAATGTTGAAGGAGTGCCCCGATACACAAACAGTTCCTCAGCAAATATGGGGAGACTTAATGGTTCCAAGCATTGAAGGAAATCTCTCTCTAACCATTAGCTAACTAATAAGGAAACCAAACAGACTTGTCAGTGTCATATATGACAAAGAATACAGATTTTTACAGTGTTATCTTGGAAAAGTCGTGAAAACAAACAGCCATGACAAATGGCAGCAACAAGAAATCCTGAGGAGGTGAGCTTCTCAAAATTTGCTCCTGTATTATTTAAAATTTCCAGTTTCAATGAAAAATTAGAAAATATGCAAAGAAATGAGAAAGCATGCCTGATATGCAAGAAAAAAGGCTATCAGCAGAAACTTTTCCTGAGGAAACTAAAATTGGGGACCAATGAGACAAAGATTTTAAATTGGCTACTTTTAATATGGAATAAAAGAAATCATCAACAAAAAATAAACATGAGACTGTTGTTTCACCAAATAGGGAATATCAAAATAGAGGTAGAAGTAATTTTGTAAAATAACCAAATAGAAAGGCTATAATTTAAAATGTTAATAACTGGAATAAAAAATTCAGGGGCGCCTAGGTGGCTCAGTGGGTTAAAGCCTCTGCCTTCGGCTCAGGTCATGATCCCAGGGTCCTGGGATCGAGCCCCGCATCGGGCTCTCTGCTCAGCAGGGAACCTGCTTTCTCCTCTCTCTCTGCCTGCCTCTCTGCCTACTTGTGATCTCTGTCTGTCAAATAAATAAAAAAATCTTTAAAAAAAAATTCATAGAAGAGCTCAAAACAGGTGTGAACAGACTGAAGAAAGAATGACAGAACTTAAAGATAGGTCACTTTAGACTATCAAATCACAGAAACAGAAAGAAAAAAGAACTAAAGAAAATGAACAGAGCCTCAGAGACCTACGGACCCCATTAAGCAAACCAACATACACATGAGGGATTCCCAAAAGAGGAGGGATGGAAAGGGGCTGGAAGGACACATGAAGACTTCAGGGCCAGAGACTTGTCAAATTTAATTAAAATAATTGATTTACATATCCAAGGAGCTAAAAACAGAAAAAATACCCCAGAAAGGATAAACTAAAAATCTCCATACCTTAACACATCATAATCAAGCTGTTTAAAACCAAAAAGAGAGAAACTTGAAAGCAGCAAGAGAGGCCACTCATCACATGCAAGAGATCCTCACTAATATGACAACTGATTTCTCTTCAGAAATAACTGAGGCCAGAAGACAATGGGATGGCATAGTCCAAGTACGGAAAGAAATACTGTGTACCAAGAAATCTATACCCAGTAAAACTACCTTTTGAAAATGAAGCAAAAATTAAGACATTCCCAGATAAAAACCAAAGAAAATTCATTACAGCAGATCTTCCCTATAAGAGATACTAAAGGAGGTACTTCAGGCTGAAATCACGCACTAACAGAAGCACCAACAGAGAACACCGGCAAAGTTAACTATGCAGGCAAATTTAAAACACAAGATGCAAGAAACTAGAGGTAACTACACCAACTAGATGACCTAGACGAAATAGAAAAATTCCTACCAAGACTCAAACTACCAAAACTTACTAGAGAAGAAATAGAAAATCTAAATAGACCTGGAAAGAGACTGAATTAGTGACAATTAAAAAAAAAAACCTCATACTTCAAGAAAAGCTCTGAATCATGGCTTCCTCGTGAAATTTTTATTGGGTAAAACTGCAACCCATATCTTGGTATCTCAACCCACTGGGTTTGTGTGTCTCTTGTTGATTGGCTAGTTTCATCCGGTCTGGTGACGTGTTATTCAAGATTACCCCATACTAGGACAGTTACAAACGGTACTTTCTGGGAAGGCTTAGTCAGTTAACATATTCAGTGTGAATAATAAGATCATCGTCCTTCCCAAGGTGGAGTCATTTTGGTTTGGGCAAGACTTTCTCACTGTTACAAACAGCACTTCGTACTGATCAGATGTCTCCATCTGGCCTGACTCGTCCTTGTATTCTGGGCTCTGTTATCAGGAACTGGCCGACTACATTTTACTGGTTTCCCGGACTTGCTTTTACGTAAGTTTCTCGGGGGGAGGGGGGTCACTTTAATTTTACTGCACAGACAACAAAATGGCTATTTAACTGAAATGGAGTCACTCTGGCTAAATAGGTCCTTACAAAATTAGATGCTTTCCAAGAGTCAGTTTTATAAAAAATGAATTATATATTAATTTTTAAAAGCAGAACAGGGAGCAATAGCTACATTTGAATTGTTTGTCATGGTCTTCTCTGGTTTTGTGTTGAAAATGACCTTGGATTTCCATAAGAAATATCACAGGAAAAAAAAAATCTCCCAAGGAAAATCAGACCACACCAAAAAAAAAAAAAAAAAATCCCCATTCATTTGAAAGAACTATTTTTGATTTCCAGCTGGAAATGGGTGCTGAATCCAAATGAGAGTCTCTCCCCCAATAATGAATTCAATGAACAAGAAATAATTCACAAAAAAAGCCATCCACTCACCAACCGCAAGAGAAGAAAGGCGAATCGTGTGCTGCAAACATGTTACTGAGATATTCGGGGCAGCCTGGTGGGCCCTAACACTGCCCCACTCCCTCCACGCCCAGCTGTCCATGTCTCCGCTCCAAGCGTGTGGGCGAAGGAGCTCAATGCACCAAATTCTCATACCTCTAGCTTTTATTTACCAAGTTGGAGAGACTTGGCTTGAGGGAGTAAGACGAAAACCCAAGGAGCACTCCCCACCAACAGAAGCCTCTGTGCTGCTGGTCTCTGGGATCTTGGCAGATCAGGAGAAAAACAAGCCAGTGCCCCCTAGAGTCAGGGTTCCCGGACGGGGGTGAGAGGCAGGGACGGTCCTCTCACAGCCCGGCTGTCCCCAGCTAGAACAGAAGTAGCGTCCCCCGAGCTCTCTCCCGAGCTCTCAGACCTGCTCAGTGGGTGTGACAAGTAGCTTGTCGGATGAGGTCACGCGGGTGTCAGTTAGGTCCCCTCGGTCCTGTCTGCTTTAGAAATGGTACGCCCGCACTTGCATTTGGAGTCGAAGCCTTTCTCCACAGACAAGATCACATCTACTCCGCTGTCTTTCCCCAAAACTTTTTCAAACTCAATATAAAAAATTTCTATAGAAAATTCCTACCTTCGGTACGTTCCCAGAGAAGCAAGACAACTCCCACGTGCATTTTTGTACATATTTTTCATTTATTTATTCGACTTTGATGCAACATTTCCAAAGTACAGAAAAGCATACTAATTAATATAAAAGATACATCTCCACCATGGAGATTAAACAAGTGTGAACATTTTGCTCTGCTTGCTTCCTTTTTTGTAAAAAGAAAAATGTGTGAAACTTACTTTGGAAGGATAGATACATCAAATTAACAGTAAAATGTGAATAGTGGAATCTAGGAGATGTTCACTGTAAAATTCTTTCTGGATGTTGGAATATTTTCACTATGAAGCGTCAGGGAGGAGACACACCTGACAGAGTGAAATCCCACCCCATCAACCTCAGATGCTGTATGATTGGTATGTAATAATCTTACACGTTTTTGTACTCTTCATACACACGCTTTTATCCATAAGCTACATGCACAATTTTACTTATTCGTTATAAAACTTCCATAAATGTTTCCTATACTTTTTCACTCCTTTTAAGATTTTTGAGGTTTATTCTGGTAATACACATATACCAATCTACTTTAATGACTACGTCCCATTGTATGTAAAACCTAAAATCGGCAGAAGAGTATGTGAAGTATCAAATTTCTATTCAGTGTGTAAGTTAATGGATAGATGGGTGTGTATAAAGAGTATAAAAACACACTCAGCCACGTTCTGTCCCCACTCCCTGCACACGGGTGCGTCTGAATTCTGGGACGTGGGATTTACCAACTGGGAAAAATTGGGGTCTTACCAGGTATCTCCCCAACGGGTGTCTTAAAAGCCACTTCCCAGGAGATGAGAGAGTGGATTAAAAGTGTCAGTCATGGGCGCCTGGGTGGCTCAGTGGGTTAAGCCTCTGCCTTCGGCTCAGGTCACGATCTCAGGGTCCTGGGATCGAGCCCCACATCGAGCCCCACATCGGGCAGTGGGAGTCCTGCTTCCCCTACTCTCTCTGCCTGCCTCTCTGCCTACTTGTGATCTCTCTCTTTCTCTGTCAAATAAATAAATAAAATCTTTAAAATCTTTAAAAAAAAAAAAAAAAGGATCAGTCACGAAAGGGAACAAGCTCAGAGGGAAGAGAGGAGCCTTCGTGATAATGAAGGTAAAAGTAGACACTGCCTTCACGGGGAAGCCACAAAACGGGGCTGCAGACGTTGGAGCAAGAGTGGAAAACAAATTCGGGAGAAATAAGGTTTCATGGATGGTGAACACAGCATCAGAAGAGGCTTTCAGGAGGCAAGCCCAATCAAGGACAGCCCATCGCCATGACCCCTGTCACTTTCTCTGGATGTTCTATGCTGCGCTGAACGCTCTTCTGTCCCCAGGAGCTCCGTGGTACCTCTCCCAAGGAGAAGGTTTACTCCTCGTGTTTATTCTTTCATCAGACATGAGCGTCAGGCTCTGCCGTTCCCTCAGAGAGAGCTGCCGAGGCTCATCCTGGTTACGGGCGTGCATGCCCAGGGCACAGGAGGCTCTGAGTCCCCAAGCTGCCCCAGCTCAGGGCCTCGAGGTGGGGCCACGAGTCATGGCCATGCTAATTACGACAGCGAGGACAAGGCATGTATCACCCTTGTGCCATGCAGACCCAAGGACCCTCAGCTGGTGGCAGAGGAAATGGCATGAAACCTATTACAATGCATTCCTGTAACCTTGGCTACTGTCTCTATAGTTTCTAGAAGATGTTTTCCTCAACATTCACAGCCCTGCCCATATGTCGGCCTCCATCTGTGGGGCTCCTGAGCCACAGCCTGGCCCCGCCAGGTGCCTCTGAGCCTGGAGCCCTGTGACCGACCATGTGTGTCCAGACCACACCCTGGGGAGGTCGTTTTGTGATTTTCTCCTCTCGGGTGATGTCGAGAGGAAAGTCTGTGAAATACAGAAAGGCCACTGTGAAGGGTGTCGGAGCACTACTCACCGGTCGTGGAACGCGGGCACCTTGGAAGGACACTGCAAATATTGCTTAAAGCGGAGTTCGAAGGCCTGTCCGATGGAGCCGATGACATCCTGGGCCAGCCCATCGCAGCACTCCAGAATGTGACATGCTGTGGACACAAGTGGCACAGGCTTGTCAGAGACACTGGGGCCACCAGGCTTGGCCACGGGAGGGGTGCATGTCCCTCACGGACGGTCCCCCAGCACACCTGGTCCCCATGCCATTGCTGTAAGGTGCCAGCACGGGGATGGATGCCTCTCTTAACGGCCCTGCTCCCTTAAACTAATGGTTCCATTTGTAAACACATTTTAACATTTTAAATTTCAGATGGATTGCTCTTAAGAATTTCTTAACAGTCTATAAAATACCAACTCAGAGCCCAACAGAGAGAGCCAGGGTTTGGAAGGAAACGTTGATGGGTCAGAGAACCTGATCTAACAAGAAGCGAGTCCCGCCAGGACCCCATGGGCCTGGGACTGGACCAGGTTCTCGAAGAGCGAGACCTGAGCATTGCACAGGGGCAGCTGTCCCCGCACCTGCGACACCACCAAACTGTCCTCTGGCTGCACAAAGCCAGCCAGACGCGGTGGAGCTCCCCCAGACAGCTCCCGGACAGCTGCTGCCAGTCCTGGGGGCCTCAGGCTTCTCTTCCCCCCCAGGTGGGCGGGGGTGCCCTGGGGACACAGGATACTTTGAAAAGAGCGGCATGACGGTATAGCGGCTCCAGATCTCAGTGCAAGCCCCTGAGAATGCTAGGGATGGCCAAGACGTGTGTCCCAAAGACACAGATGCTGGCTGTATTTTTATTGTTGATTATTGCTATTATTTTATTTTTATTGTTGATATTGGTTTTTATTAAACATCAACCCAGATACACAGAGCAAGGCCGTATTACATTGCCATTAGAGGCACATGGTTGTGCATGACGCTGTGCGAGTGGAGGTGTCCTCCCGCCCGTAAGAAGGCAGGGGCCCGGGTGTGAGGAGGGGGACACCTCGGTCCCCACCTTCCCGTTTCCAGCCAAGCACGCCCACATCCGGTCTGCACCCGCTGCCCGGTTGGCACTTTGGAGATGGGTAGGCTGGGGAAGGGTCAAAACCCAGCAGCTTCCCCTCTTTCTGAAAAGCAGAGCAGCAGCCACGGTGAAGGAAGGACGGGGTTTCTGCAGAGCCGCCGCCGCCGGATCCACCTGTGGGCCTACTAGTCTACACTAGTCTACCCGGCATGAGCCGGAAGCCTGGGTGTGGCCGTCTTTAAGTTGGTTCTGGGGACATGTGCAAGGGGCAGAGCTGCGGGGGAAGCTCCCCGTTGGCTGAGGGCCTGTCGGTCAGGAACGAGAGGGCGGCAGAGCCTGCTGATGCCGACCCAAGCCACGTCTCCGGGCTCTGCTCCCTCGCCGTGCTCCCTGGGAGGAGCCCTGAACTAGTGAGCCCTCGCCAGGGAGCCGCACACGCCCCCCAGCACTCCAGCCCCGTTTCCGGACAACGCTGTTGTCTGGGGAATCCGCATCCTCCGCCTTGCTCGGTGTGCTAGATCAGGGGTGCGTGCGGGCTCCAGGTCCAGCTCCCCCGCACAGATGAGGAGTGTGCTGCGCCTCCCAGCCCCAGAGGTGGGCTCACCAAACGCTTAGAAAGTCAACTCACCCCTGCCTGACTGGCAGGCACTGAACTGCCGTGGAGCGGAGGTCAGGCTGGAAGATGGGGGGGCCTAAGATCTGGGTAACCAGAGACCTTAGAAGCAGATAGCGAGGTGCGGATGGAGACGCGCTCAGGGCAGAAGGCCGTGTGAAGCCTGGGCGCTGGGGCCACCCGGCCTCCAGCCTGGATGTCCAGCCTGGTTGGGGCACCTCCAGGAGCTAGGCCAGGCCAGAAGGGTCCCCCTACAGGCCTCAGAAGGGGCCCTGCTAGCACCTTGCTCTTGGGTCTCCTGGCCCGGGTTATGGCGTACTGAGCAGGAGCCCCAGCGAACCGGTAAGGCAGCCCCTCCGGGGAGGAGCAGGCTAGTGTGGCGCCCTCCCTCAAGCACAGAGAAACTGCAGCAAGGTCAAGAGGTGTGGGCTCCACGACTCAGCGAAGGGTCTCAGGGACGGTCCACCTCGGGGAGCTCATCAAGACAACCCGTACCCCCTCCTCGTCTGGGCACAAAGCTTTGTGATTACCCGCCCTGTGGTTCGGAAGTGACAATAGCACTCACCTATGGACCCCCCAGACATCATACACCTGGGGGGGAGGAAGGCGAACTCCGTAAGATCCCATCATCTCTGGCTTCGAGGAAGGCAGGTAGCCCTGCCACACCTCTGCGGACTAACCCAGGGCAGGAGGAGGCCGGATGGAAAATCACCCTCACGCACTTAGATGGGAACGCAAATTTTTACAGCCAGACTAGGTGGTGACTTGAAAGGTACACTGACCTACCCACCAGCCAACCTCCCTGCAAATGCCTCTAGAAGGGGCCGCCCTACATCGGAGGTAAGAAGAGGGAAGGAGTCTGTACGCGGACCCCCGGGGGTCGGTGCACCTGGCGGATGCGTCTCGTCCTAGGGCGCCAGGGCACAGACAGTAACCTGTTCCCTGTGGGCTGTCATGGAAACGTGTCCAAGACACAGCATGGGGGAGGGGCCAAATGGAATGCTAGGATCTCATTTACATTGGAGTTTTAACATTAGAGAATGTATGTGTATGTGCGTAGATAAAAGTCCTATAAAGCAAACTGGGAACCATTAACAGATGGTACCTGGGCTTGGGGGTGGGAGGAGAGGGGACCCTGGGTGTAGTGGGGGAAGTCCCCTTTTGTATTGCTACAAACACCAGCTGGGATCTTCCTCCACCAGTTCTATGCGTGGGCTGTGGGAGGACCCGTATTCGGGGTAGCACGGGTACTCTGCCTGCCCCCCGGGCCGTTAGCACATGGATGGGGCTTGGCTTTTGTACGTGATAGAAGGAATGGGGTTGTGGGTGTGGAGGTAGGGTCTAGGAATAAAGGGTCTAGGAGGATGGAAAGTGCTCAAATGCCTCAGATCCCCCATCCAGCCTGTGTCTGAGGCCCTGGCAGCCTCGCAGGCTGTGAGGAGACAGCAAGTGAGCTTCGCCCCTGAGCCCCAGGACTGTGCAGGGCCACAGAGGCTTCTGGGATGGCGGAGTTGGCTGCGGAGCTGGAGCTGGAGCTGGAGCTGGGCGGGAGGGCAGGCGGGCTGTGGAGGGGCCCCGGTGTCAGGAACCACTGGTTCAAGGCCAGCGTGGGATCTGCGATGTGCAGTCCAGGTGCGCCAAGCTGCAGCCATCCGCGAGCAGCTGTGTGTTTGATGCTCATGGTCATCCAGGGCCTCCCAGCCCGGCCGCCTATGCTGCCACACCAGACTGCCCACAAACCTCCTTGGTCGGCGGTAGTACAACGGGATGCACGCTCGCACTGGCGCGGGGCGCGGAGAGGTGAGGAGTACCTGGTGCCCGGAGGCAGGCCCAGCCGCACGTGAGCCAGAGACCGTGAGCCTCAGGCGCCGCTTACCTCTGCGATTAACAGGGTCCTTCGCCACGTACGCCACGTAGTCTGTCGTGTCCTGTCGAAGAGAAACGAGACACCCCGTCACTAGTCACAGCCAGACACACAACGCGCAGACCTGCTCGGGACGCAAACAGCCTGGTCAGATGTGTTCCTGCAGCCTCCGTGGGCAGGAATCCCTGGACTTCCTGAGACGGGGAGTCTGATGCGGCAGGTGCCGCCGGGGCCTGAGCTTCTGCGGTCACCCCAGCTCGCACTGGTGCTGACGCTGCTGTCCGAGCCCGGCCTCCGGCAGCAGGGACTTGACGGGTACCCCGTTCTCGGCGTGCTGGACCCCCAAGGGGCTCTAACAGCACTGATGCCCGGGGCCCAATTCCAGATAAGCTGACCTAACTGGACTGGATGGGAGGAAGGTCTGAGGCTCCCCGGATTGTTCTGCTGTGATGGAGGCTGACAAGCCTGGCCCTCAGCTCTGCCCAGCGGCCATCCTCAGTCCGACCTGGCCGCAGCCTCTGTCCTGGGGCTTGTGGAAACAGACTGCAGGGTCCACCTCGGGGTTTCTGATTCTGTGGGTCTGAGGTGAGACCCCAATTTGTGCATTTCTGACAAATTTCCTGCTGATGCTGGTGCTGCTGGGCTAGAGGCCACGGGGAAACCAGGAGTTGGTGGCAAATGCCTTCCTGGGTGGATGAGATGCAACAGCTCTTTTTCTCCCAGACCAGAGCAGTAATTTGAATCCTTTTAAGATGGTCCAACACACGAGCTCCGTGGAGTAGTCTGGCTGTTCCAGGGGACACTCGAGTCTGCTCGGCAGCACGGAGGACACTCTGAACTCCGAAGTGGGCTGGGGTCATCACGGGGGTTTTCGTTTCTAAACCAGCTGAGGAAACATAGTTCTCTTCATTCTTCAAAACAGAAAAGTCGTCCCTGCAAAGGTGACATTTGCAACATTCAAAGAAGTCTCAGGGGGACAACTGGTAAAGGTTCACCCATTCTGGCAGATACTTCCCAAATGTCACTGCTTCGAAGGCGCCAGAGCTAACGATGAGCTCCCGCTGAGTTCAGCATCTGACAGATTCTGTGTCGTGAGCTCCTCCGTTATTTCTCTCTGTGGGCAGGACACCCCGCCTTCTCTCTCTCTGCGGTGCTCCAGGAAAACGCTCTGGCGGGAGGGGCGAGGACAGAGTGTGTGAGGGCGTGCAGGGGTTACAAGCCCCCACTGCAGGTGGTGCCAGGTGCTGGGCCCTTGTCTGCATGCCGTTTCCCAGAGGTCACAGTGAAGGCTCTCCTGGCAGCTTCTGACATGACGGGCTGCAACCCGGGGTCCCTCTGGCGTGCAGCCGGCCTACACTGTTCCATCCGCCTGCTCAGACCACTGCCCACTGGTATATTCATAGACTGAGCTGGAAAGGATGTGGACCTGGCTTCCGGTCATTTCTGTCCAGGCGATCTGGTCAGGATCTGAAGTCATCTGCAGCTTGGAGCCACAGATGTTCTTCAAGGGTTCAGGGGCTAACTGTCGCAAAGGGCCCTATGACAGCACTTGTGCTCTCAGTCTGAGATCCGTGGAACCCTGAAGCTGGGCAGGTACATTCCCCCTTGTTTGAGAAGGCATCAGAGTTTTTTTTAATTTGTGTTTTCATTTCCATGGTAATCTTAAAAATTAATACAAGAATATCCAGGACCGTCCGAATGACCACTGTGATGTCAGTTCTGTGTGCGATGTCAGTGCCAAGGTTGTCTGTCGGGTTTCCGATATTACAGGTGCCAGGTTTGTAAAGAACTAGAGAAAAAAGAACACTCAGGCTAGATGCTTTCGCCCCAACTCGAGCAATGAATGTCACATTTACACATAATGATGTATCACTGAAGGGCTTGCTTGAATAGAATATATATTAGTGGAAGGACTGAGTCCTCCAGGCGCCCGAGGTAGTAGAGAGCTGCTGACCTTGAAGGATCCTGCACCGTGGTGGCCGGTTCCAGAGGCACACTGAGAGCAGAGATCCAGCATCAGCAAAACCATCCATCAGAGCAAATTAATGTAACTTTGAATGTTGTTGGCTTTATTGTGTTTATCAGTATTAAAAGTGAACTGGATTGGGGTTTAGTGCTCAATAAGAAGTCGAAACAGGAATCAATACTGGATTTATATTTGTGCATATTTGGGTAACAAAATCAATTTGAGTCAGCACTAGTGGCATTTGCAAGGAAATTCTTCTTTTGGAATCCTTACTCCAGTCTGAGAAATGCTGCTCTGGGGAAGGAAGGCCAGCAAAGACCTGTGACATGTGTCCCGTCCCTCAGATGGTTCATGGTGAACGCAGAGCAGAGCTCTTCTAGTGTCAATATTGATCATTTTCTGGCACACTGTGGGGAGGGTGTGTATTGTTATTTAGAACATTGTTCTAGACATCACACAGCCACACACTGAACACCCCAGGTTCCGAGATGGGGTTTCCAGGTGCCTGTCCTGTGCCCATCCTGTCCCTGTTCCTGCTCCCCTAGACTTTCTGAGCCTGGCCAGCATTCTGACACTCCTCAGGGGCCTTGGAACACTGTTAATCACAGTAGATTAAATTATAGTGCACCTCTTGGGGCATTTGGATTAACAGTGTTTTCCCTGTCTTATTTGATATTTCAAAATGCTATTTCTTACTGGGTAAACCAAAGCACAAAGTAGTCAACAAGTACACACTTAGTGGCAAAACCAGGAATACAACTTGGAATTGTTAGTTTTATTCAAACGTCCACCAGTTATAATGGTGACAAACCGGTCTGGAGTGGGAACTCATGCACAGGACGGACATGTATTTGACTGGTTACAGTGGAAAGTAACTGGGTTTCTGGTCCTCCTAGTGACATTTTCTGCATCACAAAAAAATATATAAAAATGTTATGAATTTCTTTAAGCGTCACTGAATGCTTCCTTTTTTTTTTTTTCTTTTAAATGATGAGATGATGAGGAAATACAAAAGCAGCTCACAGGCCTGTGTTCATCCTGGAGAGTAACACAATGTTAACACAAGCCAGTGTATTTGGCTCCTAGAATTTTCCATCTCTTTGTGTCCACTTCTGATATCAGCATTAGATGAGGTTTAAGACAAGCTCTTGGAAGAATCTGTTGCCACAGCTGTGTTCTCTTTCTTCCTCTTACTTTTCGAGCTGGGTTGCCTCCCAAATTTCAGAAACTGTGGCCCCAAGCATCATATTGGGCCAGCAGTTGGAGCACCTGTAAGTGGATGAGAGCTGATGCTGGCTCTGGGGAAGAGGAGGCGGAGGAAAAGAAGGAAGTGGAGGCTTTCTGATGACCCCGAAACTGAGCGTGGACACCACCTCGTAGTTTTCCTGACCAAATGTAGGGAGCAAATTCCCTTGTGACCCCACCTTCTTAATGAAAGAAGCAATACAAAAATAGAACCTCTCATCCTGCTCTCTCTCCCTCTGCCTCCTTCCCTGCTGGCAAAGCAAACCAGGGAGATCACAGCATTCAATTTGGGGAGAAAAATTCTAATTCCAAACATCTATGAATAAACCAGAAGAAGTAAATTCACAGCCTTCCAGTTGACTTCAAATAGGAAATCAGAAGGCCCTCAAGGAGGCCCAACAGAGAAAAAGGAACGAGGCAGGGCTCGAAGTCAACAGACGGGAAACCCTGAGGACTCGGAGCCTGGGGCTGGTCCCATGAGCTCTTCAGAAAACCCTCACAAAGCCAACATTTGGAGGATTTTTGACAGCTTTGGGCTGATGAAATGAAAATTGGTGGTTGTCGAGAAGAGCTTATGGAATCAGGAGGGGGCAGCTGGCATCCCAGTTACCCTTCCCAGGTGTGTGCTAAGAGGCACCCCTTGAAGCTGGGCCCCTTCTGGGGCATTCCCAGTGCAGGCACTTACCGGGTCTCCCCCTGACGCGAAGGAGATGGACTGCATATGGTGGTTCGCGATGATCTGCCCAGAACAAGAAACGAGACGTTGTCAGCACCTGGCCCACAGCTCTGGTCAGCGGCCCCCCTGTAGTGGGCTTTTCCCAACACAGCTGCTGCTGGTCCAGCCACTCAGCCAGAACCAGGTCACGTTCTGGTAGCCCTCGAGGGAGGAAGGAGGGACGCCCACTTCACAGACGGGGAGCCTGAGGCCCAGGGGCGACAGCGGACTGTGGGAAGCACTGGGACCACACATGGGGGTCTCTGACCCCCAAATCGAGACACATCCACGGTGCAGTGTCTGTCTTCAGAGACCCGCACGGCCTGCCGCCCAGAGCCGCAGCGAGCACAGAGGGAAACGTTTCCCCTGCCTGATTCCCGCGTGTGTACAAATGAGACAGCCCGTGCCAAATGTGGGACCGTCTCGGGCACTCCAGGAATCAATGGGGTCAATTGAAAGGCCAGCGAGGACATTCCAAGTTAATGTTAAACTGGGACATTCCCATTAGCATCGTAAATGGCGGCTGTCGGTGGGATTCAGGACACACTGAGTAAATGAGAAGCTGCCCTAAATTGAAAAAGCTACGTAAGTTTTCCCTGCTGCTTTTATCACTATTTTTATCATTTTGAAGACAATGTAATGACCCTGAAGTAAATTCCAGGGGTGGAAAGAGTGGTCCTGCCCCCACCCCAGTACCGCCAGCGTTATCTCTGGATGGCTCCTCGGGCCCCCGCCGCAGGCAGGGGGAATTACAGGGGTGACACCCCTCCATCCCAGGGGCCTCCCAGCCACACTCCGGTAACTCTCCAACCAAGACAATGACTGCGCTGAGAGAAAATCAGACAGTTTAAAATGCCTCCTTGGGCTGTTGGCACTTGCAAACCCGCTTGGGAACTAGAAAGACCTGAGCAGATAACCGGATAGAAACAAGGAGGCTGGGCCCGGAGCCCTTGAGGAGCCCCCTCGGTGTAACCCCCTGGAGCCGTGTGCAGCCTTCTGGAACCCTCGTGCCTCTCGTCCCCCGGCAGGAACCCCCAGGACAGCAGTGACCGGCAGCAATCCCCAAGTGAGGATGAACTTCTAAAAGGTGTTGATTTTTGCGTATTTAGTTTTTGCTCGTGAGGCAGCTCTCATACTGGGGTTTGGAATTGACGTGGATGTTAGGACTCAGGGGAAGAAATGGAAATCGTTTTTGGTCACCACAATGCCTGTTACTGTACAGCCCTTGGGGTGAGATGGAAATTAAACGGAGAGCAACAGCTCTGGAGGTGGTGAACCGCGAGCCGTTTTTCCATCCTCGTGGGGTTCTGGTGCTTCTCCTCTCTGAGCGCTCTGCAGAGGGGAGCGCCGGGCCCTTTCATGGTCGCTCTGCACGGGGAGGGGAGCACCCAGTGAGGCCAGCCCACGTACACTCCGCCACAGGAGAGCCAGGGGATGTGGCTGGGACACGCACCAACCATCCTGGGCCGCGGTCCTGTGGTCTGGGAGGGTGCCCCCCTCTTCTGAGCCCAGCCCCACACCCATCCTCCAAGACAGTGAGGACCGGACATGGCCAACCAGCCTCCATCCTTTCTGCTTTTCCTCAGTTTGCCTTTTAAGGGAGGGCTGAGGGAGAAGAGGGGACTAGGAGACGTGTCCCACAGGACTGAGGGCATGGCCTGAGCATCCCTAGTAACTTGGGAGCAGCCATGCACCGTGGAAGCGTGAATAGGGACTCGTGGTTCAGGGCTGAGGGGACCCTCTGCTGCTGTGCAGAGCGAGGGCCTCTGCAGCCCAGGTCACAGGTGCTCAGCCCCGAGACAGCCCCAGAGAAAGGCTGAGTCCGCTGAACCCTCCTAGCCCACCACTAAATGACAGTCACCCCACCGGTTGGTGGACCAGTGTGAAAGACGGTGATTATCTATAGGGCGGGAGGGAGAGGCATCAAAACAAAGCCCAGATGTTGCCTCTTGCTTCTATGCTGGATCTAGAATTTATCTCAATACCTCCGGTGCGGGGCAGACAAATGAATGAAGCTGGGGTGCTGCTCGCTTACTGGGGGAACCCTGAAATCAGTAAATCTAGATCTAAGTATAGGAACGTAGAGGTGACCCCGGGCACCCCTGGGAACACACAGCCAGAGACAGGGAGGATCGTTCGGAGGCCTGGGGCTGGCCCGTCTCTCGCCGTGTGGATGCACCGATTCCCAGCTCACGCTGTCCACCGCAGAGGCCCAGGCCGAGCAGAGCTCACATCCCTGTGCCTACGAGCGTCTTACCCATGGCAGACACATGCGCCTCTCCTTACCCGGCAGGTAGGGCCGTGACTTCAGACATTACCCTCCAGGAAAAGGTCATTTACAGAAGAATTAGAGAAATTCTGTATTCTGTTGGCAACCTTTGAAGGGGTACGGTGTGCCGACGTGTGGAGGTTTCAGGCGAGCGTGCTCTGCCCTGCACGCCCCTCGTGGGGCTAGGGGCGGGATGCTGAGCGCCCACACACCTGTTTGGAGTCGGGCGTCCGCAGGTTCAGGCTGGCGGTCGATACGGTCAGCGAGATGCTCATCCCTGCAAACTGGAGGTTGGTCTTGCCCAGGATGCTGGACAGCATTTTGCTGGGAGGCTGTGAAATCAAACAGTGGGATTTTAGGTTTGGATTCCAGTCGTCACGGCCTCTCTTGGTTCCTGTGGGTCACACCTCCAAACCTCCACCCTCCCGCCCTCTCGAGGCTCAGAGGCTCGGGAAGGAGGCTGTGCCACGCACGAGCTGGGGTGGGGAGGGGATCCGACACTAACACACGAGTTCCGCGGCACGCGGCAGGCAGCGGTAACAGCTCCAGCGCACACACCGGGATGAAGACGCTCGCGGGATGTTGGCACAGGCGGCGTCCAGGCGGCCCCTGTGGGGACGTGACTCCTGTCCCTCCTGAGCCTGGGGCAAGTGCCACAGACCAGAGCCCGCAGCTGTGAGGCCCAGAAATAGGTGTCGTCCTACCGGGAGTTAAAGGACTTGGGCCAGAGCAGGAGGGCCCAGCGCAGGGGGCGAAGAGCATCCTGGGGAGTCTCAAGACAGCTCGCTGCTGCAGGGTGTGGGGGACAAGCCCGCTGGCCAGGACTTCCTCCAGGCCAGAGCTTACAAGAGGCAGAATCTGCTGGGCCCACAGTCAGCACAAAGACGGGCCACCTGACTCAGCTTAAGTGAAGGTCTTTTGCACGGGGCCCAAGGGATGGCGTCTTCCCACCAAGCCCCTTCCCCCAGGCACTGCCAACACTGGCCTCCCATCCAGGGCCCATGGACCCTCCTTCCCTCTCAGATTAGCATGTGTCCTCTTCTGAAACGCCAGTTAACGCTAGCCCTTCACCAGGCATGCCCTGCTTTTTAATCTCCAGACACAGCTGTTTGAAAATAGAGGCCCCCTCCCGCCCCCAATTCTGGTTAAGTCAGACCAGGGGCGGAGCCCGGAAACGTGCCTTACTTCCACCACCTTCGAGGGGCTCTGAGAGGGGAGCTTCCCCAGCCCGGCCCTCAGGCTCCCTCCTAGTGACTGTATGTGAGGTTCACGATTCAGAGTTCTCCGCCCAAAACCCCGCTGCCCTGTGGCTTCACCCATGTCCCCAAGCCAGGAAGACAAAACCCACCCGCAGCCCGGGGAGTCACGGGGGCAAAGCGCCACCCGCCTGCAGACCTCGGTCTCAGGACAGACTTGGAGACGGCAGAGGGGCTCCCCGGATAGAGTGTGGGTGTAGATGGCCCGACAGTGGGTACGTGGTTAGGCACCTGGTAGACTTCTAACCGGGGAGTTATTCTGAGCTTTCTCTTCATCCATATCTTTCTCTGTTGGTCTAACCACCTTGGAGTGAAAGGTTCGAGTGACCTGGGCTTGAGCTCAGCCGACCACCTACACACACTGTGGCTTCCTCTCTCTGTGCCTCTGTTTATGCCACTTGTAACATGGGGATATCCATGTGTTCTGGGCAATACCAGCTAACGAGAGACAACACTTACATCTGCAGGAATTTTATAAGCTGGGCTTTAAAAGCAGCTGCTGTGAAAAAACTAATTTCTGTAAACTTACAATGAAATAAGTTGCATTTAAAAAACAAAAAACAGTACTCAAAACTCATCACATTCTGGCTGTTTCTGCTGCATTAACTGTCACCTATGCTGTACTGGCCATTCACGTCTACGGCCCCTGGGCTCCAGGTGGGACCTGTGCATTGATGCGCTCTGGCATTTGCGTCTACGGACCCTGGACACCAGGTGGGACCTGTGCATCGATGCGCTCCGGCATTTGTGTGTATGGCCCCCGGACACCAGGTGGGACCCGTGCATCGATGCGCTCCGGCATTTGTGTGTACGGCCCCTGGACACCAGGTGGGACATGTGCATCGATGCGCTCCGGCATTTGCGTCTACAGCGCCTGGGCACCAGGTGGGACCCTGTGCATTGATGCGCTCCGGCATTTGTGTGTACGGCCCCTAGACACCAGGTGGGACCCTGTGCATTGATGCGCTCCGGCATTTGTGTGTACGGCCCCTGGACACCGGGTGGGACCCATGCCGTGCACTCCGGCATTCGTGTCTACAGCGCCTGGGCACCAGGCGGGACCCATGCATCGATGCGCTTCTGCATTCATGTCTATGGCCTCTGGCCCCAGGTGAGACCCGTGCGGTGCTCTCTGGCATTTGTGTCTACGGCGCCCGGCACCAGGTGGGACCCTGTGCATCGATGTGCGGCAGCACGTCTTCAGAGATGTCACGTTAGAGCTTAAAATCGGCCAGGCAGAGTACATACGCCATGGAAACTGGCAAACACTACTTCTTGTGCTTGTTACTCCGCCCGGAGAGCCGCTGGTTACATCTACCGGCACAGCACGGGCCTCTATCACAAAGGCCGCTCTAGTGAAGTGAATTCAGGTCCATAAATGCTTAGAGCAGCTCAGGCCCTGTCTCATGAGTCTGTTCTCATCACTCTCTGCAGGTTTAGGCCCACAGGGTGCAACTGAGGTGCTGACTTGGGTTGGCCAGTGACACCCAAGTGCATGGCAGGGGACCCCAAGCTCTTGTTTTAGAAGTGCCAAGAGCCAGGGGGTGAAAGGGGGCCCTGATGGGTGGGGTGTGACTAACGGTGTCCTGCAGGGAGAAGACACGGGGGACAGTACCTTTCTCTTCCTGAAGGCTCCTTTGGTGCCAGGGACAGCTTCACACACACGGCTGATGGCTTCCCTTAAGTGGGGCAGAAAGAGAGATCCATTTGTCACATTAATCAGGATTCTGTGACCCAGAGACCACACGCGCACGTCCCCAGGGAAAACATCTGCTGTGCATTCAGTGTAGACAGTACCCCCTGCCCTGCAGGGGTCACCCTGTTCCCCTAGAATGAATAGGTCATCTTGAACCTCTGACGGGCAGCACCCGTGCTCTTCCTGGTGCTGGGGACGCATCCTGACAGTGTGACAAGTACCGAGGCCACACTCCTCTGTTGTGCGTTTGGTTAGGATTCCATCTAATAAACCAGTACCCGGACATGTGGCCTCCTGGTGTTCCCTTCAAGGCCACGGTCCTGGCCCAGACCTGACCAAGCACTGCAATGGGTCAGCATCATTCCAATGCGGCTGAGGGAGGGGAGGCGCTCCAGCAGGACACAGCTGGGTCAGACATGGAATCTGTGCAGGACAGTTCCCCCAGGCATGCGCTTACTGAATAGCTACTATGTGCTGGGTACTGCTCTGAGGAATGGAGGCATGGAGACTCCTCGGTATAGGGGGCGTGATGGGAGGCCCGGGGGTCTCCCGGGGCAAGACACCCTGGGAGGTGGGGAGCAGAGGAATGCAACACATGGAGGCTGCTCCGGTCCAGATGCCAGAGGTGGGGGACGGGGTGCCTACAGTAGGGAGGACCAGGCTGGCGGCAGGTGCGTGAAAACAAACAGGTCACTCTCTGAGCTGGCCTCAGTGGGAAGTGACAGGGACAGACCAGAGGTGGCTCTGAAGTCAGGAGCCCAGAAAGGAGCTAGGTGACCGTGAACCCCTCACCTTGCTCGTGGGGGAAGGACAAAATAGTAAGAGAACTCAGAAAGAAATAAACAGGGAGCTGAACACGCCAAATGACAAGACAATGGGTCCTCAGAAACATTCTGCAAGCTTTCAATGCTAAATACTTCTTGAAATGATTTTCTACCATCTAGAAAAAGAATTGCCACCACAAGACAATGGTCTTAAGAGAAATCTGTCTTTGTTAAATTAGGTAGGAGACCTTTCGGGTAAGCCTCATCTTTGCCGCTAAACTCACTGCGGGGGTGGGGAGAGACTATTCTAGAAGTTCAGATGCCATGAAGACTGGAGAGTGAATCACCGTGACTCAGAAAAAGTTCATTTAAAAGGAATGAGTGTTTCTGATGTTTATGCTTAGTCATTTATTTTATAATAACGTTCCAACTGTGGTTCTATCGAAATGATCACCCAAGTACCTTCTAAAAGTAAATTCCTGTTGAAGAAGGTCAAGCTGTCTCTTTATAGGACTACATAAACCCCAGCATCTATATTTTATCTGTTTAATTAAAAAAAAAAAAGTTCACCGCATCTCTGCACTGTGCCTATTACATCAAGTGACAGACTTGGCTAAGCCAAGCAGCCAAGTCTCTGATGGTCTCAGCAGGCCAGAAAGACACCACCGGCAGGAAGCTTCCTGTAAGTCTCTCCTTAAATATCCATAATAAGCTTCGGAGATCTTTCCTGATCCACCAACGTGGACAACGAGAGAAAGAAATCAGCCTTGGGTGACAGTTTCCCAAGAGGATAACTGTCAGGCGTCTAACTGTGTGACATCCGTGTCTGAGCTGGCGGGCCACAGGCCTCCCTCCCGCCTGTGCACGGCTTCTGAGAGAGGTGGGAACCACCCGTGGACGTAAGAATGGGTTGGGGAGAGACTCAAATAATAAACCAATCTGTCAAGCGAGTCCTCCCACAGAGTCAGCCAGCATCCCAGGGCATTCAGAGACTCAATCTTTTGTCCTTAAGATTTGCAAATGTCAGAAATTCCAGAAACTTCTCCGAGCTCGAGCACCTAATAAAGTTGAAAGGATCCCCCTGCGAGCTTTAGAAGCCTCCAACACGCTTGCAAGGCAGGCTGCTCTTGGGAAAAATGTCCTCTCTCCATCACCGGCACATACTTGCTCCTAACGCTCGTGTGCGAAACTGCGTTTGTGGGAACGGTCTGTGCGCCAGGCTGATGGCGTCCGTTTCCACTCGAGAAAGGGGTGTGGTGTGATGTAGGAACTGCAACCCTTCGATGCCGGCTCCCTCAGAGGTCTGACCGCGGAGGCCACGATTCTCCTCATCCCTCCTTGTTGTCTAGCACTGTGTGTCTGCACGCGCGGTCCTGTCTCAGCCTGTTCATTTAGTAATGGTTACTGAGCTCTGCGTAAGTCGCCGAATCCTGGCTCGACTCTCGGGTGGCGAGAACAGGTGCTGCCTGTCATTGATCACAGAGATTACGCCCCGACCCCACCTCGGTGAGCCCTGACCTCAGAGCTCAGCTACCTGGGATCTCTGGCAGCTGTGCAGTCACCGGGACGTAGTTGACGCCTCCCTTTGTCATGGTCCCACCACCGGCCCCGGCAGCATGAAGCTCTCATCCCAGCCAGCCCCGCCCTCGTGTCGTGACTGTTGCGCGGATCGTAGCGGGATTTGAGAATTCGGTCCTTCGTACTCACAAAGCACCGCTTCGTCCCCATTCATCCATCTCACGCTGCCTACTTCCCCCTCCCCTCACACACATTTTAGACTAAGATCATAAATATACATACATACATACATATACACACACACACACACACATAGATGTCCCCAAAGGTGATTTTGCCATAACGGGGTCATACTCTAGCTGGTGGAGGGGCAACAAACACACGTGATGGCAAAGTGCACCCATTCCACAAAGAAACATGGTGACGGGAGCAGAACGTGCCACCCACGCAGGCCACACAGGCCACGCTGGCATCAGGATTACTCTGCGCTGAAGGCCGCCAAGCCGCTAGCAGTTACCCCCACACAGGCAGGCTCAACAGGCCCTGTAAGCCCCCATAGCAGGCTGCCCAGTACCCCCAGAATGAAAGATGAAGCCCCGGGAAGGATGGGAAGGGACGGACCCACGAGCGAAGCCCGCCAGCGGCACGACAGGAGCCGGTATGCCCTTCAGTTAAAGGAACTAAGGTCAAAGTTTGCTTGAGGTCTCAGGGAGCGGCTTGGACAGATGCGGGGCTTCCTGTAGTCTCACGAATGCCTTCCCCGAATCTTCTCACCGTGGGGTTACACGGGGTCCCCCACGTCTGAGCCAAATGCTTTGCGACACCCATGAGCCAAGTCCAGCGAGAGAAGGGCATGGTGGCTGTTCTTCCAAGCAGACGTGACTTTACAAAGGAGTCACGTCCTCAGGCACAGGGGTGGGTCCGCTGCGCTGCCCTGCAGGCCCAAGGGTGCCCCTGCCTTCGGGGTGTCACCGCCACCTGACTAATCCACAGACCGGGGACACCCAGCCATATCGGCCCCTGCTGCCAGATTTCAGGAACCACTTGCCCGTTTGGAGATGTCTTTGGAGATCAAACTCCACAAGCGTATGGAGCCCAATTCCATCGGCATCGGCTTCCAGCTAGCCTGGCAAGAATACCAGGGACGCGAGCAAAACCTGACGCCAAAGTCTCTGGCCCTTTGGATACACGTACTGATAACAGCAGGGTACACCTTGCCAGGCCCTGTCCCCGTGCTCTTGAACCATGGCCTCATTTAATCCACACACAACTGGAAGGTAGGGCCATTCATGCTGGTGTTACAGTTGGGGAAATGGAGGCAGGTGAGCTAAGCCATACACCCTAGAGCATGCAACCAGCAAGTGCCTGCCCCTCGGAGGCCCAGAGTGGGACCCTGAGACCACAAACCCACAGCTACAAAGTCCGGCCATGTGGGAGATGCACAGAGACAGCGTTTCTTCTGAACTCCAGCTCGTGGACCTCCAGGCACCTTTCGACCTGCTCCCCAGCAAGGCCACGCGTGACGGACTTAGAATCCCATGATCCTCGCAGAATCACAAGAGCTTCGACGCCCTAGATGCCATTATAATCCATCGGGAGCTCAAGGAGTCAGGACCAGAAACCAAAATCTGTCCCGGGGAATAAAGCAGCTACGTGAACCCGTGCTCCATGGCCAAAGGAGCCGGCCACGGGTGTGCCCGATGGCGTGCCTGACTCTAGCGTAGCCGTGCGGCGTGGGAGTGGGCGGACAACAGAGCGCCCTCCTGTTCATGTGTCAGGTGACCTGCAGGGACACAGCCGTGGGGAGCAGCAGGAGGCAGGGGGCACCTGCTTGCCTGCTCGGGGCTGGCCTCCCTCCTGGTCCCCCGAGCCACCGCCTCCACCAAACACCGGCCTCCTCTCGGTCTCAGATGTTCCCGCGTCTGTACAAGGATGGCTCCATCATCACCTGGCTGTGCCTATCCTGTCCCGCTTGCCGGAGCCCAGGAGACGGAGGGCCATCCCCATGAAGTCTTCCCCTTGAGCTCCTGCAGCTGGAAGGGTGCAGGTCTGAGGGCCATAGGAGGACGCCGAATGCAGCCCTGTTCGGCAGTCACATGCCACCCAGACATGGCCTCTGGGATCGTTTGCTATATATTATGAAGTTTGGCATCTTAAAAAGAAGCCTTCCCGGCTGGGGGGAAAGGCCCCTCCTGGGCTGGCCGATTCTCAGCCAAGCGCCAGCCCCGGGCATGCCTGCGATGTGCAAACAAATGCACCCAGAGCCAGACCTCCTCTCTGGCCCATCCGCGGACCCAAGACACATCATTCCTCTCCTTGAACTGCCCCAGGGCCAGGGGCCTGGCAGCTAGGGACACTGTGTCGCTTGCTCAGAGACTGGCTGGGATTATCTGTGCTGCCCTTCCCTTCCCGCGAAACTGCATGAAGCTATGGCTTCGGCTCTCCTCTCCTCCTGTCCTCTGCCTCCTGCCCATCCTGGCCCTTCCTGTGGCCCCACGTCAGGGCTGTCCCTCCTGTCTCAGGAACATGGGAAGATACTCGACTGTGTTTTCCTGGGCCTCTCCTATGTCAGCTCTGGTGGCCGTACCTGACTGACCATCGCATAAAAACAAAGAACAGGGGGCCTCGTGGGTTTCCATGGAGTTGTAGGAACAACAAAAAGTCTGATCCTTCCATGATTAACTATGTGGGGAACATTCCTGAAATATTTCCGTATTTAATTTTTAAATATTTCCAAGTCTTTTTTTTTTTAGATTTTATTTATTTATTTGACAGAAAGAGATCACAAGCAGGCAGAGAGGCAGGCAGAGAGAGAGAGGAGGAAGCAGGCTCCCCGCTGAGCAGAGAGCCCGACGCGGGGCTCGATCCCAGGACCCTGAGATCATGACCTGAGCCAAAGGCAGAGGCTTTAACCCACTGAGCCACCCAGGCGCCCCAAATATTTCCAAGTCTTAAGGGGGAAAAGTCTTTGTCACTTTCCCCAGGCTCCAGACCCTGGGTTTGCCAGGAATGGAAGCTCTCTTTCCCGGGAGCTGGGACAGAGGGGGACATGACGGGTTCATTTCTCCTTGTCTGCGGCCAACAAGGACCATGTCTTCAGGCTCCATCTCCCAGCCGGGGATGAGGGTGTTCCCAGGACAAGCAGGCCACAGTGGGACGGGGGGGCACCAGATCACTCGTGTCTGGGCCTCTAAAGAGATGAGATGAGAAAAATGCCACTGAAGCGGGGACAAAGGGGATTCTGACCTACACCACACACTGTGATTTGGGGCATTAGGTGATTTGGGGTTGTTGTTGTTGGTTGTTTTTTCTTTTGTTTTGTTATGATTTTTTTTTTTTGCATGCCTCATGTATTACATTTCTGGGGACTCATTAAAATGCACCCCAGCCTTTAGGCTTTGGTTCTCACAGATCAAAGCTGAAAGTGATAAATCCGGAACATAGGTGACTGTTTGCCTTCTGAGTGACTATGCTCGGGGCATCAGACACTCAGCGCCCGCCTGGGGGTGGGGCACAAGTTCCAGGTTGTGAGGTTTGGCAAGTGCTGGAAAATCCCATCATACGGACGTCTCATCAGGGCCCATGTTTTCTTCCGACTTCCGAAGCTGAGAGGTCTTTGATCACGGCACCAAGCAGCTCTCTCCTTCTGACTCCCATTAAGAGAAGGTTTGAAGGACCAGGTGTGAGAAGCCTCCAGGCAGCAGGCTGGGGTGGAGGGGTCCTGGGGGCCGATGCTCTGCTGTGGTCGGCTTCCCACGAGGCTTTCCCAGGGACACAAGCCTGAGGAAGGGAACGCAGAACCTACCGCCCAAAGACGCACACTCTCCAAAGCAGGGATGCACGGCTCTGTCAGCCCTCAGGGTTGTTAGCGATAGAAATGCCTCTGAGCCCCGGCACCATCTGGGCCGGCGAGGAACAGACCACGTGTTTCTTCGCCAATAGGACCCTGTGGATCTCTGCGCCGAAGGAGATTGAAGGCGGAGGTTAGGATGCACGTGTGAATTCTGCCCCCCGCCACCCCGGCCGCGTGAGGCACGCTTTCACGGGCTGAGGGCCAGATGAGGTCATCCAGGAGCCCATGGAGTGTCCTCGCATTCACGGTGCCTGGCATGGGCCAAAGGCAACATGTCTGTCCATGTGGCCGTCATCAGTATTCACGACAAAGCTCCAAGAACACGTCGTCCTTCAGGACCAAGAAGAGCTTGGACCGATGGACGCACGTGAACTGGTCCTAAAACTAATTATACGGTTGGCCCCGAACCACACGGGCTGGAGTGGCACAGGTCCACTTGTATGTGGATTTTTAAAAATAAACACGGTACAGTCCCGTGAGTGTATCCTCTCGTCTTCATGATCGTTCCAGTGACATTTTCCCTTCTCTAGCTTACTTTAGTCTAAGAATATGGCATGTGATATATATAACATACAAAATACGTGTTAATTGACTGTTGATGTTTTTGGTAAGGCTTCCAGTCAACAGGCTATTAGCAGTTATGTTTCTGAGAAATCAAATGTTGTACATGGGTTTTTAACCGGGTGAAGGGTCAGTGCCCCAAGTCCTGTGTTGTTCAAGGTCAGCTGTCGGTATGTAATCACATACATGTGCCCATGTGCACATACAGACAGACAGAGCGTCAGAAACACAGAGAAGAAGGAGATATGTAAAGTCCCGGCAGCCCGTTCTGGCTCCAAACGTGACGCACGTTCACATTGACCATAATCGGATTCGCTTGTAGACATATGGTCCCTAGAAACATATGGTCTCTAGAAAACTACGGGAAAATAAGTAGACCCGTGTGTAAGCATGAGCTACTGAGGAACCCACTCTCGGACAGTACGGACATCTTAGCCTCAGTCCCCTGCGTCGAGATGACACGGAGGGCGGCTGGGGCGGCCGGTCCCCTCCGGCGCTGTGGGTCTTCTGTGCACACACCCCTCCACGCACGCAGACACACGTGCATGCATCCAGTGGGCCCAGACATTCTTGTCTGAGGTGCATAGAGCGTCAGGAAGTCAATGATGAAGTAGAAACTAATTTTCCTCTTTTCCAGTCGAGGAGACTTGGATCTAGATAGATAGGGTTGTCAGCACGGCCGATGCCAGACGCTCTTTCCCCCAAGAAGGAAACTGTGTTTCCCTCCTCACCTCGGCAGGATTTCCCCGCCCTGGCCCCTCATGTCCAGAGAACCGGGTGCAGAGACCCCAAGACGGAGCAGAGCACAACAGTCCCGACAGCAAATGGCACTCATGCCTCGTGGCAACCTGGGGTCCCAGCCAGCTCCCCACTAAGGGCAGCTGGAGGTCAGGGGGCCCCTGGAGTATGGAGTCGGGCCACACCCCACACTCCTGCCACTTCCGGGGGTGCTCCTGGTCATGCTATTAATAACGACAACCGTAAATTATTATACACACGAACTCTGGAGGACCAGGGACGTGAAATTTAAAAAGCCAAAGAACAAAGCCCTAGGAATAAGCACTCCATGACTCAATGGGCTTCTCTTCAAAACTGCATTGAATATCAGGCAAAGAGCTACAGGGCCATCAGGGAAAGGAGGTGGATGGGCAGAGCCGGCCGCAGCACACCTGGCCGGGAGACGCATGGGCGGGGCAGGGCACGGAGAACCGCAGACTTTGGGGTCAGGGACCCCAGGGGGGGCCGGCACCGGGCTCCTGCAGGAAGGACCTTGCAGGGAAAGAGCCCATCTGCAAGACAAGAGAGAAAAGTCTGGTTCAACCGTTCCTCATTGAACATTGCATTCATCAAACCCCTTGGGGCGCCTGGGTGGCTCAGTCAGTGAAGCATCTGCCTTCGGCTCGGTTCATGATCCCAGAATTCGGGGATCGAGTCCCTCATTGGGCTCCGTGCTCAGTGGGGAGTCTGCTTCTCCCTCTCCTTCTGCTGCTTCTCCTGCTCCTGCTCTCTCAGTTAAATAAATAAAATCTTAAAAAAAAAAAAAATCGTACCCCTCGTGTGGGCAGTATGCGCACCTGGAATATTTACTGAGACAAGACGTACCTCCCTTTCCTCATCACAGTCTGCTCATCACAGACCGTCTGTCAGGAGACTGTCTGTCCATGTCTACCTGCTTCCACGAAGAGGTGAGAACAGAGCCCTCCTACTGGAGAACAGGAGGGGCTCCAGCGAAGCCCAGGAGCCACTGGTCAGCCTTTGGAGAATGTGTCTGTCAGTCACTGGGGGTGAAGGTGTCCTCGGTGGGAAAGCAGAGCCAGAGGGGGCACCTGGGGCCAGAGGGCAGCGTCCGGGCTCACGAAGACAGACTCCGCAGTGTAGGAGGGCAGCTTGCACACGCACACACACGCACACGGACACACACAGGTCATGAAGAGCCAGCACCCCGAGGACAGGGACAGCTGACCTGTCTTCATGCCCCTCAACAACCTGAGCCACTTCCCCTGAGATGTAGGAGCCACTCTTCCCATTCAGAAAAAAATAAGTAACTAAGATAAAAGGAGTTAAGTTTGGAAAAGGTATGTTAGTCTTCCCAGAGCCACACAGTAGTTAGAGGAGTCAAAATCGGAATTAGATCCTCCGGGGTCCGGAGCCAGGCTTTCCCGGGCTTGAGTGTCCTTTGAGGCTCAGGCAATGCACACCATGGCCCAGGGGCCGCACTGCCCTCAGCTCCCCCATGAGCAAGCTGGCGTGCACCCCCAGCTCTCCCAGGAATGAGGGGTGCCTTCCGGCAGGACCCCAACCCACAGGTCAGGGCAGCACAGTCACGTAGGCCCGGCTGCCTGGCCCTGTTTCAACACCACGGGGATTCGGGGCTGGGACTGTGGCCATCTTATCCCACAGCGAGCATCCAAATATAAGAAGTAAAGAAATAAAAGTATTAGAAGATCGTTTGCATCGTCCCACCATGAGGGAACCACTCAAGACAGGAAAACGTCTGGAATCAACGCGCTCTACTTTAAACCTTTAATTGTAATACACAACAGTCCCAGCACACCTGGACGTGCAGAACGCCCCGAGTCGATAAGGAAATAGAGAGGAACCCAACAGAAAGTGGACAAGTGGTGTCACCGGGGAGGTCATGATAGAGGAGATGAGACCAGCTGGCAGATGTCAGGGACGAGGTGCCAGACACTGAAAAATCGGCAGCAACAGCTTTTGACCATAAAACTGGTTACGGCGCATGACGTGAAGGCCCGGTGCGCAGCCCTGAGAAGAAGGGGCCACTTGTGCTGGTGGGCACGTCAGCCACGGCCAAGGCGGGTGTCCTGGGGGACCGCACACGGGAACAGAGGCCCGTGGTTCCTCGAGGCAGAGCTCTGTCAGCTAAGCCACCCAGGACCGGACGGGTGACCGGATCGGCGCTCGGGCTTTGGGACTCGCAGCTGCCACAGGATGAGTGAGACCCAAAGCTCCCCACCTGCCCATGAAGGACACCCGGGGAGTGACGGGAGGGGTGGGTGCCTGTGCGTGTGTGTTTGCGGGGTGTGTGGGCATGTGTGTGCGTTTGTGGGATGGGATGCGTGACACGTGTGTGCATGATGTGTGCTGTGCGTGTGTGTATGAATGCAGGAAGACGAGCTACCTGTCCCCCGTCCTGTGAGGGGGTGTGCAGAACAGGGAGAGACTTTCCCTTTCGTCCTATACATCTCCCTTGTACAACTTGTTACAAGAATACCATCTTAATAATGTTTTTAAAAAGGAAAAATATTTTTAAAATAGAACAAGAAACAAGTCCGTATTGTCACACGCATCATTAAGTCGCTCCGTTCCATTGCCGAGAGCATTCACAGCACCGAGCGCGGGATGGGGCCCGGGCTGCCTCTCCCTCAGGGGCAGGGGGACGGCGCTGCTGGGCGCTGACGTCTGCGGCATATGCTGTCAGGTGGGGCTATACGCACGCGGAGACTTAGCTTTGTGAGAACCCGTCCAGCTGCATCCCACCCGCCAGCGGTCACACACGCGACACAGGTGGCCCTCCTGGCGCTGATCTGCGTGAAGTTGGGACGGCCGTGGACGGCCGGCGGCACAAGGGAAGTGGAAGGGGAGGGAAGGTTCTGTCTGCTTTGCGGTGCTAATTAGTGCTTATATACAACTGCCCACACTCATCACAGGGCACATGTACACGTGGGTACAGTATGGGACTATACCTTTCCCTCAGCGACGCTAGGGGAAGGTATAGTCCCATAACAATTTTTTAATGAGGCAAGAAGCATAGTCTACCGTTTGCCCAGCAGGGCACCCCGGGGGCCGTGTCCAGGAGAAATGCGCACACACGGTCCCCGGAAGACACGTGCAAGAGTGAGCGTGGTCTTGCCCTCACTGGGCACCCCCGGGCAGGGAAGAACACGCTAGTGGGGCAGCCGAGAGCATGAGTGACGGTCACAGACAAAAGGACAAGGGAGAGGGGGAAGGCAGGCCCAGGGTACATCGTAATCCCCCAATGACGAGTAACTCAAGACGGGCTTCGGGGGCCGTGGGGTGGATTCGGGACCCGTTCTGAGTCCTGGACTGGCTTGTGTGCCCGCGGGTGTGTGCCGACGCCTGAGAGCCAGCTCCTAGTCCGCCGATGCCGAATACGGATGAGAGTCTCGGTCAGATGAGAGCAAGAATTTTGCCAAACGTACAAAACGGCACCCGCTGCTTAGTGGGCATGACATGATTCTTGCTTCCCAGAGAACCGGGACATCATTACTCGTGTGTGTCCTGGATTTGGGGAGCCGGGAGGAGATCGCGAGGCCGACCCCACCCCAGCACCCCTAAGCGAGGTCTGCGCTCGACTCGGCCCCCCCGATGTGGAGGCCCGAGTTCCTCTGCTTCACCACGAGGAGAATCCACTGGACGGGGTGATCTGGAGCACACATGTCCACACCACACGCAGTTCCGTTACTCTGGAGCCCGAGTACTCACGAGGACTGTCGGCACAAAGGAAGAGCCCGAGACTCGGCGAAAGCGTGCTCGTGAAACGTGAAGGAAAATGGCACCTTCTCTTTTCGCGTACTTTTGTTTTCTGACGTTTCTCTAGGGATGATGCGATGTTTATAACAACACAGAACCGATTTGGGGGCAGGTTAGGGGTGTGCTGTGGTTTTGACCTGGAGACACCGGGCAAAGTCTGAAGATCTGGTCGTCACAAGGTCGAGGGTGCATCTCTCGGGTGGGGCTCAGCAGGGGGCTGCTGGATGTCCCAAACTGCCCGGGAGAGCCCCCAGCACGGAGCACGGCCTGGCCCGGATGGCAGGGACGCCGAGGCCAAGGAGCCCTGGCCTGGAGCTCGGGTTTCATCTCTTGTCCAGGGTGCTGGCCGCCGGGACCCAGCTCCCACGCCACCGATATCGACGGGACAGCGCGGGGAGGCACCAATCACACCGGAGAAGGGTGTCCCCGGAAGGAAGGCTGCAGGGACAGCCCCACCTTCACTGTCAGCTTCTTGTCCTGCAGGTCCCAGGGGTCCGCAAGGGCTGTGGTCCCAGCAGCAGGGAGGGTCGGCTGCTACCGTGGGTGCCTCCTCATGGGGGTCCAGAAACCAGATCCCTGGGAGCCACCTGCCGGCTGCCTCCCCCCTTGCCCAGGGAGAGGGACCTGGGCTCTGGACAGGGTGCCTGTGGGAAAAGGGGTCTGGCAGTCACCTGTGCGAGGCTGGGGCCTGAGGAGGGGAAGAGGCTTTGCTCCACAGAAGAAAGCACCATGAGGACACTGCACGGGCCGGCAGGGTTCAGGGCAGCCTCCTGGCACAGGCCCCCCCGCCAACCCCGGCGGAGTGGGACAGCTAGGGTCAGAAGATCCACCAGAGGGGGCTCTGCAGAACCAGGGGTCCTGAGCAGATGCCCCAGGGCAAGGACACCTGCCCACCCCTCCGGGCACCTGCAGGCATCCAACAGAGAAGGCTCACTGCCTTAGGACACCAGCCACGGAACACAACCTCCGAAGGCAGGGTCGGACTCACTGCTCAGCAGCACGTCTTTCTCGTATTTTAGTACATTTGAGTAAATGAGAGCAACCTACAGATTGGCTGGTGGAATTTTCTGTCCAGCGCTGAAAGGCGTTACCTCACCAGCGGTTATAAATCGCTAATTCTGACATTTTCCATATCTTCATCCTTCCAGGTGGCAGGCAGTAAATAAGATCTTGAAGAGAAAGGATATTACGCCACCATGTCACCCTCAAGGAAAGCTGTGTTTTCTACCATAAGTGACCTTCACGCTGCTCATCACAGGCAGCCACGCTGATTTTCCCAGAAAAGGCCCTGGGGGCAGAAAGGAAGGAGAAATGATTTAATAACACCTTTCCCTCATGGAGTTTGTCTCACTAATCATATCCTCTGGGCCGCCACTGTTAACAATCTGCTTTTTCTGATGCTTCATTTTAGCCATTTCCCCAGACTCCTGCAAGCTTAAGATTTCGACAAATATTGGTTGACCACCAACCATGTGCTGGGCCATGAGCTTCTGGAGGGCCCTGCTGGGAGTCCTGTTGCCTCGGCGGGCTCTGACAATGCCTCACCCAGACCTCATCAAGGAAACTCAAACCCTGTGTTTATTTTTTTTTTTAAGATTTATGTATTTATTCGAGAGAGGGAGAGCCCATGCACGAGAGCACAGTGGAGAGGAGCGTAGGGAGATGGAGAAAGAAACTCAGGCAGGCTCCATGCTGAACATGGAGCCAGATGTGGGGCTCGATCTCCCGACCCTGAGACCACACCTGAGCTGAAAGCAAGGGTCAGACGCTTAACCAGCTGTGCCACCCAGGTGCCTCTGCTTTTTATTTGTTTTTAAAGATTTTATTTATTTATTGAGAGAAGGAGAGAGAGCATGAATAGGGAGGGACAGAGGGACAAGCAGACTCCCTGCGGAGTGGGAAACCCAAGCTGGGGCTCGATCCCAGGACCCCAAGTTCATGATCTGAGCCAAAGTCAGACGCTTAACCAGTTGAGCCACCCAGGCGCCCCAAACCCTGTGTTTAGAAGGCAGTGGGGCTCAATCCCCTGCCCCACCGGATTCAGACACCTCAGACTTTGTTCTTTCTTGATAATGACCAACAAATATGAATAGATTTTGATGATGGGAAAATGCTTATGATTCTAAGGGAGGATCCGTGAATATAAGCTTCTATATACAGTCTGAACATTATTATATCAAGAATGCACATGAAAAACACCTCAGCTAAACCATGTCAAAAGTGACATCATTGCTACTGAGACAAGGTGACATCATAGGATGAGAAGGACACGAATTCTATACTGCCAGAAATACGTGACCCAAAGGCAGCAGACAAATTGAAATTGAGGGAAATTCTACAAAAAAGTCCACTCTTTATAAATGTCAAGACAATGGAAGGTTGGGCATTTGTGCCAGTGGAAGGGAGTCCAGAGCCGAGACAACTGGATACAATGGGTGATTCTGGATGGAGCAGTCTTGATCTCCAACCCGACAAGGACACCGCGAGAAAATTACAGGCCAGTGTCCCTGGTGAACACAGATGCAAAAGTCCTCAACGACACAACAGCGAACCCAACCAACAGTATGCTGGAAGGATCGTTCACCTGATCAAATGGCATTTATTCCAGGGACGCGAGGGCGGTCTGCAAGCCAAGCACCGTGGCACTCCCCAGCTTACAAAATGAAGGACAAAACCACACAATCATCTCAGTCAATTCAGAAGACTCATTGGACAGAATTCAACATATTTTCCTGGTGGGACTCTCAGCAAACTGGGTGTACAGGAAAGTACCTCAGCATAATTCAGGACATTCGGGACAAGCCCGATATCACACTCAGTGGGAAGACCAACGGCTTTCCCTCTAAGGCCAGGAGCAAGATGAAGGTGTCCACTGTCCCCAGCTCGATTCAACATGCTGTTGCTGTTTCAAAATTGTTTTGGCTACTCTAGGTTCTTGACTGTTCTATGTACATTAAAGAACCAGCGTATTGATTTCTACAAAAAGGTTAGTGGGACTTTGATGAGAATTGCTTTAAATGTATAGATCAGGGTGGTTTGTTTGTTTTTTTAAGATTTTATTTATTTATTTGACAGACAGAGATCACAAGGAGGCAGAGAGGCAGGCAGAGAGAGCAGGGTAAGCAGGCTCCCCACTAAGCCGAGAGGCTTAGCTCGATCCCAGGACCTTGGGATCATGATCTGAGCCGAAGGCAGAGGCTTTAACCCACTGAGCCACCCAGGTGCCCCTAGATCAGTTTTTAAAGACTTCATTTTTACAATGCTGAGTTTTCTAACCTGAGAATACAATATTTAGTAGTTTGTTGTATATAAATCTCACTTTTCTTAAAATTAACACTGAAACAGTGTGGAGGTTCGTCAAAAAATTAAAAATAGAGCTACCCTATGACCTAGCAATTGCACTACTGGGTATTTACCCTAAAGATACAGATGTAGTGAAAAGAAGGGGCACATGCACCCCAATGTTCATAGCAGCAATGGCCACAATAGCCAAACAGTGGAAGGAGCTGAGATGTCCTTCAACAGATGAATGGATAAAGAAGATGTGGTCCATATACACAATGGAATATTACTCAGCCCTCAGAAAGGATGAATACCAGCTTTTATATCAACATGGATGGGACTGGAGGAAATTATGCTGAGTGAAATAAGTCAAGCAGAGAGAATCAGTTATACAATTTCACTTACTTGTGGAGCATAAGGAAGAGCATCGAGGACATTAGGAGAAGGAAGGGAAAAATGAAGTGGGGAATCGGGGCGGGGGACAAACCATGAGAGACTGTGGACTCTGGGAAATAAACAGGGTTTCAGAGCAGAGGGACGTGGGGGGATAGGTGAGCTGGTGATGGATAATAAGGAGGGCACGGATTGCATGGAGCACTGGGTGTCCTTTTTTTTTTTAAACATTTTTTTAAAGATTTATTTATTGGACAGAGAGGGATCACAAGTAGTCAGAGAGGCAGGCAGAGAGAGAGAAGGGGAAGCAGGCTCCCTGCTGAGCAGAGAGCCCGATGTGGGGCTCGATCTCAGGACCCTGAGCTGAAGGCAGAGGCTTAACCCACTGAGCCACCCAGGCACCCCGGAGCACTGGGTGTTCTATGCAAACAATGAATCATGGAACGCAACATCAAAAGCTAATGATGTACTGTATGGTGACTAACATAACACAACTAAGAAAATTAACACTAATTCGTGTTTTTATGCTATTCTATGCGGTCCTTTTAAAATTTCATTTTGCAGTTAATTTCTGCAACCTCACTTATTAGTTCTAGAAGCTTTTATGTAGATTCTTCAGGATTTTCTGTATAGATGGCCATGTCACATGTAAATAGAGACCATTTCATTTCTTTCTGTCCAATTTGTATGGCTTTTACGTTGTTCTTATCTTAGCACACGAAGGTCTCGAGTATGGTGTTAACTGAGGGCTGCTAACAATGGTGTTGGCTGTAGAGTTTTGTGGATTCCACTTATCAGATTACGGGGATGTCCTTCTACTCCTAGTGTGTTGAGAATTTTCATCATAAACGTATATTGAATTTTGTCAAAACCTTTTCTTCGTACATTAATATTTCCATATTTTTTCCTTAGTCTGCTGATAAGGAGAATGACATTGATTAGATTGTTAATGTTGAGCCAACCTTGCAGTCTTCAGATAATCCTCCAGCATGTGATGTATTATTATCTTCTTGATAAATTGCTGGTCCAATTTGCTACCACACGGTCAGGGTTCTCTGTCTATTTCACAAGGTGTAGTTGTTTTTTTTCTTTTCATGCCTTTGTCTGGTTTTAGTATCAGATAAAGCTGGCCTCATAGAATGAACTGAGAAGTTTCCCTCCCGTTTTCAGGAAAAGACTGTGAAGAGCAGGTGTTATTTCTTCCCAAACTTCTGGTGGATTCCACCAGTGGAACCATGTAGCTCTAGAGCTTCTCCATGGGGAGTTTTGCTTGTTTGTTTTTATGATTTTAATTTCTTTAATAGATAAAGGTTTATTCAGGTTTTTTTTTCCTTAAGCCACTCTGGTTTTTCTAACTTTCAAGGAATTTATCCATTTCATGTAAGTTACTCAATTTATTGGCATCAAGTTGTTCATGGTATTTTACTATTATCCTCCAGTGCAGTAGTGTCTGTGGGAATGCCCCTCCTTCATTCCTTCTGTTGGTGATCCAAACTTTCTCCCTTTCCGCGACTCATCGAATAGTTTATCAATTTTAGTGTTTTTTTTTTTAAACCACCTTTTGGTTTTGAATGTTCTCTCTATTCTTTTTTTTATTCCAATTTCACTGATTTCCAGTGCTCTTGAAATGGCCTAAAGAACAGTGAAGCTTGGAGAAAACACAGCAATGATTCTGAGTCAAGAAATGGTTCACGATATTCAGACTCTGAGTTGGAAAAAAGTTTTAGGGATACCTTTTTCATATTCCTTTTATTTTCCTTTTAACAGATGTACAAGGGTTATGGTGATAGAAATCTGTGCCTTCAAAAATACAAAATAGCTTTTTCAATATATATAGAAATTGATGATTTTCAATATATATAAAAATTGAAAGCATTGTGTCATATTTTAGTAGGCAGTGCTTTTCTTTCAATGCTTTCAAAATAATGAGTGGTTTTTTTCTTTTTACAGCAAACAGTATTTTGGAGTAGATGGAATACGGTCTATGTCTTCAGAGGTCTACTACAATGTCCAGGGAGGTAAGAGCAATTCGAACAATGTGGTCTTACAGCTCATGGCAAAAGTGGACGCTCCCGTAGCTGGATGCTTGGCCTTGAGGCAGGCACCAGGGCCAGGAGAATGAGATGGAGCAGGTCAGCCTGGTTGTGCAAAGGAAGCCTAATGGGGCATCCTGAGAGGTATATTCGGGAAGGTAGCTGGGGTGGGTCAGGCAGAACTCTGGCTGCGAAATTAAGAATTTTCCATTGTGGGGCACCTGGGGGGCTCAGTCATTAAGCGTCTGCCTTCAGCTCAGGTCATGATCCCAGGGTCCTGGGGTCAAGCCCCGCATAGGGCTCCCTGCTCAGTGGGGAGTCTGCTTCTCCCTCTGCCTCTGCCTTCTGCTCCCCCTACTTGTGCTCTCTGTCAAATAAACAAAATCTTAAAAAACATCTTTCATTAGATTCTGCAGGTAATGGATAAACAATGAAGGGTAATGGGGAATAGTACGTCCCAGGCGGACTAACCAATGAGCAGGTGCTCAGGGAGCTGAGGGAGGCTGCCCAGGGAGAGCCAGTAGGCACTAGTGTCTGAACGAGGGAGGAAGGTCAGGTAGAACAGTCCTGGTTTCTACTCTGGGAGAAGACGCGGGCTGTAGTCACCATAAGCACTCCAGGAGACGAGAGCTGGCCCCGACGGTCCAGGACACGGTCCTGTTCTCACGGTGGTGGGAGGTGAGAACAGGAGGCAGAGAGCCGATCCTTGGGACCTGGAACTGTGCCCAGCAAGACGCAGGTGTATTTGGCCTCTCTCGGCGCAGGACTCAGAAGATTCAGGGGTGCGGACACAGGTCTGTGGCTTATGCACCCGGATTATTTAAGGCAATGAGATGGCCAACCTGGACAGAATATCATGAACGTGAAAACATCGATATCCACAAACGTCTCGAGCTCTTCTGTGCACCAGACGGCACGTTCGGTGCTTCTCAGGTATTAACTCAAGCACTTATCGACCCTATGAAGGAGGCACCATGATGATTCCCGTTTTAAAGATGGAGAAACAGAGACACAACGTATTTAAGTCACTTCCACAGCTGCCCAGCTGGAAAGTGCTTTAGTGCACACAGAAGCCCAGATCATCTGACTCCAGAACCTACAACACGAGACCGTTCTCTTACGAGGGCAAGGAGATCTTTACGGAAGGATACGTTGGGGCGGGGGGGCAAGTGAACTCGGAGAAAGAGATAGAAAAGGAGCAATCGGAGAGGTACATCCTGACACAAATGTGCTTCTGGCATGAGGATTATAAATACACACCATGCCAGATGGTCCGTAAGGAGAGTATGGAGTGAATGCCATATACTCATCTCATGGGTTCTATTTAAACCATGCTAAGCCACCAAGTCAACTATGCTCTCCATTTTTAAAATTTCTGGATGAGTGGGATCACTTGAAAAAAAAGATAAATGGACTCATTTTCAAAGCTGTGGTTTCATAGATGGGAGTTGCAAATGGTTTGGAAGTTATAGATAGATCTCTGGAGCTCTGCTCCTCCAAGGGCGGTACCTGGCCCGGGGGCAGCAGCATCCCCTGGAGACTTGTTGCAAATGCAAATTCTGGGCCCCCACTCCAGACCTGCTGAATCCGAAACTCTGGGGGTGGGGCCCAGCCATCTGCCTGAAAACGCTGTCCACGTGACTTCAGCGGATGCCCACGTTTCAGAAGGAGGGCTCCAGAAAATAAGACGACCTGTGCTGTGCAGCCAATCCCCGCAGCCCGGCCCCAGGTCGGAGCGCTGACGGGACACAGACCATCCCTGCGGCCCCTCTGCCTAGCCTGCTGGGTTCTGAAAGGAAGCAGACTCCAGGGGCGCCCAGGTCAGGTGGGGGGCCTCTTCTCATGGAAGGAGGAGACACAAAGGTCCTCCATGCCTGCTGCCTTCACCTAGATCTTAGCAGGGTCACGGGCACCCGGGTCTCACCCTACCGCGCCACGGCAGAATCCCACGGGAGGGCATCTTGACCGTTAAGAAAGCTCCCGCGTCCTCAGCACGCCAAGTGTGACATGCCTACCACGCAGAAGGTTCTATCAGGATCCGGCTTAGTAGGCTGCCAAAGAGGTAAATTAACAAACCGACAAAGCCTGAGACTTCGCACGAAGCTCTATGAAGTCCTCACCTGCTTTGCTGACACACGCAGACACGGCATCTAACCTCTCTCTGCATTCCAGAGACACGGGGACTCACCCCAGCCACCTGCCCTTCCTTGCCATGCGTCCTATGAGAGCCTGGCTCACCCGCAAGGCCCAGCTACCCCCCAACCTCCCGGCCAACAGCCAGCGCCTGGCTAGACGTGCTCATGCCCGCGGGTGGTGACCACAGCGGAACGTGTGCCCGTGCTCTGTAGCCGCTTACTAGAGCGTTAGGACCGCAAGGCCGGCCTGACGTGCTGTTTGCCAGGCCTCGAGAGGAAAGGGGATGCAGGGAAGCAGAAGGATGTCTGGGTTGTCCAGGTGGGGAGAAAACGAGAACGAGGCCAGTTTACGCAGGTGTTCAGGGCAACAAGAGGAAGACACCTGTCCCGGGACGTCCTGGAGACAACGATGGCTTGGCTCCCCAGCCTGCCCCAGCCCACTCCCCCAGCTCGCCCTTCCTCACCTCCTCTGTCCCTGCACCCCACCCCACCCCACCCCACCTTGCCCCAGCCCATCCCCCAATCGCTTCGAGCTAGCTGAGGGGGTTAGAGCCTCTCTTCTCCAAAACACCCACATGAAATTTTTGGTTATGAACACTTTTTTTTTTAAGATTTTTAAAATTTATTTATTTGACAGGCAGAGATCACAAGGAGGCAGAGAGGCAGGCAGAGAGAGAGAGGAAGGAAGCAGGCTCCCTGCCAAAGGGAGAGCCCGATGCGGGGCTCGATCCCAGGACCCTGGAATCATGACCTGAGCCGAAGGCAGAGGCTTAACCCACTGAGCCACCCCAGGTGGCCCGGTTATGAACACTTTTATCACATTTTCTCCTGTTATTTGGAAAAAGTTCATAGCAGTTGCCGGAGCACAGGATGGACAGCCCCAGGATGGACGGAGGGAGTGGAGTGGGGGCAGAGCCCCGTTTGCAAGTCCACGCTGCCCTCCACACGGACCCCTGGGCTCACGGCTCTGAGGACCCTGTGCTCCGGTTCCCGTCCTCTGAGCCTGCTCAGGCCATCGATCCACGGCGGCCAGTAGGGACATTTGGAACCCGCAGCACACCCCCTCTCCAGTGGCATCTCGGGGGCTCGCCCGGGCAGTCGTGTGCTTCCCAAAGGACGCACCTGTCCCCGTCCCTCGTCCCTTGACGGGGCTGCAGCACTCTGGGGGCACGCGGTCTGAGGCCACTGCTATGGCTCAGATCTCCGTGGCCACTTCCCAGCTTGTGCGGTCTCAGTCTGGGAGAACTTTCCAGTCCCATTTCCTCACATCTGGGAGCGCACAGCCAGCCCTAGGGCTCCTGAGTAAAGCCTCGCACAAGAGGCCACTCTCTGAGGTCACTCACCAACACTTGACGGCGCTCACCCTTTCATCGACAAACACGGCAAGGGCTTGTAGTGATGACGGGCTCTTCCCCACGCTTTGTTCTCAAAATCCAAACAGCGGCCAGACACCATATGTGACTGACACCTGGTTGTTGAACGAACGAATGACACACTCATGGCAAGGCCGGGAATGCAGTAAGTACTTAGTACGAGAGCCATGATTACTATTATTATCAATTATTATTAGCAGCTGGCAAAGCAGGGACACAATAAGATACTGGACAATATTGGCTCAAGTGAAAATAAAGCCACATTATTCAATAACTTAACAGTTTCCTCGTCAGCTAGAAAAAATACCCTGGATTGAATTGATATTGATAATCAGTAACAATGTCAATGAGCAAGATTGAATTGATATTGATAATCAGTAACAATGTCAATGAGCAAACAACGCTACAGACCAGTCAGCGCCGATGACGCCACAATTATGCCATCAGTGTCAATATCACACAGAAGATCGGAGAGGAACCGAGCCCAGAGGGGTAACAAGTGGATGGGAACCAGAGCTCGGCTGGTGCCCAGGGTCCCTAGACTCCCCCACGGGATTAGGAGCTTCATCGGACACATGTAAGGTTCTGCTAGGAGGGGTCAGGACAGGGCAGCTGCTCAGAGAGGCCACAACTGGAAAGTCTGATTCAGAATGCACAGGCCAGGAACCTTCATCTTGACGCCCCTGAACCCACTCTGGGGTCCATGGCCGGTGCCTATGACCTCATCCTGCTGCCTCAGGGGCCCACTCTGGCACAGGCTGCTCTGACAGAGGCTCCTGCTGCATCCTCAGCCTGGCCAGGGTGCCCCCAAGTTGTGCGTGTCTGTCCTCTGCCCAGGACATTCCTCAATTTCACTTAACTTGGTGGGAGGCAGTTGGTGGTGAATGGCATCAGCGTCCCCATCGCTCTGGTTGGCCAGTGACGGGGCCTCTGTCAGTGACCCTCTTCCCAGGCCTATAAAAGCAATGGCCTCCCTCCTATGCTTCCTAAGAATCTACTGGCTTAAATGCTCCCTCCTCCGGGAAGCCTTCCCAGACTTGCTCAGGCCCTGGGGATGCTCTCCCAAGTGTCTGTGGCACTTCTGAAGGCTTGTACTGAACGCCTGTAGGACCCCCTTGTGACTCCGGGCCTCTCCCGGGGTGTGGCCTGCTAGGCAGCTGTGCCCAGTACTTTCTCACACCCGGAAGCTGATGCAGGAGACATGGGCATGGAGTTACCCTGGGGGGTGACAGAGAAGGACTCAGCTGTGCACCAGAGCCGGGGGAGCTTGCACACGGGGAGCTTCTCAACTGGGAAAGCACCAGCTCCCTCCCCACTAGGCCTCACCCCAGGGGCACAGGGCTGCCCGAGGCTTGGCCCGTGACATGTGTTCAGAACAAGTAAATTTAGAATGAAGCGGTAAGGCTAAAGTCACAAGGGAGTGGCTCTGAGTTCCCCGAATACGCAGGGACGGGTGGCAGGCTGTCACACCCGCCGTCGCCTTCCTATTTCTGGCAGTCAGCCCGCCCCGGGCCAGAGCGTTACGGATCTGCTCGTCTTCCACGCGCCGAACTCCAGTCGGCAGCAGAGGTGTCTGCTCAGTGGTGAGAAAGGAGCCCAGGAGAGGCATCTTGCTCTCCGTGTCTCTCCGTGTCCCACGCCACGTGCCAACGCACCCATCTTAACACCGCTGGTAGGGCGGATTTGCAAACGCAGGACCTTCCGAATTCCTTCCTCTGGGTTTGCAAAGGGAGAAGCAGCCGAAGCAAGCCCCGCCCACTCGGTGTAGCGCGTGGCCTTCACACCGCCGTTCTCAGACTGAGCAGATGTCCAGAGCCTACCACCCCGGGCTCTCCATCATCCTACGGGGGTGGGGGGGGTGATGAGATCAGAGCGTCAGTCCCTGGACCGCAGGCCGCTCCCCCACTGGCCAGCAGCCCCACACCTTCCTCCGTGTTCATCTCCGGCCACGGCAGCTGCTCAGAGCCTGATAGCACATTAGCAGCCGCAGCCTTGCCCCACCCCACGCTTGTTCTGATCCCCAACCAAGCTCATGAGGAAGTGGCTGAGCCACGCAGCCACGCTGGAGGCGTGATGGGACAGGCTCGGGGCAGGTGGCTTGCGGGAGTCCAGCAGGGGCGCAGTCTCAGGAAGGCCCTCAGGCACACAGAAGATGGACGACAGGGGGTGGGTTCACCCTGGACTTGGTTCTTTGAGGGCACGTAGAGAACACTGGAGCCAGAAGTGCCTGGAGAAGCCAGCACTGCCTGGCCTCCCGGGTCGACTGGGAGACCGGGGGAGGACAGAGTCTCGAGGCCAGGCTGCAGGCCTCGGGCTTGCCTTTTGGGTCACCGATGGGCCCCTCCATGTACAGGGTGGGTGAGAGACCAGTCCGCAAGCCAGGCGGCACCCTCCACTATCACGAGCCCCCACAATCAGAGCCCCAGGTCCCTAGGGCCTCTGACCCCAGTCGTCACATCACCAGGGCGAATCCACTACTCTGTTCCAACTCAAGCCCCTGTAGCCACCGACGGCCTGCCCAGCATGTTCAGACCCAACCATGTGGTCACACTCCCGACCACAGTCCACGCGTGAAACCTCAGACAGAAGAGATGACAACGTCACAGCATTCCCACCAGTAGGCTGACAGCCAGTCCCGCGTTCACTACCCTCTGCCCTGCGCGGACAATGTGAGGAGTGCGTGGCTGGCCCACACTCATCTGCTGGAAGAGAACTTCGGGAATAACTTCCCGAAAGAGAGGTGTTTTCCTTACCCAAGCTTTGATTTTGATTTTCACACTAAAGGGACTTTATGCATGTTTCTAGAGAATTTTCCAGAAACGATGATTCTGGAGCAGAATGGTGGGTGTGCACGCCACGGGGCATGCTAGGGAGCCGGTCACATCCATGCAGTGGTACTGGAGAAGGTCTGGGCCTGACCGGGGTCTTTGGGGCCCACGGAAAATACAGCAGCTCTTAAAATAAGGGAAACAAAATCACAAAACCAGATTGCACTGCCGACTCCACAATTTGGAAGAATGAGTTTATTTCAGGACCTAGACGATGCATTGACCGTCCACGGGAGCGCACCAGGAAGAGTGGCACAGGCGCACATGGCTGTCGACGTGACTGTCATCTGGCAAGTCCAAGCAGTGCAGGTCAGCCGGAGTCATTTAATGCCAACATGGATGGCTGGAGAAGGGCCACCTCGCTGAGAACTCTGGGCTTAAGTGGTATGTCTTTATAGCCTTCCATGTCCTAAAAATGGCTTAAGATGACTCCCAATAATAGATAAAACTTAACACGATAAATAACATAAAAATGAGCAGAGGAGGAAATCCGAGGGATGAAGGAAAGACACGCTGGTCCAGCAGCCAGAGGCACGTACAGAGCCTCGCGTCACTGTGCATGGGGCACGCGAAGGGCAGAGACCACGCTCTCCCCCAGGTCCTCCCCACCTGACGTGGCTCGTCCTGCCGTAACCAAGTTCAGCCCCCCACCCTCACCCCCCCTGAAACAGAGGAGAACCATCCAGAGAGAGGACGTCTCAGGGCAGCGAACGGCGTGGTCTACTCGGGAGGTCATCTGACCCCCGGGCTTAGGCCGGGCAGCTACTCTCGGGGGCACTGTTGGCCTCCGTCACCTTGTTTGGAAATTCAGCTCGGTCCTCCCTGCTTGTGACTCCCCCACCCCCCACATCCCCTGACCATCTCCCTGGGTGATGCCAGCCAGAGACCCTCCCTTACACCCCTCCCCCGGGCTGAGCGGGGCACTCTGCGGGCCCCGCCCCCGGGCGTCAGATCTCCTACCACCACCACCGAGGTGGGCATCGTGCTTGCGTCCTGTTCACGGGTGCAAGCTGAGCCCAAGCTTGCACAGGTGGAAAATGGCATAGCAGAGCCCCACACGTGGGACGTCCCTCCACGCATGGGCAGCCTCCAGGCTGCCCCGCCGCAGGTGTTCCGGTGCGAGGTGATTCACCGCCATCACCACAGCTAAGTGTATAGTGGCCGCAGCTTCCCGCCTGCTTGCGAAGTTATCCGATAGGAAGCGGTTGGCAGTCCACAGGCGGCTCTGTGGAGAGCGTGACAGTCAACCTAAACGCAGACCCAACACTCAGTTGACCCCCACAGAAGGACACGTGGTTGGCCTCCAAGAGACACTTATATCTACAGCTTGAAACCCTCTACCAGGGGAGTGGGGGCTGGTCACTTGCTCACAGAAATATATATTTTTATGAACGGTGTGGCCGGGGAGCCCTTGGAAACACGTCTTCCCAGAGCCTGTTGACAACAACCTAATCACGTCTATACCCACATCCCATTTCCTGGCAACCTTCAACACAGACAGCAAGCGCCGCGGGGGCTGGGCCAGCGCTGGGAGGTGGCCTCGGCCCCAGCTTTCCGCCCAGCGCCCCACAGTGATGCGCAGTCTTCTCCTAGAGCTCTGCAAAGGCTCCTCTCCGACGTGTCATGACCTTGATGTGTCACATTGTTCCCTAGGCGTGGACTGCAGCTATCCCCTAAAATAAGGACCGTGCTACGTGGTAGAAGCAAGGCAAGAAGCAAAAAGCATCGCGGAGACAACCACAGAGAGTTTTCAAAAAGCCTAACCAAGCCAGAACTCAACACCAAGTCTCCTGAGTCCCAGAACCGTGGCCCCCAACCCCCCAGCCCATCACACTGCCTGCCTTTGCCAGAGCCTGAATGGAAGGGGATGCACACCCAGACCTGCACATCCACCGGCGTCTGCCCCGCAGCTTCCTGCTACGGTGTTACCGTTGCTCCGGGACCCTGATGGAGGGGGCGCGGGATAGTTCCCGTCCCCCCCCCCCCCACTGCTCCCCAGGCCTGTGCCCGTCACGTGCCCCTCTGTCATTTGCCTATGCACCTTTCTCCCCGGAGCAGGGGCCCGGCAGCGCAGGACGGCCCACGCGGGCCAGCACGTGCCCAGCTGGCACGAACCCTCCGATGGACACACCCGGAGAACTGAAATGGAAGGAAGCCATCTCAGAAGTGAAAGGAGCTACTAAGGGAATTCAGCAGAAAAAGCCGACGATTCTCTTTCATGAAACCACCAGCACACACGAGCCGGCAAGCGGTCCCATGGTCCCCGCACCCAGACACGGTCCCGGCGCTCTGCCCGCCGGTGCCACTCTGGTCCTGCCACCACATCTGGAGGATCAAGCACTGGCTGCATAACCTCCTGCTTCTCTTCCGAACACTCCGTTCGGAACACCGTTCCTTTGCCGTGGCGGCTTCCATAAACCATCCTGTACCGACCGGCGGAGACGGATTCTTCCCTCAGTGCGGGTTACAACGTTGGTGCGTTCCCAGCCTGCGTGCCTGGAGTTGCTTCAGAGGGGACAAAAACGTCGCTTCTTCTGAACACGGATTTCTTCGTGAGGAGGACGTACCACGGCGGTGTTTACCACAATCAAAGTGTGTACGTTATTTAGCCGCCAATGACTACAAATAATGGCTTCCTACAGTTCGGTCACTAGTTTTTGGCTTGCTAACCCAGAGATATGCACTGGACTGAGGGAAATGCCCTAAGTGGGAGGCATTTTCTGAGGTCACTATTTAGACCAAGTAATTCCACAAACACCAAAGCGAGTGAAGCTAGTGGCCCAAAGCAATGGGCTCTTTCACGAACCCCTCCTGGCTTTCCAGTTCTCCTCTTCTGGGTGACCTGAAACGGGCGTTTTTCTAAAGGTTTAAGCTCTACAAGGCTACGATTTTATTAAAAACAATGCTTAACTACAGCACTGGCCCTCGAGGAGTTCAGAATCTAGTTGACGGTGGAGGGCCTGTGTACACCTGCTCAACGTCACTGGCCCCGTAAACGACGGGCTGCTTCCGAAATTACTACCGCCATGAGCATCTCCACCTGGAATCCATGCATTCCATTCTCTGTGCGGCTCTCTCCTGACACCTTCATTTTCTCTTTAGAAAGAAAGAGCGCAGTTCAGTACATTTTGAAATATCAATCTGGTTTAAGAGTTTCACGTATAAAGAGATATTCACAAGCTCTACACGTGTCTGCAGCTCCATTATAAGGACAGCTTTGGAAGTGGGAACATCCCCAAGGTGCTTGAGCCTGAGGTGCACCTCACAGGTGTGGGCAAACACGTGGAGATCCTGGATCCACCGGGCTCTGACCCCCTGTCACGGTTACCAGCGCTCACGGGGCAGACTCTCCCTCTGGAAATTTCTAGGCTGTTAATGCTGCAATCATCCCTCCTGAAGTAGGACCACAGGAGTGCGTGCTCAAGGGGGCTTACCTGGTAATCTGGGTTCTTGTGCTGAAGTCAAGAGACCTCATTGAGCGGAGAACTTCAATGCAGCCCAAGTACTGCAAGGGAAAAAACATAATCATGAGCCCGGGGGCCGAGATGAAGAGACAGCTCCTAGCCACATCAAGGGCATTCCTGGAAGCCATGCATATGCTTCTTAAAACACATTTTAACTTTATGTGCCTCGTGAGGCTTTGTTCTCTTTCTGGAAAAGCAATAACTCACACCCATGAGAAAGTATCCTCAAAAGGATAACTATCCTCAAAGCCTACAGGCCGCCAGACTTGACTCTCCCAAGATCCTTAAGTATTTGCATTTTATTCAGGAACATATTTTTCAAAAATTTCTGTTGAAGTATAACGTGTACCATAAAGTGCAGAAATCTTAAGTGCATCATTCCTTTATTGCCTAAACACGTCCTGGTGTGTGACTACCCCAACATCCAGACCTCGCATTTCCAGTTCTTTACAAGGGTCTAGAGGATTATAGTTTCTGAAGAAAGAATGAAAACACGCTAATATTAACATGTTGACCGATATTGGACTTCATTATTTAACCAATATATTTTGGGTTCTGCCAACAAACTATATATCGATGACCCTCCTAGTTGCTTTATTTTGGTTTACCAGAAAGCCCTCTTCTGCATTATGTAACACAAACTTTCAGAAGTTTCAATTTACACATCTAAATTTGTAGCTAAATCTTTAATCCATTTCACACATGTAAGCGTGTGTGCGTATGTAAATGTGCGGACATAACGAGAGCTGTACATAAACAACTAGATGGTGGAGATACAATATTTGTGTGCCAGAGCCCTTGGGATCTGAAGGACAGATGTTTTATACCAGTGCCTTTAAATTTAGACTTCGCAGGAAGAGGCCTCATGGTGTAGTACAGAAAAGACTGCATTTGAATTATTCAGAAAACTGGAATTGGAGCCTGACTCTGTCATATCTAGTTATGTAACTTTGAGCAAAGCTTCAAAATTCTCTGAACGGAAGCCTCTGTACCCATACAACGTGACTGTGGCTCCAGCCCTCGTGCAGCCACGTGACGCCACAACCACCACATCGCACAGCTGCTGGAACACCACCACCGCCGCCACAGCCGCGTGGTACAGTGCACAACATCACAGAGACACACAAAGCAGATGACCACTGGTATGGCAGAGTCTTGTGACTACAGTGACCAGCATCACAGACTTCTGTGCCTGCCAGGACGAACGTCTCAGGACGGTATGGCTCCTAGCACCACCACCGTCACACAGTTACACAAATCCCACATCCACCGTCACAGAGTTCCACGAATGACCCACTGATCACCCTCCATGATGCCGCGAGTCCCGTGAGAAGCGGGAACAACGCTGCAGGGTTGGGGCGGGGGCAGGTGCCGCTGCTAGCTCGGCTGTGCAGACGCCATCACCACCATGGCAGGGGTGTGTGCCTGCCACCGCCGCTGTCACTCAGATATGTGAAGACCTCAACCCTCTTTGCAGAGTGATGGGATTGCCGCGTCCATCACCGTCACAGCATGGGAGCATCACAGCAATGTCCCAGAGCTACGTGAATACCACCACCAGCAATGTTACGAAGTGAAGTAATTAGAGTGACCCAAGTGGCAGAACGGTGTCCACACCACCACCGCTGCTGCTCTAAGATCTGTGACCGCGTCACCCGCACCACAGCGTCACACGATTACTCATCCACAGCTGTCGACGTACAGGACCACCCCACGTCCACCATCACGGGTGTGACTATGACAAGAACCATCATAGATACCTGAGGAGTATGCCACCCGTCAGAGAGCTGTTGAATACCACAGCCGGGGGTGTCGTTGTGTGAACACAGCTGCCGCTTCGCAGAGAAATGGGAGTACCGTGAACACCGTCATAGGTATGTGAGTCCGGGGGCAAGACTGCAGTGCTACTGAAGGGACCACAGCCTCATGCAGGATTGTCTGAGTGCGACGTCTGGTCTCACAGTTGTGTGCCACCACGACTGAAGCGGCAGAGCTGTGTGAAGACCAGCTCCGCCAGCGCTGCAGCGCTACACGCACGCCATGAGGAGCGCCACCGAGTCTGATGGACAACACTCCTGGCTGTGCGTCAGTGGACGCATCCCTGCGTCACCACTGCAGTTATAGGGACATGGCACCACCACCATGTAGACTTAGGCGGATACCACCAACAGCACAAATAGCCCACAAGCCCCACTACAGTTAATTGCACACACCACCAAGAGCATCTTGGATTCATGGGAATATGATCAAAAGAATTGAAGAGGTCTGTGAATACTGTCACCGACTTCAGAGTCATGTGACCATACCCAACAGCCTCGCAGTTCTGGGGATACCATGGCCACCAACAGAGGGTTATGTGAAGGCCACAGCAGCCCTGAAAAATTGTGGGAACACCATGACCAGCCTTTCTGAGTTCTGTGAAGACCATGAGTGACTCTGCAGACGTATAGGATTGGCACAGCCAATACCATCTCGGATCTATGTGAAGATCACCACTATGGCCGTGTGGAATTTCCAGAATACTGCAAGTACCACGGCAGAGCTAGGCGAATACCACCACATGGCCATCCCACAGACACGGGGACACCACAACTATTGTCACAACCGCCACCTTGTGAATACCATGACCACCAGCCAGGAGACCTATGTGACTGTCCTGACCAAAGTCAGAGATCTACATGAGTACCACCACCTCGCAGGGATGCACTAATGCCAACACACCACCATCACAGATTTGTGTGGACGCCAGGACCAAGTCACGGGTTGTCTGAATTACGCCATCAGCACTGTCACAAGACACATGACTGGCACCATCAGTCTTGCTCAGTAACGCCAATGCCATGACAAATGCGGCAGGGTGGTAGGAACACCATAGTGAGCTTCACAGACCGTGTGAACACAACCCCCAGCAACATTGCAAGGTCATGGGAGACAAAATCTCCGTCACGTAGTTATTTGACTACCACCTCTGCCACCTCTGCTACCATCCTGCTGTCATGAGAACACCATGACCAGCCACACAGAGTCCGCAGAACCAGCAACAACATCACAGAGTCACAGAAAGGCAACTACCACAGTTGAAGACGATGTGCACGGAAACACCAGCAGCATGACAAGGCTATGCGGATCCATGACCAACTCATAGAGCTGGAGCTGCGTGAATAGAGAGCCAAGAATGCAATTATGGGAGTGCTACCATCAGCACAGCCATAGAGTGGTGCAACTACCAGGACCAAGAAAACACGGTTATGGAGACACCGTGACCAACACGACCGACCAACTATGTGACCGACATGACCACTACCACAGTGGCATCTGAGTGTCATCGCCACCACCCCACGGCAGGAATGGCATATCGGGACCACCACAGCAGGCTTATGTGACTACCACGTGAACTTCACAGTCATGTGGGCGCCACCACCTGGAAGGAGAATTACGTGGACACCATCCCCACCAGTGCCGCAGACTTATGTGGATGCTACCGTGGCACGACACGGTGATGTCCACACCATGACAGATGTGCACACCTCCACCACCAGCACAGTCGTGTGGAGGCCACGATGTCAGAGAATTATGTGAACACCCGCAAAACCATCCCCGCTACATACACATCACCACCACCAATATGGAATTCTGTGAGCACCATGACCGGCACACTTACATGACTACCACAGCCACCTCTGCAGGAGTGTGTAAACTGACTTCTCAGAGCTCCGAGGTGCTGCCGCCCCCACCAGCCATGGCGTTACCCCACCGCTGCCAGAGTGGTGTGAATATAGCCACCACCGCCGTCCCAGAGTGGCGTGAAGGCCACGACGAACGCCAGGGGAGCCACATGATGACCACCACCGCCCTCGAAAGCTAGGTGAGCGCCTCCGCTAGCTCACGGACTTGGGTCACGCCCCCGATGTCTGCCGTAATTTGCCCCCTTACCATCAATGTGTCAGCAAGCTTATTTCTATCCTTCATAACAGTGTATAGCACTGATCTCTGCATCTTTGACGCTCATGGGCGAAAGTACTTCCTTGCTTTTTTAATTTGGATCTCCCTGATCTCTGTAAGGATATGTGATTTTTCTCACACGTGTGTTGGCCATTTTCACTCCTTTTTCTGTTAGCTGTTGTTATCTTTGGCTCAGTCTCCTATTATACTCCTTATCTTTTTCTTGTAGATTAATGGGATGATAATCTCTCATTCAATCATTTTTCTTTTGATGGTTTCTACATTTTACCTGACACAAGTTGTTACTGCAGGAACACTGTAGTAATTCCTGTCATCATATGCCTGTCATGTTCTGTATGGCTCAGGAGGGAGCTGTGTTGCTCAAGAAGGTCATAATATTCTCCTAAATTGTACTTAACAATATCTTTTTATCACTTACCTATGCATTCACTTCTTTACATGTTTTTTAAAATTCATTTATTTTGGGGGCGGCATGCACACATGCAAGGGAGAAGGGGCAGAGGGAGAAAGAATCCTCAAGCAGACTCCCCACTGCGTGCAGAGCCCGACACAGGGCTCGATCTCACGACCCTGAGATCATGACCTGAGCCAAAGACTTTGTGGTCTTTATGACATATGTCCCGTGCTTTTCTTCTCCAATGTATTCCAAGGCACTTTTTTTTTTTAAATTTTGGTTACAATTAGGGATAACATTTTGGATTTTTGCTATTGCACGTCTATCTGGCTTTTTACCAGCAGAGAGAAAGTAATTGATTTAGGGTGTACATAGAAATTTCAATCAGTAGGCCCAAGAAATGTACAAAGAACTATGGAAACTGGACAATGGGACCCAGAAAACATCCCAGCGGGGCTAGAAGACAGACATACAAAAGAAACTGTAAAGTTTTGGATCTTGGATCCAAAGGTTCCTGCACCTTCCTCATACGAATTCCAAGAAAAGGAAAGAAAGAGAGGAGAAGAAATATTCAAGAACAAAGAGAATAGAATGTTGAGTGTTGGACGAAACAGGAGTGTCTATATTTTCAAGGCACGCAGAAATATGAAAAGACCCACTTGTGGACGCATGGCAGCTCTGTTTCAGGACAAAAGGACCCAGAGAGAAACATCGTGCAAACGTTCTGTGAGGGGAAGGGACACAAGTTCCTCACGGAGCAAGTTCTCTTGCACACCCAGTACAAGAAGACGAACATGACCGTTGGAAGTCTGAAGAACAGCGGTATGCAGCCAAGAATCTTAGATCCACCCAAACTGGCATTCAGGTGGGAGGACAAAGCGAGGACTCAGAACGTTAACCACCCACAGATGCTCCCCGAAAGAATTATTCCAGAAGAACAATGAATACAAAAAAACAGGAGGACGTGGGCTAGGAGAAAAATAATACGGGATGAATCAACAGAAGTCACAGGTACGCCTGGTGCTTCATCATTATTGACACATAAGTTTAAATATTTTTTTTTTTAGAGTGACAGGGAGCTCCATCTCAGAAGACCCCCAACTCGGCTGGCCAGGGCAGACAGAAAACAGAGGCTGGAGCTGGGGAAGCATGGGCAAGGGAAACACGCAGCTTGGAAGTGATTCACTGCAGCAGCGAAAACCATGTACAATTACATGCATGTAAACCCGTAACAAATAAGAATAGGATGACTGAGCTCCATACTGCTAGAGAACAGAATAGAAGGAGGAAGCAAATCAAAGTAGTCCAGCCAGCAGAAAGAAGGAGAGAGCCAGAAATATACAAAAGACATGGGGAAAACAGAAGCCGAAACAGGAATGGGTCCAAACATCTCAGTAATCATAATCATCCTGAGTCGATCAAACCCAGTGGTTTAAAGTCAGAGCTTTCACCCGGGTTAAGAACAAGGTGCGTTACATGGAGTGAGTGACAACAACAAGGTTGACAAGACGGAGCAGGTTCTCGACCAGGCAAAGGCCAGCACAAGAAACCAGAGATCTAAGGGGGTCATTGTCTCGTTTACAAGTGTAGGAAACACAACATGAATTAAGTTTAAGAACAGTGCAAGATCATCTCTGCTCAGCAGGGAGCCTGCTTCCCTCCCCGCCTACCGCCTGCCTCTGCCTACTTGTGATCTCTCTCTGTCAAATAAATAAATAAAATAAAATAAAAAAAGAACAGTGCAAGATCAAATTGAAGAAAACCTTGAATGAAGGACAAATAAGTAAAAGAAAACCTGCATCTGTGGAAAGATACTATGATTTCTGGATTCATGAAAATTGATCATCTTTGTTAGAAAAGACATGCGATGAAATACTGTGGAAAGACAAGCGAAAGATTAAGAAAAATGCAATCAATTGAACAGGGAAAAAAATTAATGATCAGGCTACTCCACGAGGTTCTGTGAGTCATTACGTGAGCCCATCAACTCAAGAGAAAACAATGGGCAAGAAAACAAATGGGAAATCCAGAGGAAGACAGACAGCTGGCCAACATGCCCCCATGAAGACTAGTATCAGAGCAGTTAAAATAAACCCAAACAGAGAGATCATTTTTCACCCAGGTGAGTGGTCAGACTGGGTGAGAAAGCAGGAAAAAGGGCTCTCCCTCATGCTCCCCTAATCTGGTGAAAACTTTTTGGAAGACTCTCTGGAAGTGTCTGTGGAGATGTGAAACGTGGTTCCCTTTGACCCAGTGACATCATTTGTAGAACTTTATTCATGTGTAAGTGCGTGAAATTGTATGTCCAAAACATTCATTGCTTCACTGCCTGCATCGTGACGATGTGAACCCCCTTCTCGAATGTTCATCCATAAATGCTTAGCTAAACATTTCGGACACATCCAAACTATGATTCTGAATTCGGCCATTTTTAAATGATTGAAGCTGAGAGTCTCCAGAAGACAGTCACTTCCTCCACATTGTAGTGGTTGAAGTAAGGCACAGGGTCACCCCAGATTCAAGGGGAGGGGCTCAGTTCTCTGCATCCAACTCTGGAGACATGATAGTAGAGACGAAGAGGGAGCAAGTGCTCCAAGAGGAGCCATGGGTAGGAGGCCCTACTTCTGGTGCTTCTGCCTTGTTTAAACTTTTTATAACAAGAACATAAACATCTATTCCTTGTACAATTACAGAATGATGAAAAACTTTAAATACTTTCTGTCTGGAAGAAAAGACCATGCTTATAAACATGGACCTCCATGCTATGATGCAGACTTGGTCACAAAGCCTCCCCAGACATCTGGACACTCTAACTCCAGGGAGCTGGGACCTCCGTCCTCGGCCCTCTGGGGCGTCACCTCGCTCAGGTGTGCCGGAGGAAGGGAGACGCTTGGTGAAACCAGCCACGCCTCTCCAGTGGGCCTCCTGAATTCCATCCCTGGCCTCAGCCACAGTCAAGGATCCCAGCCAGGCCATAGTCCCGGGGTCTGGCAGGAACTGCCTGCACCATCTACCATCCAGGAGTGACAAGGTCCGGCACAGCTTCTGAGAACCAACAATTAACGTGAACCGCTCCTGAGCCACCACACCTTCCCAGCAGGAGAGCCTTCGGAGACTACATTAAGTCTTGGGTTGTGTCTGAATAGGATAGCAATCTGAGTCCAAAGCCCCATGTTGGTCCAGCTGGTGGATGGAGGCTGGAGGGGGGAGGGTGGCAATGGTGGGGAACAGAAGCATGGAGCCTTTTGTCTCCTTTGGGCGAGGACACTGATAGCCCACATCAGAGCTAGCGCTAGAGAAATGCTGGCAGGTCAAGTTGCGCATTTTGTTTCAAGGTAATTTTGAGGGACAGATGCACCGAGGAAAGGTGACTCCTGTCTTCAGCAGCAGGATGAATGCACGTGCTGGTCCAAGTGAGGATGGGGGCAAACTCTTGGGGAACTGTGCGGCGTTCTCTCCCGAAGCCGAAAGTGCGCCTCCCCGTGATCCAGCACCTCCTGCGAGGGAGATGAGCCATGTGCCCGCCACACAAATGTACGAACATACTCACGTGACACCCAGCCCTGGAGGGACAACCAGGGATCCATCCATGGCGTGATGAATCAATGAACAGCGGTATAGTCCCATGAGGCGGTGGTGACACAGCAATGAGGACAGAAGAGCCACCACTGCAGGCCACAGCTCTCTCCAGCCATGTCACTCCCTCGGCCACTGCGGACTGAGCCCCCACGTGTGCCTGACCCTCGTCCAGGTTCCAGTGGGACACCAGCCAACAGGGTCCGTGACCAAGAATCTGTTCTAGTCAGGAGAGCAGGTGAAGCATCGTGAAGAAACGGCCGGTCTGTTATTCCCTTGCCATTTGGGCTTCACACGCCACGGCCCCACACACGCTCCAGCCACACCAAGCTTTTCATGCCTCCCACAGTCTGTGTCCACATATGCGATTTCCCCTGCCTGCAAACTCTTCTCCCTCCCATCCCCTCCTCTCCTCCCCTCCTCAAACCCTGCCGATCCCTAATGAGCCCCCCTGAAGATCAGACGCCGAGAATCACATTCCTGATCCCGTGAGCACAAGGCCTGTGTTCTGCGCGCATGGAACCCGGCCATGACCACAGGGCCTCCTCGCCATTTGACCACCTCACAGCGCTCGATGCAGACAACGTAAGAAAGCCTCGTCGGGACTCAAAACCGAGAAAAGTAAAACCTATCACCCCTCCCTTCTTGTCAGTTCCCTAAGACCACAGCTCACCTCCCAGACGCCCTGTGCCCTGTGCCATGGTCACAGATCTACTGAGGGCTCCAACACCCACGTGCCCAGAGTCCCCCAGAGGACGCTGCGGGCTGCATCTTTATCCCTGTCCACTTTCCTATTGCCTCGCGCGTAGTGGGTACAAAATAAATGTTTGCTGACTGCATTCACCAAGGGCTAACCAAGTTAGAGTTGCTTTCCACATCCCTCCAGTGATCAGAAGCAGATGGCTTACAACACTTCATTCGCTCATGCAGGAGTCTTGTGAACCGTAATTTCCTATTAATTTTTTTTATTTCACCTATTAGCACCAATCTGTGCTGGTTTGTGGTACGTAACGTATTTGAACATTCTGTTTCTGGACTTCGGACATCGGGCCGGGCTGCGGCCTTCCCCCTAGCTGAATTAGTCTGAGTGACTGCTCAAGGGTGTGCACGTGAAGGTCAGGAGCAGTGACAGAGAAATGGGAGATGCTGATCCCAGCCTCCCAGCATCCCAGCCTTCCCAGAAAGAGGGAAGTAAAAGTACATTATATTTGTAACAAGGAAGTCTGTAATTATCTCCAAAAAAGTTTAAAGAATGTTTTTTCAGGGAAAAGAAACACAGACTCTAACCCTATAACATTCAACATCTGCTCTCAGGTTACCCCGGTGCCCATTTCCCCATCTAAAGCAGAATCCTGCAAACACTGCAGGGAACCTTCAGTTGGGGCTACAGGCGTATTCCCTAAAAAATCAGTGAGTTGACATTTTCCCAATTGAATCACGTGCTTCAAGTTTCTCAACGACTCCTTATCATTTGAAGATGACTACATACTCTACGACATGATCCTAAATCTGAACATTGACTGGCATGTGGCCTTAGAAGCCAAGTATTGAATAATCAAACAATTCAACATGTATTCGGTGTTTTACATGCCAAGCATGAGACGGGAGTTGCTGGTCTGGCAAACGACAAAGCCCCAAAGAACGTATCTGTGCCTGTTGCTGGAAGGTCAGGCGAGAGCGGACTTCGGACACACACAGCCCTGGGTTACAGACCCACTTCATGGCTGACGACCTGCGCGCGCCTCAGCCAATCCCTGGATGTTTCTGAGTCCCCGTTTCTCCCTCTGCAGATGGGATGACTGTGAGAAATACACAGGATGGCGTGGGTTTTAAGCAAGCAGGATGACGCCTCGGGTCACCAACACAGGCCCTAGACTCTATCGTCCAAACATTGACTCTTCATCCATAGCACGTTTCTGTGATAAGCATCTCCAATCAGCTTTTCCTAAAACTTGCACCAACGGGCACATCCACTCACAGGGTGTGAGGGTGTCTTTCCCCTCTGTCTTTGCCAACTCGGCAGGATGCCATGGCGGGTGACTGATTTTCACTTTGTTATTTACCTGAATATCATGATTGCTACAATGACCTTTACCACTTCAGAAATGAGATTTTACAGTTCCACGCCACGTGTCTTTCGTCTGATCCAGGGCAACGACGAGGGGCATAGTCAGAACAGGGGCCCTTCCCCCTGTGCCCCTGTCACGCATGCCTTCCTCCCTCTGCATCCAGACAACTGCCGCTTGCGTTCGGACCTCACATCCTCACCAAGTCGCTTACCCCTGGCTTGTTTTATTTAGCATGACTGCATTTTTTGGTGATGATGTTTTATTGATATATAATTCGTGTGCCATCAGAATTCATCCTTTTGAACTGTTCAGTCTTGTCATTTTCAGGAGATTCACAATACGGTCCAACCACCATGACTATTTCATTCTGGAACACCATCATCACCCGAAAAAGAAGCCTGGATAGGGACCCATCAGCAGTCATCCCCACCCCCAGCTCCTGGCAACCCCCAACCCACTTCCTGTCTCTGCACAGTTGGTGGTTCTGGACATCATAAGCGGAATCACACGGTACGTGCATGCCTTTTTGGGTCTGGCCTTCTCACTCGTCACAATGTTGCAAGGTCCATCGTGCTGCAGCAGGTGTCCGCATTTAACTTCTTTTTATAGCTGAATACTAATCCATTATATGGACAGACCACATTCCGCGTCTCCGTCCCAGCTGGTGGACACCTGAGTTGTTTCCAGGTTGGGCATTCCGAGCGAGGCTGCCGGGGACATCCACGGAGGGGTCTTAGTGTGAACATATGTTCTCAGTTGTCTCGGGCGCACCCCTGCGAATGGAATCGTGGGTCACGTGGTAGCTCTGTTTACCCTTTTCAGGAGCAGCTGCAGTGCTCTACATCCCTGTAACTGGTGGAAGAGTGCCAATTACCGACGCCTCTGCCATCGCCTGTCGTTTTTATTTAGCTGACCCAGTGGGCGTGAGGTGGGACGTCGCGGTGGTTTCAATTTGCAATTCCCCGATGACGCGGAGCATCTTTCACATGCCCATGGGCCATCTGTACGTCTTTTTCAGAGAGATGTCTATTCCAGTCCTTTGCTTATTTTTCAATTGGGTTATTTTTGTTTTTATTGTTGAGGTGAAATAGTTCTTTATGTAATCTGGGTGCCCGTTCCTCATCAGACACATGACTTGCAGATATTTTCTCCCATTCTGAGGTTGCCTTTTCCCCTTCTTGGTGGTGTCCTTGGAGGCACAAAAGTTTTTCATCTTGATGAAGTTCAATGTATCTATTTTTGTTGTTGTTGTCTGTGCTTTTGGGGTCATATTTAAGAAACCATTGCCTCATTGAAAGTCACAAATATTTAACCCTTGTGTGTTTTCTATTAGTTTTAAGGTTTTAGCTCTTACAATTAGGCCTTTGATCCATTTGGAGTTCACTTTTTTATATGATGTGAGAAAGTTTTCAATTTCATTCTTTTCCATGTACAGATCTAGTTGTCCCACATACCCCATCTACTAAAAAGCTGGTTCTCTGTTGCATGGCCTTGGCACGCTTGTCAAACATCAATTGATCAAAAATGTAGGGCTTACTTCTGGTCTCTCAATTCTGTCTCATTGATCTAGGTGTCTATACTTAGGCCAGTAACATATTTCTTTAAATCAGAAAATATGAGTCCTCTAACTTTGTTCTTCTTCATCAAGTAGGTTTTGTCCATTTGGGGCATTGATGCATTTTATAAATTATCTGATTTGTCGCTTAATTAAGTCTCTATTTGATTAGTTTGTTTGTTTCATCTCTGACTTCTTCACCAGAACAGAAGCTGTAGGACAGCAGAGACGATATCTCTTTTTTTATCCCCAAATGTGCCTCGGGACCTGCATGGGGCCTGACATATAATATAAACTCAGTGCAATCTGTTGACTCAATGAATGAATGATCAAATACTCAATTTTTATAACAATAAATAAGAACAACATAAATATTCAAAACTAGGACAATGTTTAAGTTGTAAAAATCAATGGGACAGAATGTCATGCAACTATTAAAATCCACGCCTTCCAATAATATTTAACGATTTGGAGAATCACTGAGCCTGACCTCAATTTTGCCTAAATGAAAATAAAGGACAGGGAAAAGTCATGGGAATTTTATAAACATAGTTTTATCCCCAGGGGTACATGTCTGTGAATCGCCAGGTTTACACACTTCACAGCACTAACCATAGCACATACCCTCCCCAATGTCCATTACCCCACCCCCCTTTCCCGACCCCCTCCCCCCAGCAACCCTCAGTTTGTTTTGTGAGATTAAGAGTCACTTATGGTTTGTCTCCCTCCCAATCCCATCTTGTTTCTTTTC
>PISX010001692.1:0-128554 GCA_004024625.1 Mellivora capensis | reverse complement strand
TGATTGACTTATTTCACTAAGCAAGTCATGGGAATTTTAATAGAAGTCATCGTGGAAGACTGGGATTACAGTTGATTTTAATTTCTTCTTTTGCTTTTCTCTATTTTCAACAATTAGCATGTGTCGCTCCCATAAAAGAAAGCTAAGTACGGGTAATCGGAAGCATCCATGGGCATCCAGCTGTGCATGGATGTTTGGACTGGCAGTCAGAATGATTCCCCTGCTGGGATTTTGCTGCTCATGAGGCCGACCCCTAGTGCCTTGAATGGTTTGAGTCCATCATGGAATCAGGGTCGAGGCCATGGAGTATCGAATCAGTGTCGACAAGCCTCTGCCCCGGTCCCATCCATGACGTGGTGACTCATCACTCGGCAACCTGTGAGGACCCAAGGCCAGGGCGGGCTGTGAACTTCACCTCTTCCAAATCCCCAGTGGGGCCAGCGCGTCTGGGCACGTGCAGGCAGGCACTACCGTCCACCCCATCAGAGTTCAAATGTCATCAACCGACAGAGAGCGTGGCAACTTCAGATTCAAGGGAAATTCTGTCCACCATCGCAATTGAATAATCCGAGGTTCCAGAGTGACTCAATTTTGGGACACTTATTTGTTTTGACTATTTATATATATTTGAGAAGAGGCTAACTCTAAATTTTACTCATTTTCCCAATCTACTTTACATAGGATTATAGATCATTAAAGGTATATACTTAGAAAATTTCCTACAAAAGTAACCTTCAATTTGCTGAAAAGTTACTATTCACACTAAAGGAATGGCCCTACCTAACAGCCCCAATTTGACCATTATTGTTAAGTATTTTTTTCATTTAACAAGTCAGGGACATAAACTAATCAATGGTGGCAGAGGTTAGGATACCGGCTCCCACCGTTGACTGGCTGGGGACTGAGGGAGCCCAGCGGGGCCTGGGAATACAGTCAGGTGCCTGCGTGGGTGCCACATGTGTGTTTATGTGCTCACTGAGCTGAACATTTAAGGTTACATGGTTTACTACACACAGACCACAAAAAATTAAAAAAAAAAAATCATTGCTTTTAAGAGAGCTGTTGAAGTTATTTTATAAAAATGATGCTCATCTTTTTCTGATAAATAATGTGCGTTCATTCTACAAAACTTTGGAAAATATTAACAGCATCAAAAAATAAAAATAGTTTCTCATCTACTCTCCAGAACAACTTGGCATGATGATAGGTGCTGCTCAGAGCCCCACGACAGCTCAGCTCTGCTTGCTGGCTTCTAGGGTGGCTGGCAAGCTCTCTACCAACACCGGGCAACTTGGACCCCAAGGCTCTGGCTGTGGCCGCACAGACCCGCCCCCCACCCCGACCATGTCTGGGGCCACCATTCAGGCTGCTTCCTCCCAAAGGCTGCCCGGCAGCTGCGGGTTACTACCCAGTCATTCACTCCCCTCCAAGAGAAGCCCGTGCCGGCTACTGCTGTGGCCCAAGGACCATCTGCAAAGGCTGTGACGCTGAGAGCCCGAGGCAGAGGCCAGGAAGACCACTGGTCCCCTCTGCCGTCCCCCCCGCTGTATCTCCACACCTCCCTGTGGAACAGGTTCCCCGGCGTCAGGAGGCAGGCTGACCGGTCTCATGACAGGACAGGAAACTCTCTCCAATGAAGGAGTCACCGACCTCGCTCATGCAAGAAGGCAGAGGTCGGCCCTGACCCCCGGAGCACTGGTGAGCTGAGCCCTGGACTCAAGGACGAGGGTTACGGGGGCCCGGACAGCCAGCATTCCTGTGCCATTGGCCAGACCTGCTGTCAGCTGCCCCTCCGCCACCGGGGCTGTGCCCTGCCCCACATCAGACGAGGGACCCGAGGCTCAGAGGTGTCCCAAGGAAGGAGAAGGCGAAGAGTTAAGTGAAGCCATCCTCCCACCCAATGGCCAGGGGCACCCGGGACCAGACACACGCTCACATGGCGGGCACAGGGCCATGTGGGCGGGTGCCACAAGACAGAGGGGACACGTGGGCTGGCCACTAAACCAGGGGACGACCGGCCTTCAGCTTGCCCATCTTCTTTGTCAGGGTTCCTCCCAGACAGGGTGGAAGCTGGCCACTTGGGTTCAGCCAACCCTGCATCCAAGCTTCCTTCTCTTTCCATCTTTCATCTCACGGAGAAAATTATACTAACACAAGTGTCATCCAGGATCTCATCAAAGGAGCCAGGAAGCCTTTGTGAGTGCTGGCTGGTGGCATGTGTCATCTGTCTCACGTATGGCAAGGACGCTGAGTCAGAGGGAGGAAGGGCGACTGGGGCTCGGTTAAAAGGAAACCATTTCATCTGAAAATCACAGCAGTGCAAGAGGCCGCACCTGGTCTTCAAAGTCAAAGGAGGCGAGGAGTACTCCACAAGCACGCACCGGTGCTGCCGCGAGAGCTGCATCACAGCGGACGTGCGGAGGACACAAAGCGGACTGGCCCTTTCTATCCAGGTGTGTCCCCATTTACCCCCATTTACCACTGTCATCCCCACTCGGACACCGAACTAGCTGCTTGGTCTTAGAAAGTGCCATCTGTCCCTTTGAGCATCGCTTTTCCTCAGTCCTCCTTCTCCCCAAAACAAGCTGGCCTGGGCCCCAGTCCTGGGACTCTGTTGGACAGAAACACATGCTGCACCACAGGCCCTTTGCACGGAGCCAGCTGGACTCTCCTCGCCCCGAGGAAGCAGCCATGGGCTGTGCCTGTGCTGGAGAGCCCTGGGGCTGGCCAGGAACTGTGGCGGGACCTGCAAGACAGCCCCCATCCCATTCCTGCCACGCCGATCTCTGTCTTCTCTCTTCATCACTGTCCACCTCGTCGGGTTTATCCATCTCATTGATTTCTTCCAGTTGATTTTCTGTTTTTCATTTCATTGATTTCTGCCTTTACCTTTGTGATTTCCTTCCTGCTGCTTTCTTGCCGTATATTTTCTTCTTCTTTTTTAGCATCTTGAGAAACACACTTGGGTTGTTGATGGGAGAAATGTTCTCTTCTCCTGTGCAAGCATCTGGTGCCTCGAGAGTCCCTCCCCGCTCTGTTTCAGCGCACCCCGCATATTTCGGTATGTGGTGTCTTCATGTTCATTCAGTTCTGGGTATTTTTAAATTTCCTTTGAAATGTCTCCTTTGTCCTCTCTTATTTATAGGCATGATGCCTAATTTCCAAGTGTTTGGAGATTTTCCCGTTGTCTTCCTTCATGAATTTCTAATTTGAATCCATGCTGGATCTCGGTCATTTTGCTCAGGGTCGTTCTCCGGCTGCAGCTATGGTCTGTCTCGGCGACGGCAGCATGGACACCTGATAACATGCTTCCTCTGGTGGCCTTCACTGAGTACTCTGTGCGTGGCCTCTGGCTCCTGTGTTTGAGCGTCACTCGGTCCTATATCCCCTGCTGATTCTCTGCGCGGAGCCCGGCAGTGGCTCCAGGTGGGCTGTTGGAGGCTCCCGCACTGTGCTAGTCCCTGTCTCGAGAATGGGCGGGGATGGCACACATCATGGCTCATGCTCTCCACTCGCCTGACCACCCCTCGTGAAGATCCCTTCTAGTCAACCACGGCAGGACTCTCCCGTCTCTGTCTTCAATGGCTGCACTTGGCCACAGGGTGCGAAGCATCATAACTCACTGCCCACCCCACCCCCACCCCATCTGTGATGGGACATTCGCTTTGAGGGACAGGTGGCATCATCCCCAGGGATCACTGCACTGGCCTTCTCCATTGCAGCTCTGAGCCCTGATGGCAGAGGCTATGGCTTGAGGCCCATAGGAGTCAGTCCCGCGGCCTGTAGCAGGCAGTGGGCATGGAGGGTGGGAGGCAGAGGGGAGTGAGCACTGAGCCTTTCAATAAAAGGAAGTGTGACTCTGAAAATCATGAATAATGCTGCTTGGAGATCACAAGGAGCCAACTGTAAGGAAAGCCCTACCCCCTTTTTTTGGATCTCAGGCAAAGACGAACTCACTCTCCATTGTGTCACCATATGAACCAAGGCCCAGATTATCCTCAGGACAGGGCAAAACTCTAAAAATAGCTTGAACAGCAATCCCACCAGGTTCCTTCTATGGGCGGAGTCTTACATGAAATCTACAGCTGGGATGTGAGCAGACCAGAGAAGCCAAGAAACAGTGAGGTCCGCGGAGGAAGAAATGTTAGAGAAATGGAGGAGGGGACGCATACCCTCGGGGTCCTCACTGGTGTGGAAGGAGATCCCCCAGCAAACGCCAGCAACCAGCCAAGGGCCAGCAGCGCAAGCGCCCCTCCAGTAGATGGGGAGCTTCCCAACTCCGAGGCACCACAGCCCGAGCCCCGACACATGGCGGCTGATGTCTCACTTCCTTCTGACCTGGGCCACCCCAGTGGACCATTGTCCCTGTTCCTGGGCAAACGCCAGGCCCACTCCCACCTCCAGTGGGTTTCCTGTTCTGACTCCCCCTCCTGGAGCATCCGCCAGCCCCTGCCCACCCAGACCCGCCAGTCTCCCAGGACCCGCCCCCACCCCTGCGGGAAGCCTTCCTGCCAGCTCCAGGCTTGCTCCGCCCTCCCCAGGCGACCAGCAGCTTGCTGGCACGAACCTGTCTCTGTGTTTCCAATGGAGCATCGTCTCCCGCTCAATGGAATCATGTACTCCTTTGGGAAAATAGTCCTGAAACTCCTTGACAACCCGCAATGCCTTCACAGGGCATTAATGGCATCCTCGAAACATCTCCTGCATCTACTGCCTACCCCCCAACCGGCCTTTTTCATAAATCTGGTGCTTTTTTTGGAGGAGGGGGCACCAGGAAGTGTTCGGGAGGTTAGCTTTCTGTGTGGAAATGTGCTGGTGAAATCTGGCTCTACAATATTTGACTTCCTAATGACCACTCACGGCTCTCATTAAGGCTGATCCTCTTAACGAAAGCTTCCCATAATTAGCTTCAAAGAGAACTCATGGGTCTGCTAATTGTGCTTCCCATCTACGGGACAGCCTGGGAGGACCCTGGCTGGGCCATGCAGACATTCCTGTTCACAGAAAGAATAATTATGGAGCCTTTTTTTTTTAATAGAAAAGAGTTCAAAATGTGCCTCTTTGGAGTTACATTCTTAATAGCCAAGTGCATGTAAACAGGCCCAGTCCCCTCTGCTCTCTCCGGTTCCCCTCTGGCCCTCGGCTGCCTCTCTCCCTCTGTCTCTGCCACTGTCTGCCTGCCTGAGGAGGCTCCGTCCCCAGGTGGGTCTTGGGAAGAGCGGACGGACTACCTTCCCCACAGCTCCTGGCCTCATCGTACATGGAACCCACTTAAGGAGTGACGTACCCCCTGGAGGGCAGGGACCATTTGATTTCTGTCAGCTTCTCAGGGGTCCCAGTGGTAGGCACCTGCCAGGGATGGAGGTGCACCGAATGCAAAGGCAAACACACAGAGCCCGGGATCCTCACGGAGAGATCCCAGCTCACAGAGCTTGATTAGAATGAAGGCCGAGATGGGGAGAATGTGAGCGAAGGCCAGAGGTGCATCTGGTCTGGGGGGGTCCAGCTGTTTCCTGTGGCCCCAGTGTTGGGGCTCAGGGGACAAGAGACAGGGCCAGACCATGAATGTCTGTGTCTCTTGCCGAGCAGCAGGACGGACTTCTGTCTACAAAGCCCAGCAGCAGAGACACTGAGACACATGTGTTACAGAGATAAGTGATTCGCCACATTAACAGAAAAAGGTGAAAATACCTATTTATTTCACTAAATGCTAAAAAATCCCTTGGTAAAATTCAACAACTATTTCAAATTTTTTTTTTTTGAAAACTAGGGTTACAGGAAATATGTCTTAATGTGCGTTCCACCCATCACCGTGCTGGGAGGTGCAGGCTGGGGACATTGGTGACAGGTGAAGCCACAGCGTGGATTCTGGGGTTTTGACCTCAACTAAAGATGGGTCCCTGTGTGAGGCCAGGAGACCGCCCCTGTGCTCAGTGCCCCGCCGTGAAGACACGCCGTACCCACCCCATACTGTGTATCTTCTACGCTCAAAGTCAAATTTTTCTCTTTGTTCTTTGCTCCGGAAACATGCACACCTGGCCATTTCTTTCCACGTCATCTGAAACCATCTCACTTCTGAATTAAATAATTCTATATGATTTCATGGGTCCTTGACGATTTCCCTTTAACACGCTGGGTCCTCACCGCATGTCCTCTGAACCCACGAAACATCCCGGGCGCTGTGCACTCTGGCCCCCCCGGCAGCACGGTCTGAACACCACAGAGCAGGCGCCTCTCTGCCAGCCCAGGGAGCTCGGGAAGCAGGCGCTGTCCTGCCGTGACACCCGCCATGACACCTGGCTGCCTGCCCACCGTGACACCCCCATGACACCCACTGTGACACCGGCTGCCCACCCCCGTGTGACCCGCCACCTCCAGAGCCATCCTGTGGGGCCACGTCCCTGTGCCGAGGGGCTGCATCCGAGCGAGGGGCTGTGGGCTTTGCACAGCCTTTGGGGCGAGCCTATTGGCTGGAAAGCCCACCTCTTCCATGGGTTTGCACGTTCACTGCCCACATCCCCCATTACCAGGACTTTGTTTAAAAAACACGTATTGTGCATTCCTCACCAGTAAGACACAATCAAAGATAAGCTTACACTCCTCAGGATTAAAGTGGGACCAGTAGCTTTATCTTCCCCAGAATAATTTTCTCTTAACATGAATATGAAAAAATGAATGAGATAATCAGGTATTTCTGGAAATTTGACATTTGGTATTTTCTAACAAGAAAGAAAATCACCCCTTCCCAAAGTTATCACAAGTTGTCTACCTGTGGAGTGTGTGTGTGTATGTTTGTGTGCATGTGTGTGTGTGCACACATGTGTGTCTCTGTGTGTGGTATGTGTGCAGTGTGAGTGTGCTGTATAGGGCACACACATTTAACACACTTGCTATACTGTGTCACATAAAAAGAGATGATACACTTTCCAGATTAAACTAATAATTTTGTCTATTAATCTCAAAAGAATTTCTTAAACTTTTTCAAGCCATTTAGATAATATTTACATGTAAGCCACCCATATTATGAGATTAAAAAAATTTTTTTAAATCAACTTGGACAGTTCTTACTCCACATCAAGGAACAATTTTGTTCATCCAGAACTAAAACAGAATTCAATCAATCCCACCACGATAACATCTCGCCCCGTGATAATGTCTCATGGCTATCCTGGAAACAAGTTTGCGATGACCTTTGCTTATGGCGCCACAGGACCACAGCGCTAAAACACGGAACATTTAAAGTATTCTTCTTAATGATTGTTATTTATTTATTTATTTGACAGAGAGACAGTGAGAGAGAACACAAGCAGGGGGAGTGGGAGAGGGAGAAGCAGGCCTCCCGCTGAGCAGGGAGCCCGACGTGGGACTTGATCTCAGGACTCCGGGATCATGACCTGAGCCGAAGGCAGATGCTTAACGACTGAGCCACCCTGGCGCCCCTATTTAAGGTATTTTTAACGACACTGAGGCAAGTGGAAAAAATACCAATTTAGAATAATTTTTAGAGTAAGTGCAGTTTATAAAGGCCATCTATAAAGAGCAATAGAACATTTTTTTTCAAATATTTTATTGACAGAGATCACAAGTAGGCAGAGCGGCAGGCAGAGAGAGAGGAGGAAGCAGGCTCCCTGCCGAGCAGAGAGCCCGATGTGGGGCTCGATCCCAGGACCCTGGGATCATGACCTGAGCCAAAGGCAGAGGCTTAACCCACTGAGCCACCCAGGCGCCCCGAGCAATAGAACATTTATAAATAAAATGAATAATTTATACCACCCCAAATATCATCAGATTCACAAATGAGAAAAACAAAATAATTCTTAAAGGAGTTGTTGTAAAAACAAGGCTTCATTCCAGAAGAAAAACAGCCCACCATATCAGGAGGAAAGTCTGCAGCTCTGATTGTTAGAGTGTCCTTCAAAGAGCCCCTAACAGAGACTGCGGTGAGAGCAGACGGCAACCTGCAGATGTGCAAAGGGGCCACCACGGTATTTGGCAGCGGGTCACCGTTCCTGTCTGTGTTGAGAGTGACCAGTGAGCACCCCAGCTCACCGTTCCTCACTCGGCTCCCAATTCTTGCCGTGGGCACTGGAGTCGGCCCTGAATGCGGTCACCTCCTTGCCCATTTTGAGCGTGTGACGTAATGTGCTCTAAGGAAGAGCCCTTCTTCTGGGGACCCTGGGTGAGCAGTGTGCCCCCAGGCAGCCCCACAATTACTGCCGCCCACCAGGCGGGTCAGGGCTGAACGTCAAGGCCATGCCGGCCTTCAGATGGCCCTCCTACCTTGGCCAGTGGCCTGTCCATGCCTGCCTCTCCTTCCTGAGCAGTTCACTCTGCGGGCCTGTGCACGGAGCACCCCAACATCACCCTCGGAACCTGTCGAAGACCGGCAGCAGCCACCATGGACGCCCAGGGGTAGTCGGCTTGGACTCAGAGTCCAAGGATGTTACGGTGGGCAGAGTGTAATCAACACAATTTCTATCCACCTTCCAGGTCCAGATGTGGTTTTGGAGATGGAATTGTCCTGAGAATATTTATCGTTCTTTGCGGCTATTTTACCAAAAGCGAAAACCGAGGGTCAGGCACACCTAGTGCGTAAAGGACAGGTGGGCCTGGGTAGGGAGAGATGGGTAGGGGGCTACAGGACCAGGCTCCCAGTAATCCCCGATGTGGAGAAATGCCAGAGACAAGGGAACATAAGAAGACCCCCTTGTTGGTCTTAAATGTCATAGACAAGACGTTTTCATGATAGCTACAAGCTGACCACTGAAAGTAACCAAAGGAGACCGGTCATGTATGTTACCAGTGGTGACCTCAAGAAGACTTAAGTTCCCTGCTAATAATTTGCTATGAAAGACCGGCCCTAAATTGCCCGCAGTGGCCACCCATTCGGGACCTCCTCACTCGAGAGAGCTTTTTTCTTTCCTTCTGGTTCTCACCTTCACTTCATAAACCTTCACTTCATTTCACCCTTCTACGTCCACGAGATTCATTCTTGGGCTCCGTGACATGAGAACCCTGCATGACACAATGCTAGGAGGGTACAAAAGTCCTGCCAGCGAGGCCTCCTGACGCCCATCCAGCCCTGGAGTCTGCATCTGGGGGAGCCCAGGGTCCTGGCGCCATGTCAGCGGCAGACTCACTGGGGGTGCGCAGGACGAGTCAGAGCCATTGAGCTCAGAATTCTGCTGCTCAGGAGCGTCTCGTCTCTAAACGTCATACCCTTCATTAATGAAGACGACAACCTGCTGTTGGAATACTGTGATGTTTCCTAGGTGAGCAAACCCCCCCCCAGACTCCTTCACAGCTTCCACTCCCATCTAAGCAGATGGAGTTGAAATATTTTTCAATAAAAATCGTGCAGACGGCATCCTCGGAGTGCCATACCAGGTATGTCTACGAGGGGGAAATCCTATAATTACACAGCATATGGGTTTTCCAAAAAGTAGGAAAACATGGGGGGGGGGTCCTTAATTTAGAAATAAATTTAAATCCAAGGCAATCATTAGTTCTTCCCCAAACCTTCAGCCTTCAGATTGACCGCTGCTGGGCAGGCATGTAATAAACATTGCCTCTTTCTCTCTACCAGTGAGAAAAAAGCCAAGATACTGATAAAACTCTTCGAAGATCGGCAAGCAATACCAAGTTAAGAGGTTTTTTCCCGCTTTTGTGATTTTTCCAGAGAGTAAGTCCATAATGCTCAACTCAACACGGGCAACGCAGAAATGTGCCCCAGCAGAGTGCCATGGTATCATGGGAATCAAGTGTGTGCACGGGACATTGTCCTTAGCGTCCGACCCCCCTGCTGTGTGCTTCCAAACTTCTCTGGGGAAGCCTGAGCTGACGTCCCCGTGACCACCGTTCATGGCACTGAGCACTAAGCAGGCACGCTAGGTGCCCCAGGGCACTGCCACCATTTACCGGGGGCACAATCGTGTGACACCCCCCCCAAAACCCAAAGGCTCAGGCCGACCCAGCTCCGGCCCACAGGAGCTCTGCTGTCACCAGATTCACAACCTTACACCAGCAGGTTGGCCTCGCAGCCCCAACTCGCTCGCTCGGCTCCAAAGCCAACCACAACTGACCTTTGGAACCAGTCGCTCCTCAAAAAGCAACAGCCAAGCCCTAAGCCAAGGGAATGATTTTATTTTTTAAAGGAAAATTTTAAAGGCATAAGTTTGAGAATTCTCCCTCCATGTGAAAACTCCCTCCTATATTCAGCATGACAGGCATAGAGAGCGAGCTTTGCCAAGGTCTATTTTAAAGGTAAGCTCTTTTTCTGGTGCTTTTTTGTGTTTCTTTTGTTTGTTTGCTTGTTTCAGACAGCAGTCCTGCCGGCCCACTAGAAGTCATCTACTCCACCATGGTTTCGACTCAATGTTCCCGGGATTTTTTGCTAGATTTTTTTTTTCTTTTTATTTTGGCTCCTGGTTATATAATTTAAAGAAGGACCACAAGGAGAATATTCACTTTCTTTTATCATAAACTCAAGCAGGCATGCATTTTTCATGCCGATCTCCATCCCTTCTGTAAAGGAAATTGGTCCATTTTCAGAAGGGAAGATGAAGACTCAGAAAGCAGCCTCAAACGGATGAGAAGCCCCGTTCCTGCACTGGGAACCACATTCCTTTGTCAGGTCTGTTTAGCAGCTAAAGATAACCCACAGCTAACTGCTTCCTCTAATAATTTGGGCTCCAAACTGCCAAGATGCAACATTTCACCTGAGGCTGGGTCTGCTGAATGTCCGAACTGAGTCCGTAGCTGATGCGTGGAGGCTAGACACCCTGGCAGGCTTCTCCGCGCGCTGGACGACACACCATGGACAGTGTGTGGGTCTCACCGCTTTCTAAACGCATAGCCATGCCTTGGAGTGACCTGACAAAGAAGAGACTCCCAGCCCTTGCCTCTGCCTGGCCGCAGGCGCAGGGACAGCTCACGACTATCCATCAGGCAGGACGACATGAGTGTGAGGCAGGCCCGAGGACAGGAGCTGGGTGCTGGCTCTTTAAGCATCCCAAAATATTTGTATAAGGGAGGAATCTGATGGACCACATTGGGCATGATTGTATAATTCTTTGTGTTGGAGGAAAAACCTCCTTTCCAGCCAGCAGCTCCAGGCCCCGGGCTTTTAGCCTATTTAAAGGGAAGGCTACCGCCCCAGGGAAAAACAGTCCCAAATTCTCTTCTACTGCTGTGAACCAAAAACCCTTAGGTATGGAAGGAATGGCAGACACACCGGAGAAAACCTTGCTGGGTAGGAAAGCACTACCAGCTTACATAAAGCAAGGCAGCCTTTGGCCTGCACTGCTAGGAGCTGCGGGAACCGAACCACCCACCCTGCCTCCTGGGGCAGACACAGCCAAAGTAGTGACACCCACTGCGTTTCTCAGGACAGGGCTGTCCGGTCCTTCCGAGTGTGTTCACTGTATGGGCCTGATGCCCACTTCACCGGGACAGGGGCCCATGACCAGAGGGCCACTGGCCGGACACATGGCACAGCCAGTGGCCAGGGGAGTGGAGCCAAGGAGAAAGCAGGCCAGAGTGAGGTCACCCACGGCAAAGCTTCTCGCCACCGGTGCGCAGCGGGCGCGTTGGCAGAACCCCGGCCCCGCGGCCCCGCGAGCCGGCCAAGAAGGAGCGCGCGCCTCCCGGCCTCCGCGGCGACCCACCCTGCGGCCCGCGCCCGCGCCCGCACCCACCTTGACGACGTAGGTGACTCCGGCCCCCAGCACCTGGTCGCTGGCGTGCGGGGCGCGCGGCGGCGGCGGCTGGTCGCCGGGCCGGCCCTTCCTGGCGGCGCGCATGGCCGGGGCGCCGGGGCCGGGGGGCGCGCTGCCGTCCGGGGCGGCCAGGCTGGGCGCGCTGCAGCTGCCCGAGAGCCGCGCGCCCGCCCGCGCCCTGGCCGCCGAGCGCCCGCGGAGGCCCGAGCTGGAGAGTTTCAGGTGGGACACCTTGTGGAGCAGGTGGCCCAGGCTGCCCGGCCCATCGTCGGGCGCCCGGCGCAGCGCGTCTCCGGACACCAGGTAGGGGGCCGCCGCCGGGGCCGCGCGCGCCGCCGAGACCTTGCCGCCGCCGCTCACCGACAGGTTGTGCAGAAGGTCGTCGACCGATGTCACCGAGTCATTCCTGAAGCGGTTGTACTTGGTGCGTGGAAGCATGCCCCTCCGTGGGCTGGCCGCATCCGCCCGGGCGCTGCAGGGGCGAGCGCGGCGGCCCGGCGGGACGCGGCGGCCGGGACAGCGGGGGACAGCGGCGCCGCCTCCCCGCTAGCGGCCCGCGCCGCCGCGGCCGCGCAGCCCCGGCCCCGCGCTCGGCTGCGGAGGGCGGCACGCTCGCGCCGCTCCAGGCATCGCTTCCGAAGGGGAGCGCCCAGCGGCTAGGGCTGCGCACAGCGAGAGCGTGACTCACTCCAGAGGAGACCCTTCTCAACAAAGGCCCGGGGAGCACTGCAAATCACTTCCTGTAGCGCACACACGCGCGCGCACACACACACACACACACACACACGAAAGAAAGAAAAAGAAAGAAAGAAAAAAAATGCGTACACCCACTGACAGCACACTAAGAGCCAATCAATTCTCAAACTGCCTTTTCTACCTTCCCAGAGATTCCCTTCCGACCTTTGGTTGCTCGCCTCCCCATCCCCCGACTCAGCATCTGCGCCAGAGGTCAGTCCGGTCCCTTCGGACGGTCAGATGAACTTTCTGAAACCCCTTCTTCTCTGCTAAGGCTTCCTGTCCCCTGCTCAGCCCTCCGTGGGGGCCCCTGAGTGTCTGACAGCCATGCGTTAAAATGTGACGAAGGCTTTTTAAGAATAAGATCTTCAGTGGATCCTCATGAATTCTGATTTGGAAAGCACCAGCAATTGGTAAATAGCCAAAAAAGAAAAAAAAAAAGAAAAGAAAAGAAAGAAAAAAGAACAGAAGAGAAAAGAATATTTACTCCCAGGTGAACATAAAATACCAATTTCCTGGGTTTTTCTTTTTTCTTTTCAAGTCAACAGAGCAGCCATGACAAGTGTCTTTGTAGCAATGCGGCTCCTCCAAAAAAAAAAAAAAAAGAAGAAGAAGAAGAAAAGAAAAAAGAAAGAAAGAAAGAGAGATGTGCACAGAGCCAGTGAGGATGTGTTTCCTGCTAAGGACAACAGCCTTTCTCAGTCAGGGTTAGGTTGAAAACCTGCTTCCAAAAAAGAAGAGGATTTCTCTGAGGAATGGTAGCCGGCTCCAGAAATCTATTCCAAAAAGGGGGCTGGGCTTGAAGCTTTATCCCAATTGAATGTGCTCGAGGTCTGGAAAAATGCCTACCAAACGTACAAATACATTTCAATGTCCCTTCTGTTGCTGCCTTGCAACCCTGCATGAAGGAAGGAAAAAAATGCAGCTGCTCTGGTTACACAGAAAATCCGTTTCAGGAGTCAGACTCGACTTCGAGGGAGAGGCAAAGGCCTCCTTCCCTCAGCGAGGACAACCGGGCGTTGACGGCCCCCAGAAGGTCGGCAGAGACTCCAACCCTCCGAGCCCTTGCACCCGGGGCTCTGCCAATCTCCGCCATGCTTGGAGTGTGCAAATTGCCACGCAACTCGGTGCAAGCAAATAAATTTATCTCCGGCACCCTGCCTTCTCCCACCCACGACTAGGCGTGTGCCCCTGGAGGCACCGAACCCAGCAGAACTTTATGGCCCAGGTGCCCAGAGGGCGGCTCCTGGCCGGCAGGTGAGGCTGGCCGCCTGGATGCAGGAGCGCAGGGCCGCGGCGGCTCCCCTCCCCGGGTGCAGGCTCTCATTCTCGCCCTTCCCCGTGCTTGCTTAGCAACAGCAAGTGCACACCCCATCCACGGTGGTGATGGTGAGCGGAACTCCCCCCAGATCTGAAGCAAAAACGCCCTATCATTCCCAAACCCCGCTCTTCATTAGAAGCAGACAAAAACAGCAAAATGTGAATGAGAGGCTGTTTGTGTGAATGGAAGGGCTAGCAGCGAGCCAGCGATTCTGTGAATGGAGCCAGGCCCTGCGAGCCGGTGCCAGGCAATCCCCTGGCTCCAGCGGCCTCAGCCAATGAGCAGCCGCCCCGGTGACTCATTGAAGAAGGCTTGCTCAATAGTGGAAGATTCCATTTCAATCAAAGGCGGGATCTTTATTCCAACGGCAGTGTGGGAAAAAAAAAAAAAAAAAACCAGCCTGATTACAAAATGCAGGGAGGAAGGCGGGACTGTCATGGACAGCAGAAAAACTAGTTTTTCAAGAAAATTCAAGAACCATTGTTCAGCTCCCAGAGTGAACAGGACGGCCTCTGTTGGAGGTGAGCTATCCCCCAAAACTTTCATTCAGCAGTTCATTTACAAGCAAGAAACAACCATGAATGTGCCATTCGGTTCAGCATTTATCATGAATGTACAGGAAACGCACATTCAAACCCTAGGCATCTCACCCTCGATTCTTTTTGTGAAAGGATCATCGAACACTGGTGCACGTTCTGAGTCTCCAAAGAAGGGGAAAAAAAAAAAATCAAAATCTCCATGGTTAACCCTTTAGCCAACAGGAGATTTTTTATTCCTCTTATTATGATGAGCCAAGTGGAGGGAAATTGGCCATTTTAAAATATCACAGTAATAGAAATGTATTGCATATGAGAAGATCTGTAATCAAGAGGCTAATTAATATTCCAGGGATGCAGTAGAACGGTGAGACCTCGCTTTCCGGGAAGACGATGGGGGCGGGGAGGGGGGAGCATGGAGACAGAAACTGTAAGCCAAGCAGGAAACCCACACTCTCCCTCCCAGTCCATGCCCGGCGCCCTCACCCAGGCTGGTCCTGCCTACTCTCAGGCTATAATGGTGTAGAGATCGAAGACCAATGGGATTTTCATTGTTTGGCAGCACAGAAGGAAAGCAAAGGAAGGAAACCACTATAAAATCAGCCTTTAGACTCAAGAATGCCTGAGGTCATCGACAGTAGCTTTTCCAGAATATTGTGGTTTCCAGAATACTGTGGTTTCCCTTTTTAAAATCTATTACTTAAAAGTGTATTGTTTTTCTATTGGTGTCATAATCCCAAGATCAGTGGTTTAAAATGACCCAACTGTGTTTTATCTGCCAGTGCTGCAGGCAGAAATCCGGCATGGGTCACCCGGGGTCGGATCCAGGGTGGACGGCAGTGAGTTCCTTCTGGAGTTTCTAGGGGAGAACCCCCCTCCCCGCCTTTTCCTGCATCTAGAGACTGCCTTTACCTGCCTGAAGATGGCTCACGAGCTGGGCCCTGGGGACGGTGGCTTTGCTCCCGAGAAGGTTTCGTTCTACCTGGCGAGGTAGAAAATCTGACATTATCACAATAACCCGGTACGCTACACAACAACTTAAATGTATGTGGGATATGAACCCTGCTGACCTTGGCCGCAGGATGTCGGGGGGGCCTCAGCAGGAGTGAGGGATTTCTGGGGTCTTCCAGGTACATGGGGGCGAAGAGACACCTCCGGAAGAGGGGCTGTCTGGGGAGCAGCCCAAGGCCTGCACAGTTCAGCGTTTCCAGAACCCCATGTAGATGGTCGGGTGAGGGCAATGTTGGGAGGCCAGGCCACTGAGACAGCTGGGTGTGGAGGGTGGACTATAACCGCGTCTCCCTCACGATGCGGGATCGGAGGCTGCATGGTGTGGGCAGGTTTGTGTTTTATGTGGACACCTTGAACAGTAACGCGGGGTGCTCTGGGGAGTTGAGAGGGTGGCAGATAACAGCACAGGTGAACCATGATGGGGTCGCGAAGGAAGGCAAGGGCATTGGGGTGGAAAGGAGTGGGTGAGCTCAAGATACAGTGAGAAGGTTGAATAAGCGGTTGGGGCAAGTGAACAGGTCAGCTTGTCTGAAGGCAGAGCTGAGGTAGAGTCTGGAGTAGCAGGAGCTCCATGGGAAGCAGGGAAGGCCACAGGACTGGGCCAAGGGAAAGGTGGGCCTGCAGAGCCCCCTCCTGGCTTCCTCAATCCTCACTCGGCAGCCACCAGAGCGTCCCTCTGTAGCTGAGCTCCTGAGGGAGGGGGCCGTGGAGACCTCCTGTTTCCCCACACCCCTGCAGGGAGGAGGACTGCTAGGGAGGAGTCTGGGCAGAGTCCTCTGCATCTCCCAGGGAGAGGGATACAGAGCAAAGGCCATGCTTCTGACTGGACGGTGAGGCTGAGTGTGTCTCATCCATTGGGACACAGAGTGCAGGTGGAGGAAGGAAGGTGAGGGCTGCGTTCTGGGTGTGTGGGAGTGGCACATCCGTGGAGAGCTGCCCCATGCTAAGGAGTGGAACTTGAAGGCCATTGGCTTTCAGGTGATGGTGAGCTCTTTGGTGACTGCTGCACACTTAGGAAGGAAGAGGGATGAGGGGGGATCCCAAGGAAATGCCAGGCTTCCAGAATGGGAGCTGAGAAAATGTGACCAGGAGTTGGAGGCCTGTGTGGAAGCCTGGTTGGATGGACACCCACCCGGCCAACCATGTCTTAGCTCGGCTGCTATGACAAAATGCTATAGACTGGGCAGCTTAAACAACATTTATTCCTACCAGTTCTGGGGGCTGGAAGTCCAAGATCAAGGCTCCAGCAGGTTGGGTGTCCGGAGAGAGCCCACTCTTGGTTCCTAGAGGGCTGTCTTCTCAGATGTCCTCACACATGGCTGATGGGGCAGGGGACTCTCAGGGGTCCTTTTATAAAGGCACTAATCCCATTCTGAGGCTCCACCCTCAGGACCCACTCACCTGCCAAAGACCCCACCTCCTCACACCATCATATTGGGGGCTAGGTTTCAATATGAATCGGGGGGTGGAGGGAACCCCACTGGTTTCAGGAGATGATCAGTGGTGGTTATCGTGAGCACTAACGTAGCTATAAGTACTTAGAGCATCCCCTGCCGGGCCATGAACACCTGTCATGCCCCTCAGCTCCCATGGTCTGTGAGATTGTACTTGGATCCTGTTCTGCACAGAGAGAATCCAGGGATCAGAGGGGTTTATGAAGTGAACCAGGGCCACACAGGGTTAGGAATTGGCCTGGCTGCCTGACTCCAAATCCACATTTATGGCCAGAACCTCACCCAGTTCAGAGAGCTCGGGTCAGGTATGTATTGAGAACCATGACACTTCAGCAAGGAGAATGGAGGGGCTACCACTTAGGTCACAGGATGGTGCCAACCACATGAGAGATGAGAAAATAGATGAAAAAAAAATTGTGCTTTCCAGAAGGCAGAGTGAAATACAAGGGAAGATCTGAGGCCATGGCTAGAGGTATAGCATGGAGTGTAGAGTGGGTGATGGAAGAAGGAGACGTGCATTTAGGGGGAGAACAGGATGGGAAAGATGAACATTTAGGGAAGGGGGAAGGCCAGGACGGTGGGCAGAACTATCACCCCAGAGGGGATAGGTTAGAGAGGTGGGGAACTGGGGAGCTGATCATCGGGTTGAGTAGGAGACAGGGATTCTAAGGAAGAGACCTGGGTAAGCAGGCACTTCCAGGGGTGGGGTTGAGGGAGTCCAAAGTGTGGGGACACACCAGGGATTCCTTACATCCACCTTACTGTCTCACTAAGGGTTCTTACCACTCCCACCTATGGCACTGATGGAGGACAGTGAAATCTCCGGAGCCAGTGGAATTCCAGCTGGGATTTTGGAGGAGAGCTGACGGGAGGGCAGAACCAGCGATGGGAGGGCGTGGAGAGGAAATGCCCCATCTTGTCTCTCACTCTCCCATCTCCTGTAGGTGCCTTCTCTTTGCCAAACCCGCAGGAAGCCAGAGATGCAGGAGCCCTGCAATGGCAAGCTGGGCAGGGCAAGAAGAGCTGGATCCCAGATAACTCTCTCCATGGCCACGGTAAGCAGTCAGAAGTTCTTTATGCCTGACTCGGGTGTGTACCTGGTTTTCTGACATGAGAAAGTGAAGTTTGTACCTAAAACGTGAGAAGGGTTCATTTCAGTTGAGGGGGATTTGAGTGGAGTGGTAACAGACGATGCCACCGACCATAAGGAAGAGGACCGTGTTGCTGCAGGCAGTATGTGCCCCCCCCAACTCTGCGGTGCCCCTCAGGGCAGAGGGCTGGTTTTCTCTGATAGTGTACATCTGCCTACACATGAGCTGGGAACAGAGTGAATCGTTGGATGGAGACTCATCCAAGGACACAGGTGGAGGAGGGAGGGCAAGAGGACAGCAGGCTAACAGGGGTGGGCAGGAGGCTGGAGAGAGGAAGGACAGAGATGCAAGTGGCCACTGAAGGAGAAGCAAGTGCAAGCCCAGGGGTCTTGAAGGCCTGGGGAGGCAGCAGCCCAGTTTCTTGGGGATGCACATCCCAGGGAAGTGGATGGAAGCAGAAAGTCCCTGGTGGTGCCCCTGAGGCATAGGTGGGGAGAGGAAGCAGCCACACCAGAGGGCCAGGGTGGGGTGGGTCTCAGCTTCACTAAAGCCAGAGGTTGGGGTCATCCTGTGAGGAGGCTGGAAACAGAAGGGAGCTTATTGCTGATGACAATGTGGGAAGGGGTGGATAGCTGGACACTAGGGAAAGGGAGAATAAGGGCACAGAATGCTCAGATGGGAAGAAAAGCAAACCACATCTAGAACTAACTAGTAGACGCATTGGGCGTCAGAGCCGGGGGAGGGCCCCCAAGGTGGCAGATGTGCTCTCTGCAGGGACCCTCAGGTGCACACCCTTCACCTACTGGGTGTAGGAATGTTTGGGTAGGAGATTACTCTGTAACAGTTCTCCCCTGAGGGTGGAAACCCAGTGCCCAAATGGTTGAACCCAACAGTTCAGCACTACGGACAGTTCCCTGAGCTTGGCCCCAGGGCTCCCATGCCGGAGGCCATGGCCGCTCCAGGGAGGGCTCTCTCAAGTGCTCTCTCTTCAATTCTAAGCCCAAATGTTGTCCCTCCCTCCAGAGGCTGCTCCAGCCGCCCACACCCGCGTGAGCAGTGCGGAGAGGGCCGCTCGCTGCATCCTCAGTGGACACGACTCCATTGCCCCTTGCCCAGTAAGACTTGGGCTGAGAGCCCTTTATGTAGAGGTCTGTCCAGTCCTGATGAGCCTGTCCTGTAGATCCTACTCTTGCCCCATTTGACAGGTGAGGACCCTGAAACCAGGAGAGGTTGAGTGACTTCACAGGGTGACCCAGCTAGTGGGAGGTGAGCAGGGAAGCCAGCCTGACCTCAACACTCACAAACACAACCCCACAACAAGGCGGGGGATCCTCATTCCAGCCCTGCCACTGCTCAGTCCCTCTCTGTGGGAGGAGCGCAGGAACACAACTACCACCTCCGTGCACCGTTGCCATGGTGACCGGGCAGCAAACCACAAGTCCATGCAGGGCTAGCACGAGGTGTTTTATTACTGGCGAGGTAAGGCAGGTCACCATTGACTGCACACGCAGAGAGGGGAAGAAGCAAACTTCTCCTTCGGTGGGAAAGTGGTGGGAGTGCTGGCCCAGCGGGAGATGGAGCCGGGAGGGGAAGGCTTCAGTGCACGCTGAGGACAGACCCAGCAGAAAACAAACTGGTTCTCACTTCCCAGAGAGGAGTCTGAGGGCCGAGCCTCAGGCAGAGAGGGAGAGACAGGGCTGCTGGGACTGGCCCTCTAGGGGCTGGCTGGGCAGGTTCCACTAAAATATGCGAGAGCCTCACTTCACTTGGAGAATAAACTGTGGCTTTTCCTGAAGAATTAATTCGTTCAGAAGAATTTCAGTGGATTCTGTATTCCCATCAATTCCTTGACCCATATGCATGTCAAGTTTTACATGGAAATGATTTTGTGCTTGTGTTTCCTCAAAAGAATGTATTTTTATTTTTATTCTTTTAAGATTTTATTTGTTTGTTTATTTATTTGAGAGAGAGAGAGCAAGCGAGCAAGCAAAAGAGGGATTAGATGCAGAGGGAGAGGGAGCGGACTGCCCCCGAGCGGGGTGCCTGACATGGGACTGGATCCCAGGACCTGAGCTGAAGACAGACGCTTAACGGACTAAGCCACTCAGGCCCAAAAGAATGTATTTTTAGAGACTTCTCATTTTATCGTATGATCTCCACAAATGCATCTCATGGTTGAATAATGTTCCATGAAGTTGAGAAGATGTGATTCCCTCAGGGTCCCCATCGGTAGACTCTGGTTTTTCTAGTGTATGAATGTTGTGAACGGTGCCATGACGGGAGGCTTTGGACTTCCAGCTCCTTTTGTTTCCCTGAATTGGTTCCCAGTAGAAGTCACAAGGGAATGCAGACTCCTGATCTCTTGACTGGTATGGCCTGGCCTCCTGGGGACCCCCGATGGGTTTTCACTTTTGGCCGCCATCAGCAGGAGCACACCGGACTCACGGCAGCCTCACCAGACTTGGGCTTCGGTACTTTGTAAATGGCTGCTTGAGGATTGGGACCCAGATGTGTGGAGAACGCGCCAGACTTGTCTGACTGGCTGGCTCCCCACCCAGGTGGTGAGATTTGCGCAGCCCTCGATGGGGCTGGTCTGCCTGCCGACCGGACCCTAAGCACACCTGGCCCACACCTCTCCTCAGGGGCTCACTTGGAGCCTCAGACTCATCCTTCACGGCTCACGTGATCATTTTGGCTATTTTTTTAAAAGATTTTATTTATTTATTTGAGAGAGAGAGAGACAGAGACAGAGAGAGAGCATGAAAGGGGAGAGGCAGACTCCCCATGGAGCTGGGAGCCTGATGTGGGACTCAATCCCAGGACTCCGGGATCATGACCTGAGCCGAAGGCAGTTGCTCAACCAACTGAGCCACCCAGGCGCCCCTCATTTTGGCTATTTTTAACTTGGGTTTTTTTTTCTGCCAGACTGTGTGCGTGTTTCACTCCACTAGCCTAATGTTTACCATCTTAGCTATTTTCAAAAATATTTGAGCAGATATAAACTTATGTACAATATTAGTTACATTGTGTTATGTAATTATTTTCGTATTATCTGCTATATTAAGTGTTGTGATCTACACATAATTATGTTACTAACATACTTAGATGGCCATCATTGCTATAACATCGGTATGGCTTAGTTATAAGCGCTGATCCCTTCCCATGGACACGTGCTGTTTACACATAACTACGAACCTGTACTTGTAGAATGTTTGTGTATCTTAATTATATGTATTACTGCTCTTTCACAGGGATGCATTATGTCGTGATTTGCACATTAGATACACTGACAACACATCTGTCTGTGTTGGTGCCGTATTTTTGCATATGGATTCTATGTATTGCTTCTCCTTCATGTGGAGACACAGTGACCACACACGGACATCGATATGAAGACAGCTAGAACCCCAGATGGCTTCCACTGTCTCAAGGCTGAGAAGCAAAGCCACCAGTGGCCACACCGTGTCGGTCTAGGAGTCTCAGACTTGAGGATGCTCTGGCAGACTTGTCACCACACAGAGGACTGGTGTCACCACCCAGGGTTTCTGCTCTGGTGAGTGAGGGATGGCTCCCAGGGAACCTCAGTGCTGCCCTGTCGGGACACAGCTGCGTCACAGGAAGGGACAGATGAGGGAGAGCATGTTCGAGGGGTGGGGGGGGGGGAGTCTAGTTGGGTTCCAGCATGACGGACACCCCGCAGAGATGCTGTGGAGGCAGCTGTGGGTGTGAGTCTGGACTGTATGGAAAGGTTTGGAAAGAACAAATGCAGGTAAGTCAGGATGCTTCGATGCCATTAAAGCCACAACACCAATGAAGTCAGCATGGGGGTGAGATGCTAAGGAAGGAAAGTGGTTTCACAACCAAATCTTGGGTCAGAACTAATGCTGGGTGGTTTGAGAGACAAACAGAGCAGGAGAGGCCAGTGGGACCAGAAGAGTACACACAGCAACAAGAACAGAATCCCACGGGGTGCCTGGGTGGTCAGTGGGTTAACCCTCTGCCTTCGGCTCAGGTCATGATCTCAGGGTCCTGGGATCAAGCCCTGCATCGGGCTCTCTGCTCTGCAGGGAGCCTGCCTCTCCCTCTCTCTCTGCCTGCCTCTCTGCCTACTTGTGATCTCTGTCTGTAAATAAATAAATAAAATCTTAAGAAAAAAAAAGAAAAGGAACAGAATCCCACAATTGTAAACACAGTGGAATGCACCGCTCTGGAAACAAAGGGAGGGACAGATTTCAAAGAGAGACGGGCAGACTTCGTCCAACGGAGCCAATGCAGGAAAGATGGAGGGATCTTCTCATTGCAACAGAATTGTTTCAACAGGGGATTGTGACTGAGACACAACTCTGCACAAAGGAAAGGATCAAAGAATGTTTACTAAGTACATAGACTGATGATATAAATTCTACCTCAAGAACTCAGTCTCAAAGTCAAAGAGAATTCAGCATATTTCCACCACGACACCCACCCCCCCCCCAGATATTCATCATCTGGGGCAAATGGAAACAGACTTATTTATTTAAAAAAAAACATAAGCATAAATTTTGGCAATATTTTCATTCATATAGAATACTAGAACGAACACAAATGTGCATTATAAAGAGAATGGATATTTTGTGATATATTCTTACAAGGACAAATTATTCAGCTCTAAAAAACAGGATGAACCACTCATTCAAATAAAACCATGTGGGTCTCAAAAACATTACTTTGAGCAAGAGACAGACATCAAAGCTCACAGTGTGACTTACCGCATTGTCAGAACATTCAACCACTGTAAACTAGAGTTGTCTCATCGACACTAAAACAGGCTGCCAAAGTCCTCAACAGCCAAACTATGGAAAGAGCCCAGATGTCCTTCAACCGATGACTGGATAAAGAAGATGTGGTATATACATACAATGGAATATTACTCATCCATCAAAAAGAATGAAATCTTGCCAGTTGCAATGATGTGGATGAACCTAGAGGGTACTATGCTTAGTGAAATAAGTCAATCAGAGAAAGACAAATGCCATATGACCTCACTCATCTGTGGAATTACAGAAACAAAACAGATGAACATAGGGAAAGGGAAGGAAAAATAAAATAAGATGAAATCGGAGAGGGAGGCAAACTATAAGAGACTCTTAACTCCAGGAAACAAACAGGGCTGCTGGAGAGGAGGTGGGTGGGGAATGGGGTAACTGGGGGATGGGCATGAAGGAGGGGACATGATGGAATGAGTATTGGGTATTACATGCAACTGATGAATCACTAAATTCTACCCCAGAAACTAAAAACAAAAACAAACAAAAAGCAGGTTGTCGGTGCGCAGGTTGATAGCACTTTAACTGAAATCCTACCGAGGGCTCTTTTCTGGGTTAATGAATCTAGTTTGTATATTGATAGAGCTTTTGGAAAATGTAGAGAGTCACACATTTCAAAAATTGGTCAAGTCATACACTTAAGTGCAGGTTTTCACTATATTTTAATTTTGTGTTGATGCACAGACATAGATGAAGAGGTGAAGAAGAATGGTTTCTACACAGTAATGGGATGAACACATTTTATTTGTAGATCTCTGCACACCGCTAGCCAGATGACTGACCTGTCGGCGATGCCAGTTGCCGGTTGGATTCTAGATGGATGTTGGGTGTTCTGCAGGGTTCCACTACGACCTGGCACAGCCCGTGTCGGGCAGTGCCACGGAGGGGCAGCCTTCCTCCATGGAGCATGGCTTCGGGATGTCCCGTGGGCAGCTGGGAGAGGAGGCAGTGGAGTTGCTGCCCAGTGACTGTCTCTACAGCTCACTTTACACAGTCTCCCGTGGGAGCCTGGGGACTGTCTGCCTGTCATGGGCTTATTGATGAATCTTTTATTTATGCTCAGACTCATTCAGTCCGTTAGAAGTGAGCTTTATGTAAGATGTGAAAAGCAGCTTACAAAACCCTGGCTGCAAGGATCACGAAGAAATGCCAACTCATCGACAAGCTTTGTGCAGCCAAGAAGGAGCACGCCATCCCTGAGATGTCTCTAAGGAATGCCAGGAAAGGGCCACTAAATGCACCCAGCCTTGCAGACGCTTACAGAAGGGTGGTGAGGGCTGCCTCGATGCTGCAGAAATTAACTTCTGTGGCTCGAGAACAGAACAAAGAGGGAGTTCAACGCTCCCAGCCAGAGATGGTGAAAGATGCCAGAAGCGTGAAGTCCCTGGAAGAGGCTCTGAGAACCGCCACACCCCAGGGAGCTTTTCCTAACCTGCCCCAAGGCCAGGAGCCACGCCCTGGCGGTCCCTTCCCCTGGAGCAGCCCTGTTCCCTCCCCTCCACTCTGGCCTCCCAGCTGCCAGGCTGCCTTGGCCACCCCCACCCCCACCTGACTATCCCTGAGCCCAGTGGGTACAGGGGAGCCCCTCCCTGTGCGGGCATTCCTGGAGCTCCACGTGCTGGGCTCGGCCATCAGCTCCTTTGTGGACCGCTTCTCCAAATCTAAAGAATATTAGACTTCAGGACACGCCAAGAAATGGGAGACCTTCTTTATAGTCACAGAATGTTCGGATTCTCTCCTATTTGCAATGAGAGAAAGGTACTGAGGAAACTAATCGTTTACCGAATTTGAGTCATTAAACCACATTTCTCAAAGCAGTTTTGGTAAATATTATTTCTATATTAATCTTACGAGTGAACCATTTACATCTTGTTCTCTGTGTGAATACTGCATTATCATTTGGAAATATACACAGCTTATCAACAGGGACGTTTAGCTGGCAATAGCTGTATTTTCTCCAGAGTGGAATTCCCCACAATCACGAGCTGGTAGTCAAAGCAACTTTTGCCTGAGTGTGTATCACTGAAAAAGAAAATGTAACTGATCTCTTTTGAGGTGGAGTTAACTGGTACATTCGGAAAGAAATTTTTATATTTTAATATTTATACTCTAATGCAACAATGGCAAATTTTTTAAAAATAAGTCGGATACTTTACAGAGAGATTGTTTGCTTTCCCCGCAAGAATGCTGCAGTAAGGTTCTCTGGTCAAGAAGAAACCCAGGTGGGCAATTTCGGGGAACCTGCATTTTGCTGCCTCTCACCGCTCTCTCCCTCACCAGCTAATACTCCCCTGGAAAGCCAGGGGGAAAACTTCTCCCATGCAGATAAGCCTGAGCCCTATGGTTAGTGTCATCATTACCATCATGATCCCAGGGTAAGGATCTGAGCCACCCCAGCAGCATTTCCTTGTGTAAGATTGTCCTGGAATCTGGGTCCTCACTGACCCTGAGGCTGGGGGTCAGGAGTGGAGCCTGGAAGCCAGACAAGGACCAGGGCAGAGATGCTGGGGGCAGGGACTGAACCACGTGCCTGCTACTCGTCACGGGTCAGGGACAGGAGGCCACATCCCTTCCAGGCCCAAGACCTCAGGGTGGGAGCCTGCAGCAGGGCCCAGGGGGAGGGATCAGCAGAGGGGAGGTTCCAACCCCGCAAGCCCCACAGCAAGAGCAGAACGTTTCTGTCAAGGACAGGACTCTTTGTTCCAGGCTCAAGGGTAAAGGGGGGCTGCTCCCAAAGATCCCCATCTCAGTACCAGACCAGGAGCTGGTGAGGAGCAAGAGAAGAGGGTCTGCTCAGCTTAGTCGTGGAGACAGGATCCATCCAAGAGGCTGGGGCGAAGAAACAGCTTGGAGGGTCAGGCTCTGCAGAGAGAAGAAAATATTACCCCCCAAAATCTATTAAAAATATCCTCCAAGAGATAAGGTTTGCATCTGTGAAATAAGACAAAATACCAAGAAAAGAAGGGAAGAAGGGGGTAAAGGGGACCCCCACTGCTGCTGAGGTGTGGGAAGTAGGAAGAGGAAGGGTGGGCTGCCGTGTCTCCCCACGTGCCTTCCAGGTTTGTAGATTGAGTGTCAGAATCAGAAACCCCACCGGGAAAAAAATGTATGCTCCCCGAGGCCTCTGATTTTGAGACTTTTGTGACCCCATGGTCCTGCCGAGAGGACCCGGCTGCAATAATGGGCCTCCAGGGATGGACGCAAGTGGCCCACAGGGTGAAATTTCCCAGGACCGTCCATCTGCACTGTGGGCGTCCAGCAGGGTGGACAGCTGGTTTCAGAGCACCCGGTACCAAGTGGTTCTGCCAGTCACCAGCTTGGCTCATCTTTGGGCCACTCCTGGGGCAGCCTGCGTGGTGCCGGCCCATCTTCAGGGCCTGTCCATTGTCGTTTGCTGGGGCAGCAGGGCACACAGCGCTCTCGTACGGAAGTGCTAGCTGGCGGGAATGCAAGCCAGCGCAGCCCACGCTGGGTGGTTTCCGACAAGGCTACCCGTGGCTTCCACGCCCACCCAGCAAGCCCACTCCCCGAAATCCAGCCCAGAGAAATGAAGCCACATCGCTATTCGCAACAGCCAGGCAGCGGATATTTAGCAAAGAAAAGGATCTGCAGTTTTCGCAGAAGAATTACTGCCAGGTTTCCAAATGGGGCACACAGTACGTTGAGCTTCCTCCGAAGAGTTGTGCCCATGACATTAAGTTTTGCAATGCAAGCTGAGGGCACTTGTCAATAAGGAAGGCCAGTCAAGGGCAGTGACCCTGAGAATCATCTGGAGGGGGTGCCGGAGCCCACATGTTCACGAAGGTATGAAATTGAGAGAAGCGATTTGCTGCACAATCAGCACGGCTGCGATATACCAACATACTATGACCTACCATAAAGTCACTTTTAAGAATCTGTTAAAAACCTGTATCGTGGGGCGCCTGGGTGGCTCAGAGGGTTGAGACTCTCTGCCTTCGGCTCAGGTCACGATCTCAGGGTCCTGGGATTGAGCCCCGCATCGGGCTCTCTGCTCAGCGGGGAGCCTGCTTCCCCCCCCCCCTGCCTGCCTCTCTACCTACTTGTGATCTCTCCCTCTGTCAAATAAATAAATAAATAATCTTTAGAAAAAAAAACCAAACCTGGTTGTTTTTTTTTTTTTTACAAACAAAAATCGGTTTGTAATTCTGAGATGTTTACACTCAAACATCTCAGAATTACAAACCGACTCTCTTTGTCTTTCCTCATGTGTTTCATGAAGGTCGTGAGGCCTCCCCAAAGGGGCTGAGGGTGGGACCGGAGGTGATGGGCCCCCTCAGAGCAGCGAATATCGGTGGCCCCTCGCCCCTCACCCCTGCCCCTGCCCTCGCCGGGGAGCAGTTTCCAGCAGAAGCGAGAGCTGGTCCCGTGACTGAAGGCACCCTGCTGTTTGGTTCTCTGCTCCAATGACCCAGTAGGTAATTCACACCCATTAGGACAGCCATTATCAAGAAATAATATTTAAAGAGGAAAATTACAAGGTGGGTGAGGACGTCGAGCAGTTGGAACCCTCATGCGTTGCTGGGGGGCCATAAGTTGGTTCCTCAAAAATTAAGTTCCTCAAAAAATTAAGCAGAATTTCTGTGATGGTCCCACAACTGCCCCGCTGGGTGTATACGCCCCGAAGACTGGCACGGATGTCTGCAGGCCCCTCTTCAGAGCAGCATGTTTCGCTCTAGCTGGAGGGTCGAAGCAGCCCACGTGTGCGTCAGGGGACAGACGGGCAAAGAGAACTGGTATACCCGTATGATGGAAGATGATTCAACTCAGAAAGGAAGGGTGCTCTGGCACCTGCTAGATGCGGATGGAGCTTGTGGGCACTGTGCGAAGTGAAGGAAGCCACCGCAAGACGGCAAATCTTCCGTAACTCCACCTACCTGCGGTCCCTAGAGGAGTCACATGCCTAGAGACAGAGAGTGGAGCCGTGGGTGCCAGGGGCTAAGGCGAGAGGGGGGTGGGGACCTCGTTTTAATGGGTGAGGAGCTATGTTTGGGACGGTAAGAATGTTCTGGACATGAATGGTGCAGATGGACGCACGTGGTAAGCACGGGGCAAGAATAGATGTGGCCCGAGCACTTTGTTGCTGGCATGTAGTGGCTCAAGCGATTTTCCCCCATAAAACGTCCATAGCAATGCCACCTGCTGCCAGCAAGTCTTCAAAGAAAAAGGAACCCAGGCTCTTATTAGTGCAGGCACAGCTCGTCACTACCCGATCTGTGGGGCTCTCTCCCAGGCCTTGGTCTCCTCATTTTGTATTCGGAGGTCTGTATTCTGATGACAGGGCCCGTGGAGGCTCCCGGAAACCCGGGGACATGGCACCCTCAGCCTCCCGTGGGCCTACAACTCAGGATCTGCCACCAGTCAGCTGTGCTCTGGTTAATGCCAAAATCCCCACACCCCGGACCCCTGGATGAGGGAAGATGTCGATCCAGTTGTATTTTCTGCACAGACGGTGAATGAAGCCATTATTACAGGTGTTTACCTTGTACCTGCTTTACTCACAACGGTCTTCATATAAGGGATTGGTCCTAAGGTCCTCTGCCTTAGAAAAATCTGGACATTTGTACATCAAAATAGATGAAAACTACAAGTCAGTAAAGAAGCAGTGCCGACCCCGGTGTGGCAGAAGCAGGGAACCCGCCTCCCTGTGGCAGGGTCTGCAGGATCGCCTTCGGAAGTTAACACGGCAGCCAACGTCAGTTTTAGAACAGTGTTTCCATGCTGACGCGCTAATTAATTTCCCCATAGAGTCCCATCCTCTTTCAGTTAAGAGCTGACCTCTCTGGGTGTCAGGTAGCCGCACGGTTCCTGCTGGGGTGCTCTTCTCAGCGGAGGGGCTGAGCGTTTTTGGTCTGTAGGTTGGATGCCCGTCTCCTGACCACAGTCACTAGACCGAAAAACAACGCAAACGCCTAAAAATAAAGACTTCAAGGAAAAATGCCAAACCTTGGTGATGAGTCTCTCTCAGAGGCGAGATTTCTGGAATCTATTTGTCTCTGTGCTTTTCTGTAATTTTTTTCCTATGATTTCTAACAGTTTTATCAGGAACACAGATCTATAAAAGGCTACTTTTTAAAACAAAAGTCAGGTCCTCACTACAAAGAATTGTAGAGAATGATTTAGTCGTTCTGATTCAGAGAAGCACATAATGTGTTCCAAATAGAAACAATATCTCTCACGGCAGCCCTAGAAATTTCCCAAAAGATCAGACATGCAGAAGGCTCGGTACTGGTCACACTGGCGATGCGCTCCAACCCAAATAAATGGTAATTCATTATAAACAATGTCAGACAGAAGCATGAATGGCACATGATCATTCAGTTAACACGAATTCAGATCAAATCTGTAATGACCCTGTGATTAAAACGGGTTGCATCCATACCCTTTCTGCCTCTCACGGACACAAGCCCCTCCATGGCATTTTCACATATGGACAAATTTTTAAATGCATATGAAATTCCGTATCCTAAAACAAATAATTGACCACCAAGTGCCTCCCAAACATGGCTTTAAAAAATGCAATATTGTTACAATTTAATATAGCAAACATTTGTGCTGAATTCTTTGGATGCAACACTTGTCACTAACATGCTTTGAAAAGGAAAATGAAAAAAAAAAGTCGTGGCGCATTCATTTCTTAAACACACTGAGAACTACTGTAGTTATTTCAATGAGAAATTCCTGCAAACTCCTCCAGCTTCTGCTTGCCTCTCTCAGCGAGTTACAATGTGTTTCCATAGCAACCCAGTTGCTAAGGGGGACCCGTGAGCATCAGTGAGTTATCTGCACTTTGAAATGCTGTTAGCCTGAGCAGTGGGGCTGGCTGGAATATTGAGATTTAATTTAGGGCCATTTCCCTCCTATCCTCACAATGAATTCGGCAGAAACTGTTAGCGATCTTCCCCATGGGAGAGAAAAGGGCAGATACTTCCTAGGGTCGCCTCTGAGCTTCTGTGCCCTCTGGATCACACTGGCCTTCCTTTTCACCACCCTCTTGTGACTTAAACCACAGAATTCTAAGGAAAAACAATAATAGCAATTACCAGCATTACCAAATGCCACACGAGACTGGTTTTGTTGAGTGTTTATAAATGCCCAATATAAACCAAACAGAAGTTGTAGGAAATAAACATCATTTTGAATCAATAATCTGAAAGGTTTTAAACATTAAATATTTAGAAAGCCCCAAATGAAGCAAATCAAAATATTTTTGAAGTTTCCTTTTCCATGTCTGCGAAATCATATTCTGGCAGATTGTAACATTTCATCAGAATCCTGATCGGAATCCAGAATCTTCCCTCAAGCCAATTTTGATGGACTGTTTTCTTTGTGGGGGATACATTTTATTGTTGCAAGTGATAATGCCTTGGAGAGGTCCAAGTCTCTAGATTCCCTTTTCTTTTGCTCTTGAGCTCTACATGTGGAAGGAAGACCTTTCTGATAGCACAAGGAGGCTGTCTTTGGCTGAAATAGGGCTTGAGAACCTCGCGCAGCTCGGGGCCCAGCCCAGCTGGAAGAGCTCGGGAGCTGGTCCAGGCTGCCCGGTGCCTGCTGTCCGGAATGGCCATGCTGAAGCCCAGCCTCTGACTCCACATCGCCTGCTCAGGGCACCAGCCCGCTGGCTGAGCAGGCTCCAACTGCAGCCCTCTGCACCAGCTGAAGTACACCCGGCTGGGCAAGGGCAGGACGGGCAGCCGTGCTGGTCGGGGCCAGCCCAGGTGGCTGCGAAGTGCCAACAGGGGTGTGAGTACTGGGTGTCCCGAGGTCCCATAGGAACCCCCCTTCCCAGCCACTTGAGGGCCTCTCAGTCAGCTCGGACACGGGCGTTCATCTCTCATCGGAGGCCAGCGTGGCGGGGACCCCATGGGAGCTCATCCTGCTTGCAGACAGGGCCCCCTTGTTGTGTCCTCGCATGGCGGAGATGGGGAGAAGAGGCTCTGGTGTCTCTTCCCCTATCGTGGCCCCAGCCTTGTGATCTCATCTTACCCTAAGCACCCCACATAGGCCCCCTGCAGACACCCAGCCCACTGGAGGTGGGTTTGGGGACACAGCATTCGACCCAGGCCAGGACCATGCCTACACCCTCAGCACAGAGCAGGGAAGCAAGGTTTGGAGAAGAAAGGCTTTGGCCCTCAAGGAGGCCAACCTTCCCAGGTCTGCCTGAGAGCCGCTGTCCCCCAGGCACTCTACTCTCCTGGGGGCTGGTGATGTGTGTCTACTGGGACTCACAACCTGAGGTAGCTACCTCCCTTGTCAGCCAGCCCTGTGCTCTGTCTGTGCCCTGGGTCCCTTGTTGCACTCAGACATCGTCTCAGGATGCACATTGGACCTGATAAACTCATCCTTCACGAAGGAAGAGAACCAGGTACTCATGACACCGAACAGCCTGTTCTCTTCTAATTCACAGCCCTTCCAAGTGGGAAAGGGGAAGATTTCCAGCTCCCCATTTTCCAGCTGAGGACACCCGGCTCAGCGCGGCGGAGGACCTGTCCAACGCGGAGCTGCCGTGCGCGGGGCAGGCGCGGGACCTCGGTCCTCTGGCTCCAGCCGGCGCTCAAAGAGAGGCAAGTGATGTAGACACTAGTTAGCAGGTCAAGACGTGCTGGTCAATCTACAGATCCTTGTTTGTTATTCTGTTTTCAAACTTCCTTTTCTTTTACTTAAACATATTAATCGTAGTTGCTCTGTATCCTGTGTCTAAAAATTCCAGTGTCTGAAGACTTCGGGGACCTATTTCTGTCCACTATTGCTGTTGGTTCCCGCCAAGGTAGCTTCTTTCTCTCGGTGAACTCTGACTAAGGACTGCCCCCCTTCTTTCCCTAACTTCAAGTAGGAGAGTGTTCCGATGTTCAGGATAGGGTTTAGGTTTCTCCAGAGAGGATGTGAGTTTATTTCCACAAATTTCCTGGGAGCGCCGTCAGAGACCTTGTCAAAAAGAAATTCCAGGCATTTCGGGTCATCCCAGTGTGACTTCAAGCTGAACGTCTATGCAAACACGGGCTTGTGGTTCAAATGTCTGGGGAGGTTTTTTCCTCGTCTAAGGGAATGCAGGCCATTCTCTTTGTATTCGCCAACTGCTAGCGAGGGTTTGCTCCCACGCCGCCCTTGCACAGAGGGAGCAGGCTTTCAGGATCCCAGCTCCCCGTGGGAGGCTCTCTTATTGGTCCAGCAAACGCCCGCAAGAAGAGAGCTGGGTTCAGTAACCAGCGTCCCTCTTCGGAGTCCTCATTTCAACTCCCTCTTGTCCTTACAATTCCTGGCTTTGTGTTGTCAGTCAGAGTTCTCCAGAACAACAGAGCCCAGAGGTATGCATATACAATATATATACAGGTACACAACAGACCTAGCTAGGCAGGTACAGAGAAATGCCCTGTAAGGAAGGGGCCATGCAGTCCTGGGGGCTGGCGAGTCTGAAGGCTGTAGAGAATGCTGGAAATGCAGAGAGGAGTTGATGCTGCAGTCTTGAAGCAGAATTCTTCTTTTGCAGGAAATAATATGTTTCTGCTCTTAAGGCCATCAACTGATTGGAAGAGGCCCACCCAAGTCATCAAAGGTAATGTCCATTACTTAAAGTCATCCAACTGTAAATGTTAATCATATCTGCAAAATACCTTCATAGCAGCATCTAGAGTATGGGTTACCAAACATCTATGCACCATAGCTTCATCAGGCTGAGATAAAATTAATCACACTTTGTTTCCAGATCATTGATTGATTTAAGAATGTGTTATTATTAGTCATTACTTTAAGTTGTTTTCACTGACAAAGTCAGGAAGACTTTCCGGTCTACCATGTTATCAGAGCAGTCTGTCTTCTTCTTTACCCCAGGAGTTGACAAGTCATACTTCTCAGGTCCCAAGCAGCTCGCATCTGTTCTTGTATATCCATAAGCTAAAAGTCCCGTTGTCGTCACAACAAGGCGCAAACCATCTCACTCTATTATTTCTCACAACCAAATGTTGTGAAGGTGCTTACCTGACCGAGGGCTTCATGCAGGGGGTCAGAATGGACCCGCCCCGCCTGGGTCTGCCACCCTCCCTGTCACGTCTGTCCCAGGTTTGCTCACCTGCTGCCTCCAGCTGAGAGCAAAGACAGCCGGTCACACGTCTAGGCTGGCGTTTAGAGTAACGATGTCCAGAGAGAAGACCGGAACCCTGTCTCCCCCGTCCCTGAGAAGAAGCCGCGTGTCCCCTCCAGTCTCAGGCTGCTCCCTGGCGGGGAGCACGGGGCTGGCCACTGACGCCCCCTGCCCACTATCACCTCTTCCAGAAGGAAGGTCAGCAGGTGCACCCACCCCAGTTAGGACACGAAATCCGTGACATGAAATCGCACTCCACTACGATGGCATCTTCATCGCCAAGGACTTCTCCCAGAGCAGATGAACCCTGGAGCACCCAGACACCAGCGAAACTACAGACCTGTACGATGCTTTAGTGACTACAGAATGACTAGGATTATGTGGTATTAGGATCATACGTTACGAGGAGAGTGAGAACTGTAATCAGCGGAGGTTAAGAAGGTGTCCTGGAATTAGAAAGAAAAGCTTCCCTTGCTTTAATAGCACACATTTCTGCTGCATTTGGGCAAGAGGCTTCGTTTCTATTAAGAGTCTCCCTGTAGTTTTTCTAGAAGGCCTCCCTGAAACAGTCTGCAGGGATCGATGGGCTGGGACACGGATGCATGGCGGGATACCATTTCCCACCCACTTTGCAAGTGCAGCGAAAGTTCCCTCTCTTGCCCAGAAAGGACCCCGTGTGGAGCCAACACTCATGGGCGTACGTTCGAGCGTAGTGACAGAAACACAGCATGGGGCATGCCGTCCTCAGCCCACTTGGTTACCAGGATCCCCTATGGCTCACACTTTGCCCTCTGTCCCTCTCCAGAGTGTGGATGTGGCAGCATGTCTGGGGAGACCCCCAGGCAGTTTGGGGGTGCACCCTGGTACTGAGGACCTCGGGCAGGGCCTGCGACCTTTGGGGACTTTCTAGGCCGTGCTGTTCCGTGCCGTGTGGCGGCAGGCTCACTGTTCTCCCCAGAACTCTGCTGGGTACCCTGAATTACACTGGCCCTGTGGCTTCCTTGTCTGCAAGAGCTAATACCCTTTTGAGGGGCTGGTTCATGGCCTGGTTGCAAGAAGGCAGCATAGGGAGAGTGGCCCCGGGGGCAAACGTTACTGTGGCCACCATTAGACGAACAGAATGGACACATGGTGGGTAGGTGAGCTATTTCCCTTCCCCAGCTGGGATGCTGCCCATCCTGGTACAGAGGGCGCTGGCACCTCCTGGTTCTCCCGGGTACCTGGGAGGATCAGGGACAGTCGCCGCGGTTCCCCGCCGGCATATTGGACCTAATGACACGCGGTGACCCACCAGCCCGCAGCCCCCACAGCGAATGTCCTGTTGCGGCTCAGTTTTAGAAAAGATATTAGCTCCGGGGCCGTACCCCTCACCGTCCCAGTCCGCCGGCCTCATTGCCCACCTGGTGAGCTCCGGGATGACGGCTGTGACCCTGTGACCCTTGAAGGTGCCGCCCCCTGCATGTCCATCATTTCTTGTTCACCACAGAGTCTGCGTGTCTGTTTCGTGACACCTCCAACACTCTTGCAGGAAGCAGTTTAATGTGTCAAATCCCTTCCAAGGATGCGGCGACAAGAAGCTCGAGAAACGATTATTGGTGGGAGGTCCCATCAGCACAAAGCTCGTGTTTGCTTTTGCTTTCTGTTACCTCTCTTGGAAGTGTTTCGAATCTTCCTCATTTGGAAGCTGCTTCCACTCTTTGTGCCACTCGGTTCCGTTTCTTCGCTTCCTCAATTGCTCCTGTTCTGAATTTGCTTCCTGTTTTCAGAAGAAGAAGGTGTCTGCGGAACAGTGTGGTGACACTCCTGACCAGAGTCTGTGGCCCACGGCACCTTTGTTAGCAAAACCCTTTTCCCAGGACAGAAGTTACCATCCGGCTCTGGAAGCCCTCCCCTGAAATGCCCTGGGAGGGCAGCCACCAGAGGTCCCTGCAGTGGGGGCCAAGTTCAAGTTCAGGGTCAGTCTACGGGTGGCCCTGCCCGCCAGGTGAGGCCCATCACCCCACACATGTGCTTCCCTGAAATGCTAAATCCCGCATCACAGCCTAGAGCCCACGTTGTCAGCGAGCCGAGACCACGGGCAGAACGGCTGGAGGCTCGGGGACGCACTTGCTCACACATGCTCCTGATGGCTCACCCGTGACCTCAGGTTCTTTTCTGTAAACGTGCGTGCAGCTCCACAGGCCCAAGCCTCACCAAGCAATAGGCCCGGCTGCCAAGGACCATACCGGTGTCAAACCAGGAGTCTCAGCATCAAACCTGTCCCCAGTCCCAGGCAAACGGGTCAGCTGGTCACCCTCCCCATATCCAATGGGTGCAAGATAGAAACAGATTTGAGACCTCAGAAAGCACATACAAAATTCATAACCAGCAAAAATAACCGGTGCTAGTAGAGCCTTAGTGACAGAAAAGGGGCCAAGTGTCCCGGCTGCTGCTTAGTCCTTCATCGGTGCTGGTGGCGGCCAGGCTCCCTCCTGAAGGGGCTGGGAGCTGCTCCGTGTGTGCGACACGCGTCAGTGCAGACCCAGACGGGGGGGGGCAGGGAGAGGCGGGAGGAGGACGGAGAGACAGAGACAGGCAGAGAGATGAGGTAGAGGACAGAAAGGCAGAGAGGGACAGACAGAAACAGAAAGGGAGACCGAGGGACAGAAACACAGATGACAGATGGAAGGATGGATGGATGGACAGACATGTGTTCACACCCTACTTTTTTCAACCACTGCAGTGATTCCAAAATACCTGATGCGCATGAGACAAGGTCTGGTACGGCGGGGACAGGACTCATCAGAGGAAAAGCACAGGGGCTTGCTGTCCAGAGGTGCCAGGTCCGGTGGGAGCTGCCCTCTGCTAGACCAGCACACATGTCACACTTCCGCAGCACTACACATCTGTGCTCCCCACACGGGGGGGAGACATTGTTCAAGCTGCACGCAGTAACCGTGCGTGTTTCCAGTGACTCCCCCCTGTATTTACATATCAGAAGGCCTGGTGCAAAGCAGACTTCTTTATTGTAAGACTGTGGGGACACCTGCTGATGTATCGCATTGTATCCACACAAGTGTGACAGCTGGGGCAGTCGAGGCCTGGAGTTGCCCAGTTAGACTGCCTCTGCCCCTATCTCGCTCTCAGACTCGGCCAGTGAACAGGAGGGTGAGAGGTGTAGTAATGGGTGTCACTCCACATCTCAGACCGGGACCCAAATGATGAGCACAGACAGAACAGTCCCTCCCTGAAAGCAAATTAATGGTGGGACCCTACGTCATCTGGAGGGACAGTGAAGGTGCCCTGAAGAGGTAATGTGGGAGTTGAGATCTGAAGCGCCTGACAGGGGAGGAGTGTTCCTGGAAGAGGAAGCTGCATGTGCAAAGGCCCTGAGGCCAGAGGGGCCATGAGCATGGGAAGAACGGAAAGAGGCCAAGTGGCTGGAGAGGAGGGGGAGAGTAGGCCAGCAGGGCAAGTCATGGCAAGGCTTTCTTGGACACAGAAGGTTCTGCGCCTTGTTCCTTGGTGGAAGCCTCTGGAGGCTTTCGAGCGGGAAGTGAGGTGGTCTCCATGCTCTGTGTGGAGACAGATCAGAGAGACAGAGAGGACTGGAGGACCTGGCAGGAGGTGAGTGCCTCGGGCTGTGGAACAGGATGTGACCCAGAAATGGAGGAAGAGTGGACTCAGTGGGAGGCAGGATGCGGGAGTTGGGGGTGGATCTCACACGGAGCGGTGCCTGATTTCCAGCTCACCTCAGGGGAGCAGCAGCACCACGGAGGACCGGCTGCTGGCCACCCTGCGCTTGGTCTGGGATGCTTGAAGCCCACCTGCAGCGCAGCATCGAAACAGAGGTTCTGCGGAGTCACAGAGTAAGGTGGGATGCTCAAGGGGCTTTTCTAAGTGGGTCGTTCCTGACCCCAAACACAGCTACGTGAAACAGGAGCTCACGGCTTCTTGCAGGCTTTTGGTGCCTCGCCCCAAATCTCCATCCAGGGGTCTCGGGAAGGCGGGAGGACAGAAGACCGCGCCACCTGCGTGTCCTGGGTGTTCGTGGGGAGGGGAATGTATGTGTCTGTGGGAACATCTGGGGCCCACCAGCTGCTCCTTTCACATCTGTGGAGAACCCCCATCACTGGGATTGGGCTCCTAGCAAGCGACAGACTCCAGACGTGTTTGCACCCCCCCACCTCCCACGGAGAGGCTGATTTCGCTCACCCATGAATCCACCCATGTTCCAGAAAGCAGCAAGGAGACATGGCTGAAGACAGCACGGCATGTGTGTTGCTGCACCTTAAGGAAGCCTCCAAGACAGTGAACGGAGCTGGAGCCGTGGGGCACCCAAATGCAAGGGATGCTGGGACATGTGGTCTTCACTCTGAGCCGCAAGCCCCCTTCACGGTCCCCTCCCGCAAGAACGGACCGCCAGTCGTGACAAACCCTGGCTTCATATGGCACCTTGTCAGGTCCCGGTGTTTCAGATTCTCCGCATCACTTAAATTCCAGTGATGATTTCGACGCTCTCCATGGGTTCATTTCAACATTTCCAAAACACTCCAATGGTTGTTGACCACCCACAGTGGATTCTAATTCTGTATTTCATCTACCTCTGTCCAACGTTCTACAAGTTTAAAAATATTATCAATAAAATTTTTTTAATATTGTAAACTAAACGTTGATACTGAATTTGCTCATCTTCACGATACATATCTCAATCAAGAATGTTTAACACAACAATTAATGGACCGCCGTACTGTTGGCCGTCATTCACGGTCATTCTAAATGGCAGGCATTTTTGAAATGTGTTTATTTTAGCCTGAATGTTGCTCCAGATTTCTACACCAGGAAGACACTTCCCTCACAGTAGCCCCATCTGCTAATTGAAATTTTGTTTTAAGAAACCATGGTAACACAAGCTTTGCCATAACACAGAGTGCAGGAATGAATTCCAGGGTCTTTGGGTAAAATCGAGCCTTCTGTGGAACACGAACGACATAACGTTATCGGGAGAGAGATTTCGTGCAACTCCTCCACTCAGATGCTTTGTGCTGAGCAGACCACCATCGAGCAACAAGTCACAGGCTAGCGGACCTTGGCAAAATGCTGTTTTTCAACTTACGTCAAGTGAGTTGAGTTGATCACACACTCTCGTTTGTAGATTATCTGTGTGTGCAAGCAGCCCTTCTTGTCTGCAGTCCCCGTCGGGCCCCTCGCCCTCCGTTCCCCACCTGTCAGGCTCCTGTGAGGTCCTCCCGTTGCGGTACTGTGCGGTGTGTGTGTTGGAGGGTTGCATAAATGGTTCTGTGCCTCCTCCCTCGGGTCTCCCCGCTCCGACAGCATGTTTTAGTGCTCTCCACGTATTTCTGAGCACGCCCTCACGCCTTTTTCATGATCCACCCTCCGCCAGATCAGCGTGCCGGCTGCCGGACTCCCTGCCACATCCCGCCCCAGGAGACTGGGTCGTGGGTCCTCTTGTCAGCCCGCATGGGGGTTCTCTGGGGATGGGAACGGAGGCGTCTCAGAGACAAAGCCCAGCATGATCCCACTCGTGTGACGTGCCTAGAGGAGTCAAATTCGTAGAGACCGAAAGTAGAATTGCAGTGCCCAGGGGCCGGGGGAGGCCCAAAGGATCATCATCACTTAGTGGTCTCTAATATGAGAAAGTTCTGGAGATGGACGGTAGCGGTGGCAGAACGCGAAGGTTCTTAATGCCACAGAACTGGACACTTAAAATGGTAAAACGGTACATTTTATGACCTGTACCTGTTACTGCCCCCACAAGAACGGAAGGAACGGCAGCAAGCCACAAAGAGAGGCTCCAGCCTGCTGTCCCAGCGGCATCACGGCCCCGGACTGCCCGAAACACCCCTTTCTCCAGTCGGTTTCTGTTGCTTGCAGCCAGCGATATACTAAGACCCCCCTACTGCGGTCACAGAGGAGGTGGTCCCATTTCACGGTGGAAACGAGACGATCACGGATGAAAAATAAATGATACGCAGGCGAGAGCACAGAAGGACCGCCATTCCCGCAGGCTCTCCGCGCCGGCCACCTGTGTCTGCCCCACGGTGGCTGCAAGGTGCCCTCGCACCCCGGGAGAGGCGGCGGGAAGCCTAGGCTGTGCGGCAACACATTAAGAGCTCCCCAGATTCATCAAGGTGAGAAAAAACTGCTTTCCCTGGAAACTAGTTCCTGCGATGGGGAAGTAAGCAAGAGACCAAGCCGGGGGAACAGAGCACATCTGCAAGTTGGCTACCTGGACCCTTCTCAGTCACCATGGTAACTCCTCATGTGGGTAAAAATGACACAAAAAGGCATTAACTTTTAATGCCTGTGTGGCTAGTTTAATCAGTCTTTGCCTGAGCACCAGCCATTTCTACCCAAAAAAAAAAAAAAAAGAAGGACTGAATCATAGAATTTTCATGAGGACATTATGAATTACCGCAAAAATTAGAAGCTGTGGGTAATTAAAACTCGTATGTTCCAGCCTCAAAACTAGCCAGTCATGCGGACTGTGAAGTTGACAAAAATGAGATGATTTAAGGAGCTGACTCATCCGAAGCGTTTTGGAGAATAAGGAGCCTGGACGGGAGAACACAGACTGGAAGTCACACGTTACATTAAAGTTACTTGGCCTCCTGGAGAGGGTCTAACTAATGCTATTGACCCTAAGGCAGCTGAAGCCAAGCAGACATGTCAAACCCCCACTGCCCCCACAGCCCTGGCCTCACTATCCTAGTTCCTGATCGGGGGTCGGTTTCATCTCTCACCTTTTCATTTCACACGTGTTGAGTACTGTCTTTTGCAATTTCATTTATTTCGTAATGAAATTTTATGTTAGAAAAAACAGTGGGGGGCACCTGGGTGGCTCAGTCATGAAGCGTCTGCCTTCGGCTCAGGTCATGGTCCCAGGGTCCCAGGATTGAGCCCCACATCTCATTTCCTGCTCAGCGGGAAGCCTGCTTCTCCCCCTCCCACTCCCCCTGCTTGTGTTCCCTCTCTCACAGTCTCCCTCTCTTTGTCAAATAAATTAATTAATTTAAAAAAAAAAGAAAAAACAATGCGTGGGAGAAGTCTGCATAGGGCCTGGGGCTCAGGCCAATCTAGAGTATGGAAAACACAGGTGGCCACTCAGACGGGAAGGAAAAAAACCTTGTTGAAACACATAAGCCCTGGAATTTCTAATCCCAGGGGTCCAGGTGGGCCTGAGAATCTGCATTTCTAGCTGGTTCCATGGGCTGCTGCCCCTCCTTGCTCTGGGCCACTTCTGGGGACCCGCCGGCTTCCCAGCGTTTTTCTGCAAACGACGAGATTCACTCCGTCTTCCTCTTGCTCCAACTTCTTCTCTTCATCTTCATTTTGTTCTTGGTTTAACTTTTACCTAACCCAGTTAGTGGGCTCAAATCACTGGAAAGTCCAAGAATTACAGGATTTCCTTTCCCCCTGGGGTACAGGAGACATGGTGTCTATACCACAATAAGAAACATACGTAACATACCACACTTAAACAGTCATTCCAGCCTCTGGACCCGTGCCGTGGTTTCAGCTATGCATTGAACCAGTAACAGAAAGTCCACAGCAAACGTCATTATGACAAGCTAAAACAGCGTTGTATTTCCGTAGAAATCTGTGTTCAGTGCCATGATCCGAGTTTTCAGTGTCCTTCATTCCTAGGAAGGGCACATCCTTTCCTGGGCTGTAGATGTAAACCTGGATTCAAGAAAGGCGTTCTCCTATTTTCTGCTTTCCCGCTGCCTGTTATTTTTTTTTTTTTCTATTTATTTGCTAGTTTAAGAGATGCTCATGAGAAAAGCCCACACTTCGGGACAACCCTTTCCCAGCTACGAGCACTGTGCCATGGAGGCTCTGTCCCTGGAGTGACCGGTCCCCTCCCGGAGCCCCAACCTCCCTGTGCCCAGCGCTGCCTACCCGCGTTCCCTCTGCCCTCCAGACTCAGCCCGAAGAGAAATGGGGACAAGAAGACCGGTCACAAGCCACCTCGTGGCTGTTGCCGGAATTGCAGAGGAGACCGTGGTAACAGGACAGGGAAGGCTTTAGAGGCTGTGGGGATCGCTCAGGTCAAGGTCTCCCGCTTTGCCCGGGAGCACCCCTTGAACATACAACAGTGGGAAATGGCTTCTTAGAAGAGTAGGCTCGCCCTATATGCGTAAAGAAGGACAACCTGATTTCTTGATTTCTCTAAGAACAAGCGTTTTCTGTGGGTTAGTGTGGGCACGTGGGCAAGGTAGTGTGCCCTGGCATTCCCTTGTGCACCTTCGCGGTCCAGCGGGCCCCAGTGAGAAGTGCAGACCAGGCATCACCGCCCCATCAGGCCACCCGCTCCCTATCACCACCCCCAATGGTTTCTCACTATATCTACAATAAAACACAGCTCCTCTCCGAGCCCCACACCCTTGGGGACCTAGATCCTGTGGTTCCTGTGCTCTGCTCTGCCCTCCTCTCCCCCACTGTCCCCTGTCTGCTGTCAGTGCTCAGAGCTATGGCCGCTGCCCAGTGGGGCCTTTCCTGGGGACCTGCTCCAAGCCAACGCCCACCCAGCCACCCACCCATCCATCGGGCACGTCACCAGCCCGGGGTTCCTGCCAACCACTTACCTCTGCCTGGAATCACCCCCACTGTCTCTACGTTTGCCATCTGACAGCTCCGTGGGAACAAGGTCCACGTTCCTCTCTCGATCACAACGTTTCCCCCAGGGCAGGCCCCTGGCACGACTCATCGGGAAGGCTACAGACATCTACAGACGCGAGAGCCGGGCCCCTGTGAGCCTCCTGCGGGGGTGTAGGGTGACCTCGCTGTCTGGCTCCCTGGGGCTGTCCCTGTCTGAAGCATCGAATGTCGCCGTCCTGGAACACTGGTCCACTTGGTGATATAGTTACTTGGAATGGCTGGGAAAATAAGTGGCGTCCCGATAATGTTTATGTGCGGAACATCTCCTCCGAATAACAGACTTAGACTTGCAGATTACCCTGCTTGAAGAGAACAGGCGCTTGCATTAGCGAAATTAGCCACCTCAGCTTCTCCGTTTGTTTCTGTCTTCCCACTGAAAATACATCCGCAACATATTGTTAAAAACAGGATCGCATTGCGTTTCACAGGTAGTGTTTTTAGTCTCAAATGTCACTGCCGGAAAAAAGTGTTCAAACACTGCCTGCGTGACTCACCGCCAGCAAAGGCCTGAGACTTCCCACTCGAAGTCATTTCGGTTCCTAAAATAAGTTTATTCGTGTGCTCCGCTTTCATTACATCTTCCTGGGAGAAGAACTCCAAATATTGAGGCTTTCGTGTTTTATTTTCAAAAGACATCCTCCTTGACGTTGGAGGGGAGACTGTTGTCTGGAGAAGTCACGGCAATGACGGTGCCGGGCCGGTGTCACCGAAGCCAAAGCCGAGGAGGGATTTGGTGGCCTGTTTACATCGCTCAGCGTGACTCACTGAAGGCACCGCGCGTTTCCGAAGATCAATCTCACATCTCTGTCTGGTGAATTTGGAGGCAGCCACAGGCACTCTGAAACCACCCACCGTGCACCAAAGAGCCTGGGACCCCTCTCTCGTGGCTGAACACGTGTCGGAAGCCGGCCAAGGTGTCTGGCCGTTGTTTGACTGGTCCTGAGGGCGTCGCGGCGGTGGGGCAGGTGCGAGTGTCCTGGACCGGACGCGCCCCGGCAGGGAGCCTCAGATCGTGGCTAAGTTCCCGCGAAGACATGGGTCCCCGGCAAACAGCCATCCTCGTGGTCCCCGTGAGGAGGGCCCTCTTGACCTTCCTCTGGATGGAAAACTCTCATGGGTCCTAAGGATGCGGGATTAAACACACACATTGTGCTTCCCCAGCCTCATCTCCTAAAAAGCAGAGAGTAGCTCATCTGCCTGGAAATGTCATGTCTCCGTAGGACTGGGGCTCCCAGCACACCCGCAGAGACCAGGCCTCACAGTAGCCTGTCCTCGAGCCCATTTCGCCCCAGCAGAGGACGGCCTGCCTGGCAGGTGTGCGCTCTCTTCTGCACGAGGTGCCCCCCGGGCCAACCACAGACACAAAGCACATGACTCTGAGGCCGCTGCCCATGCTTTCCACTTTGGCAGCATCCTGGACGTGTTTTTAGAAGCAGGGATTCACCGGGCACTTGGCAAGAGGAAGCCAAGAAAGTGTAAGTGAGTCAGCGAAAACTAATTTATACCCGTAACGACAGTAAGGAATAAGGCCACATACAATGGAATGATCTAGAGTAGTAGATGTTAAAACTGCCCGCGTGCAAATAAATTTTACAATAGATGTAATTTAAAATACTTTATATGGGCGCCTGGGTGGCTCGGTGGGTTAAAGCCTCTGCTTTCGGCTCGGGTCATGATCTCAGGGTCCTGGGATCGAGCCCCACATCGGGCTCTCTGCTCGGCAGAGAGCCTGCTTCCTCCTCTCTCTCCCTGTCTGCCTCTCTGCCTGCTTGTGATCTCTGTCTGTCAAATAAATAAATAAAATCTTTAAAAAAAAATACTTTATAATGATGACGGGTAGGAGTTAAGGGTTGATTTTTATGGATGGTTTCTGCTTTGTCTTTTGTACTCCACTCTTCTGGAAGTTTCTGGAACTGCAAAATCCCAACGAACCAGCAGGCTGGTAGAGACTCAGAGTAAGAGGCACCTGGGGGGCTCAGTCGGTGAAGTGTCTGCCTTCGGCTCAGGTCATGATCCCGGGGTCCTGGAATTGAGCCCCGCGCTGGGCTCCTTGCTTGGTGGGGAGTCTGTTTCTCTCTTTGTCCCTCGCCCTGCTATCACAATCTCTCTCTCTCTCAAAAAACAAAACAAAATAGACACTCAGAATAAAGGTATCTGGACGGCGACGATAGCACAGAATTCTTGCAGTTAACCCGGAAGCCTCTCAAACGGTCCTCAGACCACGCCGACTCTGCTGCTTGGGTTTCCGCGCTCCCCCTAGTTGCAGGCATAGACGGTGACCTCTTCCGTTACAGAGAAATGGCTCTGCCCACGGTCAGGCAAAGCAAAACCAGGAGCGGCTCGGTGCCCGCCACAAACCAGGGGATGTATCGGCCCTGGGGACACGAACATGAGTGAGACCCTGACCTTGCTTTGCGACTTACACACACTGTACATAAGCGATTAACTTGAATGTTGTGAAAACAAAGTGTCAGTCACAGCAGTTGGGAACAGGTGTCAAAGTCCACCTAAGTCCAGCAAAAATGGCACTTGCTGGAAAGGGACTGGGTGACTCACAAAATTATTGGTCAACTGGGCAACCAGGCCTCAAAAAGGACAAAAATCACAGCAACCCAAAGGTCTCTGTGACGTGATTCCCACGCCGTCACCAACGGTCACGGTCACTCCAACTGCCTTCCGTCCCTGGGGGTCTCTGTTCCAGATTCACATTCCTGCAAGAGAAGATGTTTTCGTTCTAGCGTGGGTTATCAAGCCCTGTGGCCGGGGGACGAAGCCCCATGGGCCGCAGCCCAGGAACTGCGTGGATGGAGGGCTCACACGTGAACGCTCTGCCTTCCAGCGCCCATTCGGAACGGTCTTTCCGCAGACATGTCCAAGGGGCCTCTGACTAGCATCTTGCAAATACCACAAGCGCCCTCGCCTCTCCCCACGGAACCCTGCCCAAGGCGACGTCTGGCCACTGCTTCCACAGCAAGACACGGTGCCCCGTTGGGGCCGCCTGTGGGTGTGTGGCTGGCAAACCGGACTCATGGCTGTGGCCGGATGAGCTGCACGGATAGACTCCGTGTTTGGGGGCCCCAGAGAGCAGAGACAGATGTTCAGAACCGGTCCTCCAACCTGTGGGATTGGTGTGCGTCTGCTACAGCGGGAGGCTCACGGTGAGCGTTCTACTGAGCGCTGGTAGTCCGGGCCGGGTCTCTCCCCACAAGTGACTCAGTCTCATGTGCCTACAGGACTCTGGCCTGGGTCCCTCCAAGTCCCTGGCCGCTGGCAGGCCCCATGTGAAGGATGCAAACAAGCAGGATGGAGGCGTCCCACGGCTCCCTTGGCTTCTGCCTTGGCCCCTTCTGGTCCCTGTGACAGCCTCCTGCCCTTCACCCCGCGGCCACGGCTAATAGATGTACTAATGGTCGCCATGATTGTCCCAGGAATATGGCATGAACAGAGCCACAGCAGCCCCCCTCCAGCTCTGGTCACCATAGAAACAGCTGCAAGAGGTACAGGGTGCCGAGCAGCTGGGTGGGAAGCTAACCTCCACCTACCGTCATGGTTTCGTCCTACCAGGAGTGCACACGGCTCTGGAGCTCGGGCCACGTGGTCTGCAGGCTAAGAGGATGTTAGGCCTTCTACTCAAACGTCTGCTCCTCCAAGTGTCCCTGTCTGCTGTCCCCCAGAGTCCCTAAAACGGAGGCAGCACCCAGCAGTCGCTCTTCCAGGGACAGCCACAGCCTTACCCGGGCTCCCTGCTGTCCACATGTCCATCCCGGTCAGCCCATCACAAGGCTGTCTGCACGTGGCTCTGCACAAGGAGAGGCAGAGGGAGGGGGCCACGTGGCTGCCCCAGCATCCCGGGACTCACAGGTGCTTCCTGCTGTTCTTGGGGGGTCGGCAGGCCCAGTTCCCCACTGACCACTGCCACGTTATGTGGCCGTGCCCCAGGCACAACACCACACCCCACCCAACACCACGTGCATCCCACACTCATACCCACACCGTGCGCACGCTACACACACACACACTTGAGGCAGGTTACGTGCTCTAAGTGATGTGGGAACAAAGGCAGAAGAGAAATTATTAAATGTCCTTACCACCTACAGCCCAAGACAGTCCTTGAAACAGGTGGAGTGACCTTTCTCTAGGGACTCAACTGCCTCAATACTGACACTTTGCTGAAGGCAGAAGTCCATTTTAGCCTGACCTATAGGATCCTGTAAGTCTACTTTAACATAGAAAAATTCTTTTAGAAACTTCCTTTATCTCTAGCCCCCCCCCCAAGATATGTGTTGGCAATCACCCCTAAGCATATGGCCCAACGGTATATACATCTGAAGGGTCTCATGACTAAGGTAATAAATGACCTTCTCCCAACAACAGCTAGCTCCCTGAAAGTCCTGGAAATCTCCCTTCCAAATTGTTTAGAGACTTACGCTCTCTCTAACCCCCTTCCACCTTGAAAGTATATAATGGGCCACTCTTCGCGACCCCAGTGCAGCCCTTTCTGCCCACCGGTCCCGTCCCCATGCTTTAATAAAACCACCTCTTTGCACCAAAGACATCTCAAGAATTCTTTCTTGACCATCAGCTTCAAACCCTGACATCATTCCTCTATCACTTAGCCAAGTATCAACATCGAGGCAGCTGGGCTCCCAGAGGAAGGTCAGTCTGTCTGTCTCAAGGACTTGTCAGTGGGCTGTGAATTGAAAGAAAGCTAATAGTTTTCCTTCTGCCGCTGTTTCCCACATCATGGGTGATGTGCATTTTGATCACTTGGTTAAGGTGTGGTCCAGTTTTCCTTTTATCATTATGATTTTTCTCTTTTGTAATTAATTATTTGTGTGGGAAATTGCCACACATCCTACCAAACTATCAGAACAGGGTGAAAACACTTCCCGCGTGTGCTTCGGCACACAGACATTACCTCCCTAAATATTTAACAGGATCCGAGGTGATGACGTCACGGCACTCTGCAGGTGAGTGACCGAGGTCTGCCGCTCATGGGGACCCCAGGATGGTTAAGTCTTAGTTTTTGATTCAGACTTTCCTTCCTGTTTGGCAGATTCCCTCCCTTCCCTTGAGAAGCTCCAGGTACCCAAGCACTTCCTCCAAGGGCTTGTCTCTGGACAGGCCTCCCTCTCCTCCAGTGAAATTAATTTCCTCCCTTCTCCCACGTAAAAATCTAAACCCACAGAGCAGTGCATTTTAGCTGTGAGCTCATAGTGATGTGGTTTGCAGTAGGGTCCATGAGCCAACCACCCAGAATTCTTTCTTGAGATGTTTTTTGGTGCAAAAAAGGTGGTTTTATTAGAGCACGGGGACAGGATCTGTTGGCAGAAAGAGCTGCCCTGGGGTCATGAGCAGTGACTGATTACTTAAGATTTTCTGGAGAAAATCCCATGGAGGGACCCATGGAGGCTGGGGGGTGATGTTAGGTCTCCAGGAAATTGAGTCTACAGGTTTCTGGAGATTGCTTTTTTCTCCTAAATCCTTAAGACAGTTGCAAACGTATGGACCTGTGATCTTTATCAGTTGGCATTTTGTTTTTCCCCTCTCCTTTGTTTTAGGGCCACCTGGAGCGCCTGAGGAATGTCACACTTATCCCACCTTGGGGGTGGGGGGCGGTTTATAGGGTGTCAGCTTCTGCTTTGTCCTCAGCTCGCCTTCTGCTCCCTCATGAGTAGCAGAATGATTAAACGGAGTCCATTCCTCAACCCTCCAGCATTTGCGTTCTTCTAAAACTTGACTCTTCACCACGTGCATCTCTGATCATTAGGACTCTGGGTGGAATGTTTCCCCTTTGGGGGAAGGTTTGTGTGGTGCACAGCGGAGGCAGCCCGCGCCCCCCCGCCGACAGAGAGCCCGGCATCTGCGCCCCCCCTCCCGGAGGCACTGCCCCTGGACGGAAACCTGCCTGCCTGGCGGCTAGTGGGGGGCTGCCCCCCATGGTCTAGGGAGCTTCAGGCCGAGAAGAGTAAGATGGCTTGTAAATCTCCCAGATCCCCTGTGTTCACTGGACATCCATAATAGTGGGGGAAAAAATCCCCACATTTTCATTATAATGTTACTTAAATGGAGACAAAACCAGAGTAAGGTTTATATCTCTTAAACAATTAAAAGCAGAAGCATTGATTAGATACAAACTACAGGAACTTCAGTTTAAGCACAAACTAAGCTGACCTACATCTCACGTGGCAGGCGATGTTGTTTTGCTGAAATGCATGTGACGGTCAACACAGAGCTGGTGAAGGAGCCCAAGGACGGCTTCCGGAGGCTGGCGTGACTTACTGGCCCCACAGGGCTCTTTGATGCTTCAAACTGTGACATTGTGATTTACAATTAAAAAAATATGTATTTGGTCTTTTAACCTAGTCCTGGCACCGGAGCTCCTAAAATTCTAGGAATTTCCAAAGTGAGGAGAGTGCCAAAGGTGTCTTTTGTTTTGTTAATGGGACTCTTGGAATGCCCAAAGGTCGCCCAGGTGCTGGGGGGGGGGTCGTTGCCAGGAGGACCAACAGGTGTCCACAGGGTGGGGACTTTCAGCCCCACCCCCGACTTCTAGGGAGGGGAGAGGGATTGGAGGTCAGTGACTTAATCAGTGGCACCTGAGTAACGAAGCCTCCATAAAACCCCTCAAGAACAGGGTTTGGAGAGCTTCCGGGTTGGGGAACTCGTCCGTGGAGATTCCAGGAGGGGGAGGGAAGCCCTGCTCCCCTCCGGGTCGCTGGCCCCGCGTGTCTCTTTAGCGGGCTGCTCCTGAGTTGCGTCCTTCTTGGATAAACTGGTGACCTAGTAAGTACCACGTTCTGTGAGCCGTGCCAGCAAGTGAAGGGACCCAAGGAGGGGTGGTGGGAGCCTGGGATCAGTAAGCCCCTGGCCGGGAGCACAGGGGACAAGGGGGTTGTGATTCCCCTCCGGAGCTGGAGGAGGCTGTTGTGACTGGCGTGTGAAATGTGGGGCACTCGTGGGTGGTGCTGTGGGACCCGACGCTGCGCCATCTCCTGGCGGGTGGTGTTGGAACCGAGCTGACTTGTTGGATGCCCAGTGGACATCCTCCCGGCACCTTCATGCTGGAGCGATCGGAAACAAAGACACACCTCTCCCGGCTTTTCCTGACAGCCGCCAGCCTGCCCTTGGCACACCTGTTGTGTTCGCTGGACACGTTCTAACTCGGTGGGGTTCTCAGTGGCCACAACAGTCCATGAGCTGCTGCGAAGTCCTACGGACGACGCAGAGTCATTCTGTGGCCCCGCCTCAAATGTGAGCAGTCTGGGGGGAACCCGAAGACCCCCCAGAACCGTGGAACCTGATTTGAGAAACACTTCTCTTTCATGGCTGCTTCTGCTCACACACTTCAGGAACTTTTATCAGAAGGATTCCACAGTCCTGTGGAATTACTTTATTATGTAATTAATAAAAATCCTTAGCAGAATTCAATTTTTCATCTACAAAAAATTAACAGAGAATTAACATAGAATGTTACAGTAGGAATAGTAATAACTTGGTCATGTAGCCAGACCTTGAGTTTCCAGAGGCAGGGAATGTGTCTGGACCACGCGGGAAGAGAACTGAATTAATCGCGGGTAGAAAACTGAATTAATCACGCTTCTCAGGTGATGGGGTAGTATTTTCATTGGCCCGTGTAATTCCTGGATTGTATTCTCCTCCATTCGCCCTCTCTGTTGTCATGTCATTCTTCCGTATAGGTACCCACGATTGGGTGTTACAAATAGGACCTGGGGATATGAATACAAATCACATTTAAAATACATAATGTTTTCCATATATTTTCTGTATGGAAAAAAATTCTGGTTTGCATTTACATAAATGATACTGAGTTTTGATTCTATCCTGTTCCATTTTTTTAAAACTATTTTTGCTTAATGTTGTCTAGACCTAATTGTGTTGGCACGGAGAAGGACAGGTAGTAGATATATAGCTATAGAAACCTGAACCTTATGAATCTGGGCAAGCTGTGTTCTGGGGTGTAGAATGCATGGTGGGGTGCTGTGTCAGAGGGAAGATTCATTCGTAATTTCACTAAATACTGCCAGCCTGTTTCCAGGAGGGATGTATGAGCTTAATACTCCACTAGTAGACCATGTTCCCATGCCCTAATGTCCTTATGACCACTTCCCTAATATTGGACTTGTTGACTTTTGCCAATATGATGGATATAAAGAAGCAGCGATGGTTGTTTTAATTTATATTTCTCTGATTACAAATGAGTTTGGTCATATCTTTGTACACCATTAGACTTCCAGATGTTTCCCTTCTGTGAAATGCCTATTTATATCTTTGGCCAACTTTCTGTTGGATTTGTTTTTTTGTTTTTTGGTGTTTTTTTTTTTTTTCTTATGCTTCTGTAGATGTTCTTAGTAAAATCTTGATATTAATTCCACACTGGAATTATTTTGCAAATATCTTGTGTCAAGCACCTGATAGAGTTGATTGTAAACATATCTTGTCTTACATTGGATATTGTGGTCCGATCTAGGTGTCTCTGTTGAACAGAATTAATCACTCTTCGCGTAGTCAAATCCATCAATGGCTTGCCTATGGTTACATCATGTTGCATAAATATTCTGCCTCTTGTGGGCCCAAGGTCATAAAGACCTCTTCCCACATTTTTTATCTTTAGTCTTGTAGTTTGATTTTTTTCCCACATTTTCTCCCATACATTGGGATGGTTCTCTCAGCTGTGCACTTTCCCCATGGATATATGGTGCCATGATTATCAAAATATCCACTCCCACTGTACAGAGATTTTCTTTTCTGCCCCATGGTTTTATTTATTTATTTGTCCCAGGTCCCCTTATCATTTCCAAAACTAATTTAGCTATTTGTGCATCTTTATTCCTCCATATGAGTGTTAGAAAAAGTTCTTCAACTTCCTTAAAAAACCCTGCCATTTTTATTGGGATTGTGTTGAGTGTACACATTTACTTGGGGAGCCCTGACATTTCCCTGTGTTACGTGGGCAGCCCCTCAGTCATGGTACTTTCCATTGCCTTAGATCTTGCATTTTTTTACACCTTCTGTTGCCCCCCATAAAGGCCCCGTGCATTCATTGTTAGGCTAAGACTTAGCTACTTGGGTCAGGCTCGCAACTTTTCCCCATCACAGTACCCCTAGGAAATGATCCGCAGGTGGTGATGGTAGGTGTCTTTGTGCTCTGTCCACTCTTAAAGGGGACATATCTAAAGTTTCTCCATTAAATATGTGTTTCCTGTTTTGGTATGTAGCTTCTATCAGGTAAGAAAGTTGTCCTCTGTGCTGATAATGACTATTCTAAATCAGAGCTCCACTTTATCGGATTTTTTTCTGCATCTATTAACATGGCATTTCCTTTCCCTTTTGTCCGTTGTGTGTGAATTACATTGTTGGATTGGCTCACTGCCATTACATTGCTGTTTTGTTTTTGAGACAAATTCTCCTTGATGCTGTTTTTTAAAAACACCGGGAGGTTCACTCAGCTAAATTCAGGTCCCCGTTTAAAATGGAACGAATTTTGCTTTCATTGTTCTCTTATCATCCTTCCCTGATTCTGGCTTAAAGATTGCATAATGAGACTGTTTTCCTTCTCTTCTGGACCAACTTGCTTAAAGATCCATCTTGCTAGGTTGTCAGGTTAGTGTGTAGTTCGGGATTGAGTTGTGCTCATACCGAGCCGAACATCCTCCCGGTGCGGCCGAGGCTGGAAAACAACAGGCGGCAAACAACAGGCGCGTCCCAGAGCTCAGGGCAGCTGTGATGCTGTATGCAGCCTCGTCTTCCCTTATTGGACTTCCTGATGTGAGATGGAAATCTGAAACAAGAAGGGAAGCCTGTCAGTTGACTGTCTTTGCAAAGTAAACTACCTCCGCCCCCAAATTAGTGACTGGGCACAGTGATTTATTTTTTCTCACGATTCTGAGGGCTCGTTGGCAGTTCCCTTCCTCGTTTTTAGTTCAGATGCTGCATTCGGCACCTCAGGTACATGTTTGGTGGCTGGTGCCAATGGCTGGCTGGTTGGCTGGCCAGATGGCTGGATGGCTGGATGGAAGGATGGAACTAGCTGGCTGGCAGGATAGATTGCTGGGTGGATGGCTGGATAGATTGATGCCTGGATTGGCTGGCTGGCTGGCTGGCTGGGTTGATGGCTGGATGTCTGGATAGCTGGATGGATGGATTGATGGCTGGCTGGTTGGGCCCCACCCAGTTCTCTCCCTGCCCTGTGGACCCAAAGATCCAGGGCAGCATTCTAAGAGGGGAAAAAGCAAAAACTGCAATGCCTCTTAAGAACTAGCCTGAGAATTCTCATAATGTCCCTTTCACCACATTTTGCTTGTGAAAGCAAGTCACCAGGCCAGACCAAGGGTGGAAAAGAGGACTCCTTCTGTTGACATGAGTGTAGAATCACACTGTGAACCAAGGGCATGTGTCCTGTGATGGGAGGTATTTCTTTTTGTAAGTTAAGCTTTACGGTGTGATGTGCAAGCATCTAATTTTGCTACTGCAGATGGTAGCAAGAGCAAAGCGATTGTAGCAGACTGTTCTGGTGATGGGTTCTTAATCTCCTTCAACAGCCTAAATTTACCAAGAGCTGTGAGGATTCAGTACCTTGGCGTGTACTCACTTCCCCCTGGTCCTTCTATTCCAGTCGTGCTGGCCGCTGAACGGTTATAAGTCTTGCACATCCTCCATCGATGTACTAAGTTACTTGCTTTGCTTTATTTACAAAATACATTGTGAATTTCCTCCTGCATCGATTTCTCGTTCTCCCATCAACACTTCGTGTAGCAACGCGTGTGCTCCCTTAACCCGGCGGCTCTTCTGGGAAAGCCTCTGTCCACCTCCTGTTGCTCCAGAAGTGCCGTCTGATTTCTCCCTGGAAGCTCCCAGAACTTTGCTCTGTCTTGGTGTTCGTGAATCACGCTGGAATCTCTACAGGTTGTATTTCCTGATATATATATATATATATATATATATATATATATATATATATATATATATATCAGACAGGGCCGGTGGGAAGGGATTCACAGCCATTTTTTGTGCTCATTTTTTCTCTCCTTTTGGGACCTCTCGTCAACCACAGTCGTCACTTGCCTTCCTAGCCTGCATGTCTCTTTACTCCTGTCTTCTCATCTCTCTGACCCTTGCTGGCGTTTCCCGAACTACTGCTCAGGCCTAGCTCTGAGCTCGCCGGTCAGTCCATCGTTAGCGCCCACAGTGCTTCCAGTTTATCACATTTTTTATTTGGCGCATCCTGGTGACTGCAGCTCCTGATGCCTTTTCATCTCTTATGACATTTATGACTTATGTTCATAATTCAAACAAAATCCAACATAGGTGCAATTAAAATCTTTGATGAAGCACAGTGTCTATTTATGATGAGCGTTTAGCGAGCTGGGAGGGAAAGGGCACGTCCTTGCACGGAGAAGGGCGCCCGGGACAGCCACAGAGCCATGGCGAGCGCTGTGCTGGCCGGGCTGCCCCTCCCAGTGGCAGCCTGCCCGTTTCCTGCCGCCTTATCTCAGCTTCTACAAGCCCCTGCCGCAGCCTTCAGTCTTCGTTAGGACGGTTCTTCACGAATCGTCATCTCTGTGCAGATGACGGAAGAACTCTCCAAGGGCCCGAGAGACAAGGGAAAGCCGTTTTAGGTTTTCCAAGTCAGCATGACTGTACATAAACTTTGTTTAAACCCAAAGCCTGATTTATGGCCCGTCAAGCGTGCGTCGTCCATCTGCTTTAGGAACGAGGAGCCTGAGGGAAAACATCTTGTCCTTAAGAAACCGATCCACGCTCCCGCTTTCCATGACGTTAAAACGCGTGATTCCTGCCTGCGTGTTCACCTACGGTCTTCGGACTTTTACACGAATGGGCTTCTCACACGTTGATTTGCGGCTCCTTATGTAAAAAGGCGATAACCCGGTAAAAGCCGTCTGGGCTCCGGAGCACTTCGGTCCCTGTGAGGACCGCATTTCCCAGGCAGCTGTCCTAACCGGGGCGCAGAGAAAACAGCTGCTTCTTGGAGCGCTTTCTGGCCAGTTCGCAATGACACAGTCCAGGGAAGTATCTGTGCTGTTCCAGGCCCTTTTCTCACCAAAGGAACTTACTCCTCAAATGTCGTGTTTTATTGCAATTGGACTGACATTATCATCAGTTCGGAGAGAATTTGTATCTTAACTGTGTCACGGCTTCCTGAGCATGAACATAGTATGTCTCTCCATTCGTGCAAGTCTATGCCTCTTTAAAGTGGACAGTTTTGCTTTTCAGGACTTCGTGTATTTTTTCTTGGGCTTATCCCCAGTATGTGACATGTGGTGCTGATGTAATCGTATTTCTTTTTGCATACGTTTTCTAGTTATTTGTGTTCCCAGTATGTCATAATGCAATTGATTGGTACATTGATCTTATGTCCAGATGTGAAGTTTGCAAAGGGACCTTTATTTCTTTCTTTCCAATTATTATGTCTTCAATTTCTTCCTTATTGTGTTGGCTCTAACTTCCAGCAGATTGTTCAATATAATTGGAGATAATAGGAAATTTTAAAGAGAATACTTCTGATGTTTCTGCGTAAGAATTATGTTAATTTTTTTTAGCTGTCTTGATGAGGTTAACAAAGCTTCCTCCTACTCCTGTCGCAAAGTGTGCTATCACCAGAGAGTGGCGGGTTTACAGTGTATTGTATTCTAAAAGAATGGTGAGTTTATCAATGTTTTTTTCTGCTCTTCCATCTTTTTTTCTCCTTTACGCTGTTCATGTGGTGTATTACTTTAACAGATTTTCTCATATTACACCATCTTTGCATTTGTAGGATGGCATGCCGTATTTTTAAAACAACACAATGGACGGGACGCCTGAGTGGCTGAGTGGGTTAAGCCTCTGTGTTCATCTCAGGTCATGATCTTGGGGTCCTGGGATTGAGCCCCGCATCGGGCTCTCTGCTCAGCAGGGAGCCTGCTTCCCCCTCTATCTGCCTACTTGTGATCTCTCTGTCAAATAAACAAATAAAATCTTAAAAAAGAAAAACCACAATGAGATGCAGCTGGCCAGCATTTTACTTGGGTGTTTGCGTGTTAACTGTATGCATGAAAGGGGCATTCCTTTTCTTTCTCCTATTGTCCATGTTCGGTTTTTGAATCGACATTATTCTTGCCTAATAAACATTATTCTTGCCTAATAAACTGCTTTTGGTAGAAGTCTTCCACAAGGCCTTTAGGTCCAGTGTTTTCTTTAGAAGACTTTTAATTATTGCTTCGATTTAATGGATATAGGAATCTTCAGTTTTCTACTGGGTTCTGGAGCCCCGTACAAGAAGATAGTAAAGGGGAAGCAGAAGTTAAAACAGAGACTGAGCAGAAACACAAAAAAATGCCAGACTTAAAGCCAAACATCAATAATTATAGTCAGTGTAAAAGGCCTTAAATACCAATGAAAAGATAAAGATAGAAAATAGATGAGGGACGCCTGGGTGGCTCAGTCGGTTGAGCGGCTGCCTTCGGCTCAGGTCATGATCCCAGCGTCCTGGTCCTGGGATCGAGTCCCTCATCGGGCTCCTTGCTCGGCAGGGAGCCTGCTTCTCCCTCTGCCTCTGCCTGCCACTCTGCCTGCCTGTGCTTGCTCACTCTCTCTCCCGCTCTCTCTGACAAATAAATAAATAAAATCTTTAAAAAAAAAAAATAGATGAAACTAGTTTACCTAACCCTGTGGTGTCTATAAGAAATGCACTTCAAATATAAAGATCGAGGTGGGTTAGAGGTGGAAGGACGGAAAAAGCTGTGGGATACAAACCCTAAAGTAGAGAAAGCCACCGAGGCTACGTTTCTATCAGCGCGGACTTCGGAGCAAAGAGAATTCCCAAGACAAGGACCGACATTCCGTAACAAAATGTTCTGCTCCCAAGAAGACGGCCTGCTTAAGTGCGCCAGGGTAACAGCAGCAGAACCACAAGGAGAAGCCGTCTGAGGGCTGAGCCCGGCGGAGCTCCCACGTGAAGAAGAACCAACAGGGGCCAGGAGAGGCCAGTACAGGTGGAAGGAGACCATCTCAAACATCCTTGCAACAGATCCCTGGAAAGAGCATTCATGTTATTGGGGTTATTGCAACAGATCCCTGGAAAGAGCATTCATGTTATTGGGGTCCCAGGAAGAGAGTGAAAAAAAGCAAGCTGTAGGTTTTTTTTTGAAGTAAGGAAGTACCTACGAATCCCTAGTTCTGACAGTGATGTGTCTGTATTAAACACACAAAAAAGTCCAAGTGGATAATGCACCATAGTGGTTAGTTAATTCTGATTTGGGATTGTTGAGAAAGGGTACGAGCAAGCATCTTATTTCTTTTAACAAGGATTTTTTATTTCTGTAATTTTCAGACATAAGTTGAATAAAATGTACTAGGAAGGGTGCTAGGAGTTTGGTGGGAATTAAAGTTTTAAAAGAAGAATTATATTCAGAAGTACATGAAACTGGCCAGCACAGGCGTGCTCACCGAAAGTGGCGAAAGTGGCATACACAATCCGATTCTTCCTCGGGCACAATTAGTAGCACAACGTCAAGAGGAGAGTAAGCCTTTGTAACTCTAACTCGAGCTTTGTTCTGTGTGCTCTTGGTTCCAAATGAGTTCATGACCTCGTGCTCGTATTAGTGGAGCAGAAACTTGTATCTTAAGTTAAATGCTTTTTCATACTTCTTACACATGGAATGGACGGTCAGAAATCTCTTCCACTGACACAGTGAACACATACTTTTTGTACAATAGGCACATTCAGAATCGTAACTTGTCTGGAGTAGGAACTGTTGGTCAAGGAGAGCTTTGTAGCTGAACTGCTTTTATCTATCCTGCCTTCTTCACAGGATTGACGTGGGAGCCCAGAAGGGATGATGAAGAAATGTTTATGCCAAACTTAAAGTGCCTCCTAGACAGACAAGATTATCACTGGAGTGGGAGAATCAGTGCTGCCCCCAGGGGTAAGGCTCTCCTAGCACACTGCCGGTCCCCGTGACTGAATATGGACCAAGAGGGGCTACTCTTACAGTGGCCTCTTTGTCGTGGGCCACTGGCAGGGCAGAGCGGTTCCCCTCATCCTATCAAGGGCCGCGTCTTCCTAAAAGGGAGCCCCCCCGGGAAGGTGATGCCTCCCAGTCACCTCTGCCAGCTTTCATCTGACCTTGCTGAGAACATCTGCAGTCTCACATTCATCAGAATGACCGAACTGATCAGAAAGGAGTCAGAATCCCTTCCCAGTCTGGCCTAATTCACCCTTAGCTTCCTACTGCTGTTTTTACAAATTACAACAAACTTAGTGCCTTAAGACAACACAGATTTATTATCTGACCGTTCCAGCGCTCAGAAGTCTGAAATACTAAGCTTTACCGGGGTAAAGTCACTGTGCAGTAGATAGCTGTATTTCTTCTGGGGGCTTTGGGGGAGAACCCACCCATTCCCTTCCCAGGATCAAGGGATCACCTGTGTTCACGGCTCTCGGGACTCTGCTTGTTACAGCTGCTTCTCTAACCCTCATGCCTCCCCCTCGTAAGAACCCTCGTGATAACGCTGGGCCCCCCCATAATCCAGGATCATCTCCCCACCTCTTGACTTTGTCACATCTGCGGAGTCCATTTTGCCAAGTAAGGTAACATATCCCCAGGTCCCAGGGATCAGGACCTGGACAGCCCTGGGGGCTATTTCTCGGTCCATGACACCGATCCTCCCGGATTCGCTTCCCACAACTTTCCTTTCCAACCCACTCTAAATCCCCAGCATATGCCATATGCCTTGTGCCTTCACAAATGCAGGTTCCTCTGTCCCAGGGTGTGCGACAGGACACAGCCGCGGGGAAGACACCTAACTCTGGAGCCGCACTGCCCGGGCTCGAGTCCGAGTCTACCACTTACTTGCTAACTGGATTTGGACGCACAGAGTACAAGGAAAAACAGTACATGACACAAGGGAGCATTACCCAATGCAGACTGCAGGGCGTTCCACCGGCTGCAAGCCTGGTTCCTCGGAGAAATCCCTATTTTAAAAGGTAGTGTGTCAGGGGGAGGGGATTGTTTTAAAAGAATAAAGAGACAATAACGGAACGCGAGGTGTAGGCCCAGGCTTGGATGTGGATCTGCCAACATCGAAGGCTTCTGTGAGACAGGGAAGTCTGGATGCAAACCAGCTCAGGATCAGGAGGGACTCCAAGTGTAATAACAGCAAAGCGCTAAATATTCTTAAAGTTTTCTGGAGACCTACACCGTCAAGGCAGCGATATACGCAAAGGTGCCCTTTCATGGCAAAATGACACTCCCTTTGGGATCTCTTTAGGATGTGCTGGGGAAGAAGGAAGGGGGGAGTAGAGGAAACAAGAGGCCCAAACGTTAACTGCTGAAGCTCAGTGGCACCCGGGAGGTGACATTATTCTACTTTTCCACTTCGAATTTTCCTCAATACGTCTTCGTAAAAATAAACCTCCTAGGAAGCTTTTCTTTCCGCGGCTCAGCTAGGAAGTCAGTGGTTCCCCCTCCCACCCCCGCAACGCCTATGGCATCTTTCGCCACCGCGGCGGGCCGGGCAGGGGCGGGGCCGGCAGGTGCGGGGCCGGGCAGGTGTAGGACGCGGTGGGTGGGCGGGGGCGGCCGGCAGGTGCGGGGCCGGGCAGGTGTAGGACGCGGTGGGTGGGCGGGGGCGGCCGGCAGGTGCGGGGCCGGGCAGGCGGCGGCGGCGGCGGCGGCCGGCAGGTGCGGGGTCAGGCGCGGGGCCCGGGAGGTGGGGGCTGCGTGGGTGGGCGGGGGCGGCCGGCAGGCGGCGGCGGCGGCGGCTGGGACCAGACACTCCGCGGTGAGGGGGCCCCGGCCCGCGCCGGCCGATGCACCTGTTCCAGCGGCGAACCCGGTTCCCGCACGGGGCGCTCGCGGCCGCGCAGCGCGGGGACACCGCCGGGCGCTTCTGGCCGTCACCGAAAGGCAGCCGGCTCCCGGGTCGGTGCGCTTCTTCCTCCGGCCACCTCAGTCTGCTCGACGTGCGCTCTGACCGCGCCGCCCAGGGCCTTCCCACGCCCTCTCACCCGCCGCGAGCGCCGGCGCCTCCCGGACCTCGGGAACCCGGCCCGCCGCGGGGGGGAAGCCGGGCCCTCTCCCTCCCGCGACCCACGACGCCTCACGTCCCGTCCTCTCGACGCCCTTGGCCGGCCGCCGGGACTGCGCCCGCGCGGGGGCGGTCGCACAGCATGCAGCCCCTCCCGCGCCTCGCCAAACCTCGCGATACTTCACCCCTCCCGCAGGTCCACCCACCCCAACTGCCCAGCCGACCTGGAAAGTTCTAAACCCCTGCGCACGCTCTCTGGGGCGCTTAACGTCCGGGCTCCGCCCTCCTCTGACCACGCCCCTTTCCGTCCGGGAGCTTCCCTTCTCCCCGTCTTGCCAATCATCCACTTCTTCCCTCAGGCGACCCCGCAACAGCTCTCTGATTGGCTAATCTTGAGAGCCGGCGCCGAGGAGGATCGGTGACGATAGGCTGTGAGCCGGTCCCGCCTACCGGCAGTTTGCGCGGGAGGCAATTGGCTGGCGTCTCCGTCCAATCGGCGGTGGGCTGTCGGATTCAAACCGGGAGCGTTGGGCCTGTGGTCGGTTGGTCGCAGTCCAGTCGTTGCCTTGGCTGAGGCGGACGTGTGGCCCGCTGCGCCCGCTCTCTGAGCCCCGACGATCCCGCCCGTCCGCAGGATGGCCCACAAGCAGATCTACTACTCGGACAAGTACTTCGACGAGCACTATGAGTACCGGTGAGGGCGGCCGGCGGGGCGGCCTCCGCCGCGGAACGGGAACCGGGGTCGGGGTCGCCTCGCGTCGGCCGGGGTTCGGGTCAGGGCCCGAGGTCGGAGGTCGAGTCAGGGTGGCTGCCCGGGGTGGGAGCGCCGGGGCCTGCGGCCTTCCGTTCCCCGCCCTTTGTTCGCGGCGGCCGAGCGGGGCGGGGGCTGCGGGGTCGTCGCTTCTTCCTCGCCCTCCGCGGTCCGGCAGGGACTGCCCCGGCCTCGGGGCGCGGCCGGGCGGCTCTGGGCCTCGGCGTCGCGGGCAGCTGCGTCGGGGGCCGGGCGGGGGATCCGGGCGGGGGCGGGGACACGGGGGCGCGGCCGCCGGGGACCTGGCTTTTGTGTGGCTGCGCTGCGCGCCCGGAGCGAGGCGGGGGGAGTAGCCGGCGTTGGTACGCTGGCCGCGCGCTCCGCCGTCGCAGGCCGGAGGCCCCGGGCCCAGCAGGGGCCGAGGCTGCTCGTGGGGTGCGGGCTCGAGCCCCCGCTCGCGAGGCCCGGACTTGAGCGCGACTCCGGGGCAGCTCGCCCGCGGTGGTGCCGCGCGTTGGGCCTCGGGCCCTGGGTTCCTGGGCGGGGGTCGTGTCGTCGGTGAAGTCCGCTGAGGGCCCCCGGGTCGAGTTGTTAGAGGACGGTGTGGGCTGACGTCCGTAGAAGCTGCGGGCGAGTTCCTTCCAGGCTCCTCCAGGAACCGTGCGCCCTCCCGGGCGCTGCCCGCGCTCGCCGAGTAGCCCGGGTTTAATCGGCCTCCCCGCTCGCCCTCCCCAGCCGCCGGCTTTGTGTTTGGTGGCCTGTTCGTTCGGAGCAGCGCGCGCTGGGTTTGGAGGCAATTTCCTTCCCGCGGCCGGGAAGCGTAGTGAGTGGAGGCGGGGTCGTGTGAGCTCGAAGCTGCTGGAAACGTCCCCTTTGGAGTCCGACTTCGTGAAGGTGCGCCTGTTTGCACGATTGATGGGCGAGGAAGCGTTGTGACCCCGGCGCAACTCGGGGGCACGTTTATGTGGCTGCAGGTGACCCGAGTGCAGACGCCGGCCTGCGCTCGTTTCTAGCCCAGTGAGGAACCGGTGTAGACGCATTTCAGGATGACACACGAAGGACGTGTTAAGTGGCTGTTGATGCCGTCAGTACGGCTCAGACAGTCGGGGCAGGCGGACGTTACACGTGGGGCTTCATCTGTGCAGGGGGTCGCGCCCCGGTCGCGGTGTTGTGGGAGGTCAGCTGCACTTAGTAGAAACAGTCGCGCCATTTCCTTGGGTGGCCTCCCAGCAGACCTAGCAACGCGGCGCAGTCCTGGGGCGAACACGGGCTGACCTCTTTTGTGTGCATAATACCAGCTGGGTACTGAACTCACCAGCCGCAGACCAGAGTTTACACCGATGCCTGTTCAGGGCTCACTGTGGGGTACGGGTTCAGCTTTGGATTAGCAATAATTGCGCCTTGAAGCTCAGTGGCTGTGATACTGCCGCTGTGCAAAGCTTGGGTTCAGTTTTCTTTTGTGCCAGAAAGTGTAACTGACCAGAATGCACATTTCTCATCCCCACCGCCAACTATCAGGTAGATAGAGGTTTTATGTCGGTCAAGAAATTTGGGTGGTGCTTGTTGATGGCTGTATAACTTCAGTGCTACTGGGAATGGTAAAATTGGGTCTGTGAACTGTGATTTATAAAGAACTTTTACTGCAGATAAGAGGGGTGCAGACTTGTCGTTTTAGAATTTTACAAAGCTACAATTTTATGTATTCTTGATGCTTTTGACATTGAAGAGTATTGCATATCTTCCTAAAAAAACTTTAAAGTTTTGGATATAGGTCATTCGGATAGAAGTCAGTAACTTCTTGGAAAACTGAAAGTCTTTGTGGCAGGTTGCCAGGTACACATACATACCTGAGACTTGGGTCTGATCTTTTGCTTTTTAATGTGAACAAAGCAACTTATAGAGTATACAAGGACTAATCTGCTACAGATCTACAATGTTGAGTAATGGGAAACCCAAATTAACAAATTATTTTTCCTCTTAAACAGAAGTCTTCATGGGTCTGGGATGTCAGTTTTACAATCGGGGTTCAGCCTCAGTTTAGGCTTCTGTGGTCTTAGATGGTGTCTCTGGCTCCCTGATCACATCAGTGGGCTTCATAACCCATCAGGAAAGACTTAGAAAAAGAGTTGGGCATGTTCTTTCCTTTTGAAGACAGTTTCCATAAGTTGTGTATTTTTTGCTTATATCCTATTTGCCAGGATTTAAGTCACCAGAGGTAGCTGTAGGGGAGGCCGGGATGTTTTGGATAGCTATGAGCCCAACTTGGATTTGGAGGATTCTATTCCTGAAGAACACTGAAACAGCAAGCAGTCTCTTAGAGAAGAAAAGGCAAATCCTAAACAAAATACCTTCTGCTTTTGGACTGTATATTTTTCCAGTTTTGAACATTAGGCCATAAAAAATCAGAATTAGAGGTAGTAGACAGTCCTCAAGATTGATGCCAATAGTAATGTAACAAGAGTTGCTTTAAAGATCTTTGATTATTTTGAACTCAAATGTCAAGTGTCCTAAAAATGCATCTCTAAAGTGACCATATTTGTAGGAAAGGTGTATCTGTTAATACTTGGCTATATCTTTTTAACAGGCATGTCATGTTACCCAGAGAACTTTCCAAACAAGTCCCGAAAACCCATCTGATGTCGGAAGAGGAGTGGAGGAGACTCGGCGTCCAACAGAGTCTAGGCTGGGTTCACTACATGATTCATGAGCCAGGTAGGGGTTGCCATTTAGGAAAGCATCCACTGAAATCAAAGAAGTAGTGGTTGTGGTTGTTGAAAATTAAGTAATACTGACATTCAGTGGTATTCCCAAAGCAACCCTGGTAAGTTTGACTCTTCTTGAATGGCTGATTCCTTTCCTCCCCAGGAAGAATTTACATTTCGTAGTAAATAATACCACACGAATGAAAGGAATGCATTATTCTACCTGGAGAAAGATTAGGAGTTAAAAAAAAAAAGTCAATTCTTTTAAAGTGTGTCATTAATAAAGTATTTTACCGTAAGTATAAGAAATCCTGGTGACCCGTCTGTTTAAAAACTAAGGACTTGCTTTAAGACACTTTTAAGTGTCCCTAAGTACTTTGCGTAGAGGTTAACGCAATTTGGAGTGATTTGTTTTTTCCTTTAGTATTCTATTAAAGGATGATTGGGATCTGCCTCACCAAGGTGAGATAAGGTAACCTAGTGAGTGAACCTTGCTATGTGTTAGAGTGTTTTATTGTGTGGATTTTACCAGAGTTTCCCGGATATGAAATGGTAAACTAAAACTCACAGGGTTCAATTCTGCTTTTGTGGTATCCTTAAATAAATCTAACTTAAACATATATAATGCTTTGAGCAAATTTTGAGGGCATGATATAGAAACCGAATTAGGTGGAACAGAGCTTGTTTTCTGCTCTTAAAGAAAAGCAGCAATAGCATCAGAAACTGACTTAAAACTTTTTTGGGATTGGGGGCATCTAATTGTACCAGAGTTCAAAACTCTAGAACCCAGGGCTCCCACCCAATGAAATAGATCCCAGGAATGGGCCCCTGGGATCTGCACTTTTTACAGTTTGGTGGTTTTGGAATTTGGTGTTAGGTGTCTTTCCTTTTCACTGGAATTGAGATCCTAAAGGTAGAAACCGTTCTCCTCAAAGTGGCTTCTCTACTTGACATCTCTTTTTCCAGGGTAGGTAAAACACTGTGGGGAATGTTCTTTTCCATCAGGTGGTTTTCTAATGTTTATAGTTGACAGTGACTTTTGTTTTTAAAGATTTTATTTATTTATTTGACAGAGATCACAAGTAGGCAGAGAGGCAGGCAGAGAGAGGGGGAAGCAGGCTCCCTGCTGAGCAAAGACCCCATTGCGGGGCTCGATCCCAGAACTCTGGGATCATGATCTGAGCTGAAGGCAGAGGCTCTAACCCACTGAGCCACTCAGGGGCCCCGACAGTGACTTTTGAAGCAAAGTTTCTTTCAGATATTTTGATAAGTGACAGTTGATAATAGATTTATTTTGGTTTGAGAATTTCAAATTTTGGTTGAATGAATGAAAATTAACCATATTTTAAAATTATGTATTTTGTTTCCACAGAACCACATATTCTTCTCTTTAGACGACCTCTTCCAAAAGAGCAACAAAAATGAAGTCTACCTGGGGATTGTCAATTAAGTCTTTTTCAAATTTAATGTATATGTGTATATAAGGGTAGTATTCAGTGAATACTTGAAAAATGTACAAATTGTTGATCCATACCTGTGCATGAGCTGTATTCTTCACAGCAACAGAGCTCAGTTAAATGCAGTGGCAAGTAGGTTACTATAAAGTGTTTAAGATAAAATTTCTAGTCGGTTTTTCTCTTTAATATAAGTGCCTGTTCGACTTTACCTGTTACTTTTGTTAAATAAAGTTTGTATGTTGCATTTATCATTGAAGTTATTGGGGTTTATTTTCTAAGGCTGACTTGTGTCTACCAAGGATAGATGATTTCAGTTCCACAGTTTTGATCTGGAGGAAATAAATGTAAAGAAATGGGATTAAATGGGCTTAAGATAGCATGGTTTGGGGAGGGTGTGACTTAATTCTCTTACAAGAAACCGTTTATAGAGACAGAGTTCATAGCTCTATTGCTAGTTTAGTGTCTGGAGAATTGTGCAGTTCTGAGGACTGTCACATCTGGTGGCCTTGAGGGAAACCACTTATCCCTGCTTCTGTTTCACTCCATGTGCCAAGTAGTGGTAATGTTTCCTATAAAATAGCAGAGCATTTTAAAATGTAAAACACCATTCCATACGGAGTTTGTGTCTGTTTGTAAATTGTCTTTTTAGCTGCTACAGAAATATTCCTGAGCTAATTTGCTGTGCTGGGGAACACTTGGGAATGTAAGCCCCCGAGTCTGGTGGTCCTCCGTATGCTCCTCTCCTGAGAAAGGGGCGTCCTTATACAGGAGCAGGACCGGAAATGCTACAGGTGGTGCGGCGCAGCCGCCCAGAGCCTACTTGTGCCCCCAGGGACCCATCCTGTAGCCAGCCAGGGACACTCAGGGATGGATTGCCAAGTAAAGGGAGCAGTGACCCCGCGGCAGACCCCCACAAGGGTAACTGCCGCACACCAGGCCTGTGGGGGGGCGTCCAGGCGTGTTTAATGCACCTGCGGGTTGCATGGGAGACCACCTGGGCATGGAGGGGAAACTGGGCGGTGGCCGCATTAGCTGCTTTGAGTAGTACCTGGTAGCGAATGAACCCAGGCTTCCCTGCAGGGCAGCTCCAGATTGCCAGCCCCTGTACCCTCACCTAGCTCCCAGTCCCCACCTGCTCCCCCGCGGGCGGACCCGCCCCTGCCCAGCCCAGCCCGCGCCAGGCTGTTCCCAGGGGCTGAAAGGACAGCAGTCTGGGAATTCTCGTCCTTGTCACTGCCCAGTGCTCCAGCCCCTGGCGCTTCACGGCACCAAGTCCTCCTGGGCCTGGAGTCCACGTCCTCCGCTTCGGGTGCCCCCGGCCAGGCAGCGTCCCGGGGATGACCAATGTCTTTTCCGAGGCGAGGGGAGCCGCCACTGCCAGACCGCCGCCGCCATGCGGGACCAGGGCCGCCCACACGCCCACTTCCGGTCGGAAGCCGGGGCGGGGTGGGGGGCGGGCCTGGGTGCGTTTCTGTGACGCACTTCCTGGCGTCCGCTCGGAAGGCGGAAAAGCGGGGAGTCCGAGCGCCGCGCGTCCGTGCGGCCGGCCGACGGGGCGGCTGCTGGCCTCCGGGGCCGGGCCTCCGAGCCGCGCGCCATGGCGTCGGAGGAGCCCCGGGAGCCCGTGGGCGAGGTGAGGACGGCGCCCCGGAGTGGGGGGCGGGCGCGGGCGGGGGACAGCGCGGGGCGTCGGGGCGGCAGCCGTTAGCCAGGGGAGGACCGGGCGCCTGGGAGTGCGCGCCCGCGCCGGGTCGCCGCGCTCGCGCGGGGGAGCTCCCGCAAACGTTGGCCGGAGCGCGGGCGTCCGCTCGGCCTGCTCGGCCGCACCGCTAGATGGAGCCCTGGCGGCCTCCGCGACCGGCCCTTGGACGGATTGGAAGGCGCCGAGGTCAGTCTCGCGGGGCGGCCGCGGGTGCGGGAAGAGCCCCTGTACGGTCACGTCCCAGGGCTTGGTGACAGCACGGTGTCCTTCTGGCAGCGCTGGCTTTGGCTCTTCAGCAGAACAACTCCTGGCGGTTCGCTGAGGGACAGGAAAGGGTTTATATAACTTTTCTTTGAGAAATTCGATGGGAATAAAGCTCCGCACTGCGCTTGAGTGTTTGAGGCAGCCGTTCAGCGGCCCGGCGTGACCGCGGCGGAGACGGTGACACACCCGCAGGCAGGTCGAGGTTGTCCCCGCTCCGTCAGCCGGGTTGGATTTTATTTCCACTTTCACTGCTGGCTCTCCCCCTCCCCCACCCCGTCTTTAATATTTAGTAGACCGCTTCTTTTACCAAAAAAGCACTGGGGGAGAGGTTGTTAGCCGCCAGATTCTCGCTTTTCTGAGGCCGAAGTATTTGAACAACAGACGCTCCTGGGACAGGCATTTCTGGGGCTGCTAGAACCCAGCGACTTTCCGTGGGTTTTTTGTTCACATTTTTACATCCAAATGTATGTAGTCAACCCCCCTCCCCTTTTTCCTCAGGGCATCAAGTTGTCAGCAGATGTCGAACCTTTTGTCCCCAAATTTGCTGGGCTCAGCGTGGCATGGTCAGAGTCTTCCGAAGCTCGTGTGTTCCCTGGCTGTGCGGCCGCCTACTACCCGTGCGTTCAGGAGCTCCCCGTGCCTGAGTACGTATCCTTCTCCACGTCTTACCCTCCCCGGGGACTGAGCGGGGATTCCACGTTGAAGTCGCTGCACCTGACGTGGCCAGTGTTCTCAGGACGAGGCTGCTCCTCAGCCAAGAAGGGCCCGAGGCAGTGGCACAGCTTAACCGCGTCCTACCCCAAAAACAAACCTCAGCTCTCCGTACTCGCGGTTATTTTGGGCAAAGGAAGTGTGGAGGGTGCCTTGCATTCCCTAGTAGGAAATGCAGTTTTCAGGGTTCATTTGTGCATGGGGTCTGAACTGTAGCACATGTCCAAAGGGAGATGAGATGGCTGGGGGTGCAGAGAGGAAAGGGGCAAAGGCAAGCCCAGAGAAATCAGCGTGGGCTGTGGTTGTGGGCTGGAACCTTGTGAAATCTTGCTTGGGGCTGGAGTGCGGGCTCACAACCATGGCTGCTCTTTTTGTTGGGTAGTTCTTCGAGAATTGCTGAGTTTTGCTTTCTACCACTTTCCTTTATAAATGTCCTGGGCAATGTCTAGGAGCTTGGGTTATAAAATTCTTCTAAATCTGTGTTGAAAGAAGGCTTACGTTGGCTTGGCAATTTTCCTTTTTCTTCTCAAGTTTCATTCTTTAGGTATTTATACAATGGTTTCCATCAATAGCTGAATTTAGAAAACCGTGCCTTAGGGACGCCTGGGTGGCTCCGCTGGCTAAGCGGCTGCCTTTGGCTCAGGTCATGATCCCAGCGTCCTGGGATCGAGTCCCACATCGGGCTCCTTGCTCGGCAGAGAGCCTGCTTCTCCCTCTGCCTCTGCCTGCTACTCTGTCTGCCTGTGCTCGCTCTCCCTCTCTGACAAATAAATAAATTAAAAAAAAAAGAAAACCGTGTCTTAAACCCTTCATGTAATTGTGTAGAGTACCTGATTTTTTAACGGTCTGCATCACCTTTGTGCTCATGTAAGAGTCCTTCTCTGTATGTTCCTTTGCTGTGGGTCGTACTTGTTTCTTTTTCATGCCTGCATAGTGTCGATTGTACACTTCATACAAATTCGAGGCTTGTACTCACAAGGACAAAGTTTGGAATGAATAATAAAACCATCGAGTTGTTTGGTATATATAGGTTGTATTTTTTGACCAAGTTGAAATTCTGCCTCCGTGTGCTTTGCTAGGAACACTCCGGTTTTCTACTGTGATTTCATCCTTTGTTAAAGGAAGGTTGGCATGGGTCTCATTTGAGTTGTTCCCTGCCTTGGGTGGTTCACAAAGTAAAGTATAAAATATATTTCACTCAGTGACAAGGATTTGAAGCCGTTTGTTTCGGGTGGGATTCCAGTTACCTAAAGTAAAGGTGGAAAACATTCCTACGGCTAAAGTAATGTTCTGGAAGTAGCGTGAATCGAGAAGAATCAGAAGCTTAAGGGTGTGCACTGTTGAATTTAAAAATTAGGTTGTTTTTTTTTTTAAAGATTTTATTTATTTATTTGACATATTCTCTGCATGAGAGCGGAGAAGGTCAGAGAGAGAAGCAGACTCCCTGCTGAGCAGGGAGCCTGATGAGGGACTCGATCCCGATCCCGGGACTCTGGGGTCATGACCTGAGCCAAAGGCAGCCGCTTAACCAACTGAGCCACCCAGGCGCCCTAAAAATTAGGTTTTTTAAAACTTTTTTTAGCTTTAATTTTTTTCCTTTTAATTACATATAACCAAGGAAAAGATTGACTGACAGTATTCCTGCCTGATGAGAAAACAATTAAGGACAAAAGAGGTGTGAAAGCAGAGGGGCAGGGTTAGGAAGGACAGGAGCCTTTGAAGGGGACAGAATGGGGATACTTTACGTATTTGAGAACCGATGACCTCGTCCATTCTGACGGAGGCTGAGATGTCTGCCCGAGCCGGGTTTCCTGTAAATGGGGATCTCCCCTGCGGGGAAAGAGTGGAGGGCGTTTTTCCGTGGGGAGCAGTGTTGTCTTTCCTGCCTTTCCCGTGCCTGTGCCAGTCCACGAGGTGGGCAGGCGGTGTCGTGTTATTTTTACACCTGAGGAGCTGGGGCCAGAAACGTGTGTTCAGTCATTCAGGTAGGCAGCGCCCGAAGCAGAATGACCGTCTGTGCCTCTGGCCTGCCCTCATCGAGCTCCCCGGAGCTGCCGCCGCCGCGGGGACAAGTGTTTGCTGAGCACTTCAGCCTGTTGCGGTCCGCGGCCCACTCTGGGCACTTCTGAGGGAGTCTCTGCTATGAGAACTAGTAGTCCTGGACGGAGTGTGGCTGGGGGAGCTGCTGGGGCCTGAGCACTGCGAGACGGTGGGGGCGACTGGAGGGCGCGGAAGCAGGCGCTGTGCTCGGAGCAGCCCCTGGTATGGCCGCAGGGACCAGGCGTGCTGGGCAGGAGATGGGGCACGGCTGGTCGTGTCTTACGTGCTTTTGGGACACTCACTCCTGATTCTTCCCGCTTGAGGGAGAGGGGCTTGAAGCCTCGGACTGGGTTCCAGGCACTGAAGCTAGGGAAGAAATACACGGAGCCCTGCGGCCTGGGGAAGGCCTCCGGGGGGCCTGGGTGGTGTTGGCGGGAGAGAGGCTGTGGCAGTTGCTGGCTGAGTACGTGCAGGGTCGGGGGTGGGAAGAGGGGCCGTTCGGGGTCCAGCAGCACAGCCTGGACTCCGGTGCTTGTCGGGTGGGAGCCACCTGGGATCTGAGCAGACCGAGGAGGGGTCTGGGCTCAGTCTGACTGGAGAGGAAGGGAACGTGGAGGAGGGCCCTCCAGGCTCAGCCTCTCGGAGGGGGGACGGGCTTGCTAGTCCAGGCTGGCACGGCTTTTCAGGGGGTGTGACCCAAGGGCCAGCCCCGCAGATGCCGTGGGGAGGCGGCGGGGCTTGCAGGGAGGATGTCCTGGAGACCCGGTAGCAGTTGGGGGGGGGCAGGGTGGGCGGTGGGGGGGTGGAGGTGGGAGAGGTCAGCAGGTGTTGTGGGTGCGGGGGAAGGCCGGACGGGTGAGCTGCAGGAGCAGCAGCTGTTGTAAAGGGAGGGGCGGGCGGGCAGGTGTGTGTTGGTGCGGGGGTGGGGGAGGGGGGGGGCGCTGGCTGCGCAGTCTGTGGCACCTGGAATTTTGCACACCAGCTGCTGCGAGCCCCGGTGGGTGCTGGGAGTTGTTGCCGTGAGAGTTTACAGGGTGTCGTTCTCTGCATATAATTGTTTTGGCCTTGTTTGGAAAGCAAAAAACCAACTTCCCAGAGGAAGAGAGACCAGTGAGCACTTGTCCAAAGTCGAAGACTAGATTTTGAATCGAGCGAGGACGCACGCCCAGGGCTCTGGGGTCGCGGACGTAGGGTCGCTGGAGGACGCAGCCTTCACAGCTGCTGGACCTGCCTCCCTTTCTTTCTTTAGCTAAACTTCATTGGTCTGTTCATGTATCTGGTGCCTGGAGTTGGAATAGCATCTTTTCTGCCGTGGTTTGCTCTCAGCCCCTTTGCCCACCTGCCCTCCCACACACACCCCCCCACCCCCGCCCTTAGATCTTCTGAGCTTCAGATAAAGTAAAACAGGGACTGGCATCTGGGAGCAGGACGATGCTTTAGATCGTTTTCTTTTCTGCAAAGAGCAGTGGTAGGGCAGGTGTGCTGAGAAAGGTACAGTGTACGGGGTTTTTCTTGGGTTTTCATTAGGAAGAGTTCATTACTGGAGTTAGTGAACGGTCTTCCTGGGTGCGAACTTCCTGTAAAGTGTCACGGGTTCAGAGACCGCGACAGCAGGCCGTCCAGTTAGGAACTGCATGTGCGTGGACGCACACTTCTGGTGAGTGTGTCTCAGGTGGTTGGTGACTCCTTTGCCCTGCAGTGCAGGCCCTTCCTTGCTCCGGAGCAGGACGATGACTGTGCACTGGAGAGCGCTGCCCGTGCGTGCGCCTGCCGGCGGCCCAGCCAGGAGAGGGTCGCCCAGGTGCCGTGTCAGCAGCTCTGATTTTCCTGCCTTTCTGTGGGCCAGTGTGCTTTGGGATTCCGTTGATTTTCTGCAGGAAGATTTTCAGCTCTGGGAAGTCCCAGAAACATTGGCTGGTGCTCATTTGTGGGACGGAGAACAACAGTGTGTTTTGTGTCTCAGCTCATCTCCGCGTTTGGCCATTGTATCGTCTCTTGTTGCTGGAAGATTGAAGCCTCTGGCTGGATACCAGATTTGCTCACAAAATCAGTGTTAAATTATGTTGTGGCCTCGCCCAGCAGTTTGAGCGAACGGGGGCACGGCGGTGTGCACAGACGGCACCCATCTGGCCGGCGCGTTGCAGCTCCCGGGCTAACGGGCGCAGTGTCCCCTCAGCAGCTCTGGCCCTGCGAGGCCGGAAAGCACAGGATGGGTTGGTCGGGCTGGAGGTCGGATGGGGCGGCGGGGGCTCTGTGAAAGCCCCCTCTGCAGGGAGAGTGGTCTGGGTGGCCCTTTGGGCCCCCGGTGGCTGCCGGAGGCTTTTGCAGTTGTCTGACAGCGTGGCGCTGCGGAGGTGTCCCTGGGCTTCGCTGCTGCCTGTCGTGCGGCCGTTGAGCCGAGGGCGTCAGCCCACCAGTGAGCACGCAGCGCCGGTGAAAAGGAGGCCGGAGCCTCTGTTCCACTCTTTGCGGCATCTCCGTGCCAGGGCGAGCGACCTCAGAAGCACTCAAGGGTTTAACTGCGCTTCTTATGGAATAGCTCCTTGATTTGTGATGTGAAATCCTCAACTAAAACCTACCTCCTTGTTTAGGCAGAAGCTCTACACTGAAGATGTGGCCTTTGGAGCTTCCACTTTTCCTCCTCAGTATCTGTCTTCGGAGCTTGCTCTTCATCCGGGCAGCTACTCTCCCTACCCCGCTGAGTGTTCACAGAGCGTCTGCCCAGTGCCCGGCTCGCCCTATGCTTACGGCCACCCTGGCGCCTACAGAGCTTTCCAGACCGTGAAGCCGCGAGCCGAGCAGATGTGCCCTCTCCCACAAGACCCGAGAGGCCCGTTCAAGGTTAGCTCGCCGCCCTCGTGGGGGGTACCGTAGTGTTTAGGGTGGAAAGAGCTGGTTGGTTCTCACATGGTATTTAAGTATTGTTTATCTTTTTTGTATATTTAAGAACTGATTTTTGTTTGTCCGGTTTTGAAACGGTCGTTGTGGATACTTAGGGATTTCCCGCTTTAAGCCTTTTTTCATGGTGCTGGTTTGCTTAATTCATGGGGCTTTTTAATTCTCCTTGCAGAAAAAAACATATGACGAGCAAAAGTTTGACAGCAAGAAGGCGGACAGATCTCTGTCATCTGATATAAAATCAGTTAGAGGTTCACATCCTGTGTCCATTCACGCGGACGTGACCTTGAAACCAGGTGAAAACGACATACTGTCTGATGTTCTGTTGTCCTTCCCCGCTCGCCCCAGAAGTGTCACTGTTCTTTGTACACCTGTTTCTGTGGAGGCTGTTGGCCTCTGGTCGATCCTGGAGGCCTCTCCGCCCAGGAAAGGACCTGTCGTGGGGGGGCTCTGTGGTGTGCCCTAGCGTGGCAGGACCTGGCCCGAAGCCACATGGCAAGTAAGTGGCACCCACAGGCCTCAAGACATGTCCTTCAGTAAATCGCAGGCACATCCCTTGGACTATATTTGACCATATTCATTCCTAAAATAGCTTCTCTGGTGTTCTGTTGGGATACTTTTTTTTTTTTTTTTTAGGATTTTATTTATTTATTTGACAGACAGGGATCACAAGTAAGACAGAGAGGCAGGCAGAGAGAGGGGGGGAAGCAGGCTCCCCGCAGAGCAGAGAGCCCGACGCAGGGCTCGATCCCAGGACCCTGGGATCATGACCTGAGTTGAAGGCAGAGGCTTAACCCACTGAGCCACCCAGGCGCCCCCGTTGGGACACTTCTTAATAGGTGAGAGAGTTTGCATTTTGAACCCCATCCTGAGCACCAGCCAGCCTGGGGCAGTGCAGTTGCTCAGGGACATGTCGGCTCTGGCTGTGGAATCTGCTGTTCCAGGCGGTGGCTGACAGCTAGTGGCTGCAGGGCGGCAGGTATGGACGAGTGCCGTTTGCTAGCTTGTTTGTGAAGAGAGCTGGAACTTTTGTAATAGTGTAGCTACTAGGAATGGCCATTTTATTTACATGTATAACTTAAATTGCTTGGTATATAGTTTTTCTCTTTGTATTGAGTTCACTCAGAAACCATTTGGCGCAGGGCAGTTTGCAAGGAAAGTTGAACAGTTAACCGTAGTGACTGGCTTCATGGCCTTACAGCCCACATCGGGATTCCAAGTTTACTTCTACTTGTTTTCTTCCGAAGTTGCTCTTGTGCGGGAGAGTTATCACTAAGAAGAAATTCGTTGGCATCGCTGTAAATCCGCGGAACTCCGCAGCGTGTGCGGAGGATAGTTAGATCAGGCTGCAGGAACGAGTTCGTGAGCTGTAGAGTTATGCCTCAGAGCTGCAGCGGGCTTTGCTTTCTCCTGCCCGCGGGCCCGACCCCAGCAGCCGGCGCTTGCGGCCCGCACTGCTTCCCGTCGCTCCGCGGGCGGCATCACTGGCGGGCGGCGGACGGCCTCGGGCAGGCCCGCGTCGGTGCGGCGGCAGCGGGAGACGTCCCGCTCGGCGGGTGAGGTGTGCGTACGGGTCTTCACAGGACGCCTACATTTTCACGTCTTTTGTTTCTGTTCGTACAGACAGTTACCAGAAACGAACAGACAGGAAATCCAGAATCGTTGAGAAAAGTGTGTCTGCCTCCAAACCCGGGTTTAAGTTTACCAGGTTGGACTTTCCTGAACTGCAGGGTCCAGAGAACAGTGAGAGCTCAGAGACACAGAAGCAGCCCAAGTGGGGCCCTCTGCGCCCCGCCTCAGCCGACCTTTCTCTTCTCCGAGAGGTGGTGAGGCCTGCCGAGGTGAGTGCGGGGCCCCCGCTGTTTCCCTCCTGCCCTTCTCTCCTTTTCTTCCTTCTCCCCACGCGCCTTTGCAGGCGCCTCTTGTTATGCTCTATCTTCCCGTGGGGGCCTGGCCGTGCACACAGAGGACCGTCTGCTTGGACTCTTTCCAGCCTGGTGTGGGCCCTAGTACAGCTGATTCTAAAAGAATCACCGAATGTACTTCCTGGTGCTTGCTAGCTGCGGGGGGCGGGGGGCGGGCTCCGGCACGGTCCCGCTGCGAAGACCGCCCCTGGTGGTCCCCTCACTCCCAGCATTGCATTCCCCCAGCCCGTTTGCAGTAGAGACAAACGGATTCTTTCAGTCCAGCAGTAGTATGTCAGGCTGCGCAGGGTATAGCCTCCGATTTTTCCAGGCTTTCTATCTGTACCGCTCTGATGCCATCCCAAGCCCGGCAGAAGCATAAACACTGTGTGTTTTGTTTGCCACTTAATGATTTTAAAATGCGCCATGTTCCGCATTTGGTCTTGGAGTTTCAGTCCATCCAACTTCTAGGAAAAAACATCCTGAGGTTAGTAGTCCCTAAGGTGGCTTCCCACCAGTTTCTGCCAAGAGAGGGTGGGAGGGCGAGGAGAAGGAGGACACGCAGAAGGAGCCCCCCCCCCACCGGCCACCTACCTGTGGAGTGCTGGGGGCTCTGCTTCCTCGAATGCGCTTGGGTGCCAGGCCACTGACACCCAGTGGTGGCCAGGGTGGCTTGCCATGTGCAGAAGGTACTGCGTCCCGCACGCATTGACCTTGACGCTGTGCGCCGCGGCACACGTCCCTGTGGCTTAGCCGTGATGGGGGAGGCGGGCTGGCTGGGCTGGGGGACTCTGGTTTGGCGGCTGTGTGACCCCTTTGGTCCCGCTGCGTGTGTGGAGTAGCCGAGGCTCGAGGGGCTGCCCGTCTGCATCCCTGGTGGTCAGTGCACAACCTAAGCCTGTGAGCCTCTACGGAAGTATAGGGCAGGCCGCCAGGGAGCTACTGTGTCGTGGTCACAGACCACACACGTGTCCGGACACGAAGTGAGGCACGTGGCACTGGGAGGAGGGGTGCGTCTGGGCTCCTTGCCTGAGGATGTGTTCACAGTCTTTAGTTACACGGGGACTTTAACTTTTCCTTGGAGAAGAGACTTTTCTCCCTATTTTAGGGGTATCTTTGAACATGAGAAATGTTTAAAACAGTTGGCCCTAAACAGCAGGGGTTTGAGCTGCATTAGACATGGGTGTTTTTGATACACACAATAGTACTGTAAACGTTTTCTCTTCCTCGTGATTCTCCTAGTGATGTTCTCTTTAGCTTACTGTGCTGTTAGGATATAGGATGTGATGCATGTTATGTGTGCTGTGCGTGTTAACTCTTTATGTGGTCGGTCGGGGTTCTGGTCAGTAGTAGGTGTTAGTCGTTTTGGGGGGTCAGAAGTTCCATGTGGAGTTTCGATTCTCCAGGGGTCAGCACCCCAACCCCCATGTTGCTCAGGGGTCACCTCTAACTGTCTGAAGTTGTTCAAGAGAAAACGATGTTAAACACTTAAATCTTTTTTTAATGGTGCATTGTGGGGCCTGAGGGGATCCCCTCAGTTCGAAGATAGTCACATGTAGGACTTTGTGTTTGAGTTTTTAAGACTTTTGGCATTTTTCCGTGTCATTAAGTAGTTTTTGAAAACCGGTTGCACTGACCTTGATGGATATGTGTAATTTCTGTAACGCTCTCGGACAGGTGAGCCATGGTGAGCAGGTAAGTTGTATTCAGAGAACGGGCTGTTTCAGTAATTTTACTTCGTGTTACTGGGCCCCGATTTAATGAATCGGCCAAGTGGGAAAAGTTTGGAAGGCTCCGAGCTTTAGAATTTAAGCACGTTCAGATTTGAATGGATCGCTTTCCTTTTGCCATGAGTGCTGTGATCACCCTGAGCTCACCCTGACGTCTGTCTTCATGTGCTCACCCGCCGTGTGTCATCTGCTGCCTCATGTTCTTGTACATTTGTTGTCTCTGTGGACCTTCTCGGGGATTTTTTGGGACTTCGGTGCGTGGGCATGGTGCACGGTGCCCCCCCGCCCCCGGCAGGGGCCCTGCGGCCTCATGTGGCCGGGGCACACTTGTGCTGATGCAGAACTTGTCTGTCGTGTAGTTTAGCAAGTTGTGTGGTATGCGCGCTCTGATCCCCTCCGTGGGGCCTGTTCTCCCCCGGCAGAGAAGTAGGGGGACACTGCGGGCTCAGCTGAACACTGTGGGTGGTTTCTCCTACAAGGAGTGAAATTTGATGTTACGTATGTTTTTACTTAACTGGGATTTTTTTTAATTTTTTAATTTTTTTGAGCTTGAGAGCTGGGTGGGGGGTGTGATGGGATGGGCAGGAGAGGGAGAGAGAGAATCCTAAGTAGGCTCCACATCCAGTGCCAAGCCCGACGTGGGGCTCAGTCTCACAGCCCTGAGATCATGACTTGAGCTGAAACCAGGAGTCGGAGGCTCAACAGACTACATCACCCAGGCGACCTGGAATTTTTAATTAGCATTTATTTTGGAAATTTTACAAATGGCAAGGGAAGCTGTATTTAAAAATTAAGTGATTACTTTCAGTTTGAAATAGTAAAAAGATGCTGGTTTGCCTTTTAGGGTGAAGGGGCAGTGGGAAGCGCGGACGCAGCGGAGTCCATGACCAGCCGCGCTGTGGCCGGGCCCTCCTCCTGCACCAGAGGTAAGAGGGGCTGCTGCAGCTCTAAGATAGCAGCACCCTGTTGTGCAGGCCCAGTGCCTCAGAAGGGCTTTTGTTCTGAAGCCTTCTCTAAGACAGCTGATGGGTGCGGACAAGATGGTCTCGCTCTGAGAAGCTGTGAGTGATACACGAGATCCCACATCGTTGTGCGAGGGGCGTAGAGTGGGAGCGAAGAATTCCAAGTGAAGTGTCTGGTTTGTTCAGTTAAGGGAGAAATTTTACGAACTCAGAAATGACTGTTTCCTGAAGTGTAGCCTGCACCAGTGGTTCCCAAAGTTCTAGGTAGCAGGACCCCTTTAAAAAGCCCCAGAGGGACGCCTGGGTGGCTCAGTTGGTTAAGCGGCTGCCTTCGGCTCAGGTCATGATCCCAGCGTCCTGGGATCGAGTCCCGCATCGGGCTCCTTGCTCAGCGGGGAGCGTGCTTCTCCCTCTGCCTCTGCCTGCCACTCTGCCTGTGCTTGCTCATTCTCTCTCTCTCTGACAAATAAATAAAATCTTAAAAAAAAGCCCCAGAGAGCTTCTATTTATTTGCACGATACTGATTCGTAGTCACAGTATTCAAAGTTAAAACCGAGAAATTCTAAAAATTACTTTATTATTCTCTTACAAGTAACAATGATAAACCATTACCTGTTAATGTAGCTTTTTTTTTTTTTTTAAAGATTTATTTATTTAGGGCACCTGGGTGGCTCAGTGGGTTAAGCCTCTGCCTTCGGCTCAGGTCATGATCTCAGGGTCCTGGGATCAAGGCCCGAATCGGGCTCTCTGCTCAGCGGGGAGCCTGCTTCCCCTCTGCTCTCTGCCTGCCTCTGCCTACTTGTGATCTGTCAAATAAATGAACAAAATATAAAAAAAAAAAAAGATTTATTTATTGGAGAGAGGCAGGGAGAGAGAATCTCAAGCAGACTCCCTGCCAAGCACAGAGCCCAGCACAGGGCTCGATCCCAGGACCCCGAGACTGTGACCTGAGCAGAAGTCAAGAGTCAGATGCTCAACTGACTGAGCCGCCCCGGTGTCCCAACATAGCATATTGTTATGAAAAATAACTTTTCCAAAGTTAGGCCGTAGCGAGGGGAGCAGCGTTTGTCATGTGTGCAGCTCTGCAGCCGGCCCAGGGCAGCCTCGGCGTGCGGTGGTTTCACTGTCCTGCGTCGCTCGGCGTCCTGGACACCCCGCTGGGCACTCAGGAGCAGGAGCGCGGGCTGGCGCAGGGCCCGTTCCTCCCGGCAGGGAAATGGTTTTGACCTCGGACCTCTGGAAGGCTCTCGGGAGCCTCGGAGCGCACTTAGGGATCTGGTCAGGCTGCCCCAGAGTGACCTATCAGAGCGCGTTCAGTTATTCTGCCTTTGATTTTTCTGAGTAGCTTTTCCTTTTTTTTTTTTTTTTTTTTTTTTAAGATTTTATTTATTTATTTGACAGACCACAAGTAGGCCGAGAGGCAGGCAGAGAGAGAGGAGGAAGCAGGCTCCCTGCTGAGCAGAGAGCCCGATGTGGGGCTCGATCCCAGGACCCTGGGATCATGACCTGAGCCGAAAGCAGAGGCTTTAACCCACCGAGCCACCCAGGTGCCCCTGAGTAGCTTTTCCTAATGAGACATTTTTACAGAATTATTCGTGATGTGTCCACAAGAGTGTGTTCTTTTGCGTTCTCACGTGTGGTACGTGTGTGCTTTGGTAGAAACCTTCACGTAAAAGGGGACTTGAATGGTGTGTAGCTCTGGCACAAAATCGTCCCATCTCGTCCCCTGGGGGTACGCCACTGGCTGTCCAGGGTCGGCCCGGGTCCTTTTCTGTCCGGGCTGCCTGGGGAGAAGCGTGGCTGTACTTGGGCCTGAGGTTAAAAAAGAAATTATCACTCGTTCTGGTAGCTGAGGACCATGATCTTTGACTTTCGGTGTTATTCGTACACAGCGAGGTTAGTAGGGCCAAAACTTGATCTTTGCCCTATTAATTTTTGTGTTTGTCTTGTGGACCTAATTGTGGACTGTTACTTTTTAACCAGAACTATGGTTTGTCTCCCCACCTGCACCCCCAAATTAAAGAGCTGGTTGCTAGGAAAATCATGCAGCCTACAAGTTAACTCAGCATGCATGTTCCAAGAAGAAAGCTTAGCAAATGCTCTAGTTTCCAAGAGAATGTTTTGAGCACCAGTCTGAATTTAATTATGCTCTGAGTAATGACCTCACATAATGTATGCTTAGAATTTCTAAGCAGTTTTATTTTACCGTTGGGATTGCTCACGCACTTTGGTTATCTTCGAGCAGAGCTCTCTTGGACACCAATGGGTTATGTCGTTCGGCAGACGTTATCTACAGAACGGTCTGCAGCCCCTAAAAACGTTACTTCCATGATAAACCTAGAGACGGTTGCTTCGTCAGCAGACCCTCAAAGCATCAGTATGTCACCTCCTGAAGTTTTATCTTCGGATCCTTCCTGCAAAGAGAAACACATCCACTCCGCTAAGAAGGTACGTGTCGTGTTGGCTTATGTTGGTCTTCTGTGCCCCCGCGTAGTCTTTTTTTCTCAGATCCTAACAAAGTGTTGCATTCTGTGCTGTAGTCGCTAACGTGAGTCGGTTGCCCTCGTGTCTTGAAGAAAGCAGAACCGCAGGGAACATAAGTGGCAGCTTTCGGAGTAAGGGACGGCGTCGGTTTTACACCCATGCTCTTAAAGCATCTGTGACCCTGCTCTGGCGTGTAGTCCTGCCCTTCTTCCCCCTAGTCTTTCATCTGTTGTATTTAAATTGCTCTTACCTACTAGCGTGAGGCCAGCAAGACAGCTGAGTTCCACCTTTTGTGGTCGCCTGGTATAGGTTACTGATTTCTGATTGATGGCAGCCGGAGTAAGACAGCATCGCAGAATCCTTTTTCCCTTTCAATTCAGGGGTCATTTTCATTGGTCCCTGGATTTATTTCTCCACGAGCCTTTCTTTCTGGTCTAGATTTTGTTCTTGATTTTCATTGTGTGTTGGTACATTGCTTTAGGTGGAAATGTGGCCGTGTTTGTTGATGTGCAGTGACGCCCTTTCTAAGAGGACAGTTTCTGCTCCCAGAGTGTCACAGATCACCCCGTACAAACCGGAGCTGTGCTGACGGAGGGGAAGTGCGCTGCTGACAGAGTGAGGTCAGACCTGGGTGCCTGTCCTCACAGCTTATGAACAATGTGAAGGACATGGGAGGCACAGGCAAGACCCTCTCTGAGCACACGTGGAGCCACCAGCTGTGGGCATGTGGGCATAGGCGGCACGGCAGGGCTCAGGCTGGGGCCACCGCGCGGCTGCCGTCTCGCTCTCTGAACCAGACTTCCTCATGCACGGTTCAGATTCTCGGAGTTAATATTAATGATTTTGTTTTATTTTCCCATAACCTTTTTTTTTGTTTTTTTTAAAGATTACATTTAAGAGAGCAAGAGCACGAGCAGGGAGAACCAGGCTCCCTGCTGAGCAAGGAGCCCGATATGGGGCTTGATCCCAGGGCCCTGGGATCATGACCTGAGCTGAAGACAGACTTTTAACCAACTGAGCCACGCAGGCACTCCTAAAATTGGTTTTCTAATTAGAAGTGTGAGAAAAGTTTAAGAAAGTTCTAAGATAAAGACAAAAATTCAGATTGCCTGTAGTCTTACAACCCAGGGGCGTGGTCTCCTGCATAACGGGGGTGGTAGGGTCAGGATGGTGTTTCCCTCTGAAACTCTGTTGTGAGCTCTTATTATTGAAATAGCAAACGTAAGCCACAAAGAGCGACTTAGGACCGAGGCCGTCTTCCCTTTGTTGCCCGCTCCTCGGAAGTCTGCGTTAACGACCGGATATCTATTCTACCTCAGGCTTCTCAGAACATCAGCAAACAGTGCTTTGTTTTTTAAGTTTTCTTTTTCTTTTAAACAAAAATGAGACCATATGAGACCATTCTACATACTCATCTTTCAGAGTTGACCTTTTCACTTCACAAGATGTCAAGGGCAGGTTCTCTAGGTCAGGAGGTGAACGTTCTTTCCAGTAGCCGCTGGAGGGACAGTCCCCACCGGGGATAAAGCCGGGTCCCCGACGAGGAAAGGCCCTGCTCTCTGGTAGACTGGCGTGGCACAGACTGGTCGCGCTGAGTGCCCCGGAAGGGATGGTGGGGGACGTGGACATGGGCCGGCTCTTGAGCTGGAATGATCCTGGCCTGGATCCCAGTGTGGGCGCACGCGCAGAGGCCTGAGGCCGAGGTGTGTTTGACCTGAGAGGGAGGGTGGGAGCTGTGGGGTCACGTTCAGCAGGTGTGGGACGAGCGCAGACGTTTCTCTGATTTGAAGGCTCCACGGGGGATTCAGATGTGTGATCGCGTTTAAGGACCACCAGGCTGCTAGGAATGGCCCTGTCTGGGTTTATTTTATTTACTTTATTTTTAGAGACTTTGTTTATTAAAGAGCACTCATGAGTGCACATAAGCAGGGGGAGCGGCAGAGGGAGAGGGAGAAGCAGACTCCCGCTGAGCAGGGAGCCTGATGTGGGACTTGATTCCAGGACGCTGGGATCATGACCTGAGCCGAAGGCAGCCATGGAACCCACTGAGCTGCCCAGGAGTCCCCAACACACCTGGATCTATGAAAAGACTTCGGGTCGGTATTAGAGATGGTAAAATGATCTCCTCCGGCCCAGAAGTAGGTATATCCAAGTCTGCCAGTTTCAAAGTAATTGGATAGGACAGCTTTTTCAGCAGATTTCTTTTCCTTGAGAAGTACTGTCCTGAGTGCTGGTCTTCGGAAAATAGAGGTGAGGAGCCCAGCTCTGAACAGAGCCGCCTTCTGGCTGAACAACTTGCTATCTCCAGTTTGCTCCGATTCGTGGAAGGAAACATTCTAGCGAGTGTCTTATAAACTCATGACTCTGCTGTGTTTTTTCTCTCTAGTCCAGAGCATCCCATGGCGCCGATCCTGACCAGAATGAAGCCTCAAGGAAGCACAAGAAAAAGAAAGAGAAGTCTAAATCAGAGTACGAAGTCCTGACGGTTCAGGAGCCGCCAAAGATTGAAGTACGTTTCTCTTTATTATGCTTTCATGGCCTAGGGAGCCGGCCTGCCCCGGCAGACGTACAGACCCGCACGGGCTTCCGAAGGGAGACTCTCCAGCACTTCCTTCCGTACTCTTCGCCCAGTGCTAAAGGGAATAGGCGCCCCCCGTGTTCTCCCCTTGGGCGGCCCTGCGCAGCGGCTGAGTCCTGGCGGGCACTCGGCGAGCGGCAGGGCGCGTGCGGAGTCGAGAGCCGAGTGCCTGCGGGGAAGCTGGTGCTGCGGGTGTCGCGGTGCTCACGCGGGCTCCTCGGCGTCTTGGTCACCTGTTTCTCCTTGCTTTGGCATGCTGGCGTTTGCAGGGTCTCCTTTTCTATCCAGAAATAGGACTGTAATGTGCTTCACTCGGGAGGAGAATTAAAATCCCATAACTCCATCATGGGTCCTGGCCGAGAGAATTCCACAGACCTGCGAAATCCCTCTGGGAACTGTTCTGCGGTACCACAGGACAGCCCCTGTCCTGCGGGGAGTCGCCCTGGGTTCACACTCCGTACCAGGCTCAGCCTGACTCCCGGTGCTCGGCTCTGCTGCCTGCCCTCCAGCTTAGGGCCAAACCTTCGACTTTCCCACAAACCTGGGGGCTCCCAGAGCTCTTGGCGCACTCCCTTGAGGACACTAGGGTCGCGTGTGTGAAGACCTGTGATCCTGGCAGAGTGTTAATTTTTGGGCCAACAAATAATTCATGGAGTTCTGCTCCCATATCCCACGTCACTTCTCTGAGTCACGTAAAATGCTAACAAAAGCACCTAAGGTGTTTTTAAATGACTTCACTGTTGTCATTAGAGGCCTGTTGCCCTGTTTTCTATTTCATTTCTATTTTCTAGTCTGGGAGCAGCGCACGGGACTAGAGCGGCACTCCCGAGGCTAGACTGATGGGGACTCTAACAGAAACGCAGTTGAAGGCTGGGTGCCTAAACATTGTGCCTGGGGGCCCAGGGCCCCCACAGCCTCGGGGCCCCTGCCCACTTGCTCTCTAGGGTAGTGGGATCGGAACTGTGGTCTTTAAATCAGTTTCTAAGAGTAAAATGGTTTGGGGCAGTTTGAAGTCCCCTTGCGAGCTTTGTGGGAGCTGGTGACAGAACCCGGGCAAGGAACAGCTCGCACGTGGGCACACTCGTTTCTTGTGATCCGCAAAAAGCTAAAGGGCATGTGGTTTACTTAGGATGCCGAGGAGTTCCCCAATCTGGCTGTTGCGTCTGAAAGAAGAGAGAGAGTAGCGTCTCCGAGATGTCAGGCCCGACAGCAGGCACAGGTAATTTTGAGATTGACGCGGCCATTGCTTTTAGGCTTAACTCTTCTTGCTTAACTAAACTCTTGAGAAAAAAGTATCTTCCAGACTTCTTTATGTATAAGAAAGGTGGTTTTGTTTTGATTTCTTCCTTCATTGGAGAATCACATGCAGGGTATCAATGCTCTAAGCGTGCACGTTTTGTCACCTTCGTAAGAAGACCGTGGTACTGCCACAGCTGCATCAGGATGTGGGCATGTGGGCACAGGCTGCCTGGGGATCTTTGACGGAGAGGGGGAAGAGTTGGCTGTTTATTTGGGAAACAGGAGTTCTGTTGTGCGGTGGCAATCTGACAAAGCAATAAGGAGACTCCCTCCCCCCCTTGCAAATTCAATGCTGAGTGGTCACTACACGGTGAAGAGAGGGCTCTCCTCGAGCCCCTGCCCCGCGGTGGATTTGGGGATGGACTTGTGATTCGTCATCCAGGTGGAGAACTTGCTCACTTGGCCCCATTTCTTCACGAGTCTCCAGCACTTTCTTTCTTTTTTTTTTTTTTTAAGATTTTATTTATTTATTTGACAGACAGAGATCATAAGTAGGCAGAGAAGCAGGCAGAGAGAGAGGAGGAAGCAGGCTCCCTACCGAGCAGAGAGCTTGATGCGGGGCTTGATCCCAGGACCCTGGGATCATGACCTGGGCCGAAGGCAGAGGCTTTAACCCACTGAGCCACCAGGCGCCCCAAGTCTCCAGCACTTTCATTGTCATTTTGCCTTCTGAAGTGGGGCGGTATTTTCACATTTGTGAGCAGTAGGATTCTAACATTGTGCAGATTCTCTGGGATTCCTGTGGTCCAGTTTGGTCCTCTCCTGTCCCTGCCCGTGGAGTCTCTGTAGCCACCTGTGTGGCATGTTGCGCTCGCCCGGTGACGTGGAACCAGGGCTGGACCGGAGAGGACGTGCTGAGGGCAGGTGTGCTGTGGCTGCCCGTGTCCTCAGACCCCAGATCACAGCCCTTTCAGAGTAGCATTTGTTTCAAGTAGAGCACACTTTGTGCCTAAATTGCACGCCTGCCACGTGCATTTTGGACTTGTGTAAATTCTTGGTCCCAGCCCTCTGATTTCATGGCATCCGATTGGCTCTCCGAGGCAGTTGGAAGTTGCGTGGTGCCCGTGAGACAGTTACACCAATCAGTTGGCCTCACACGTGGACTCCTGTTGCCACAGACTCCACACATGTCCTGGTGTCCTACCTGGAGGTGTGTGCCCTTCACTGTGCGGGTGCAGACAGAGACCGGGGCTGGGAGGGAGGGGGAAAGAAACCACCTCAGTCACCTTGAAAGATGATGTGGGGTTATCTGGGATTTTCTTTAATTTTTAGATTTTTTATGGTCGCTATAAATAGGTTTCATTTTATCTTTATATGCTTCTTTGTTGTAAAGTGAAAAGCACGGTTTGTAAAATACACCATCCTAAGAAAACTTCCGACTTTTTAATTCTTTAGAACCATTATAAAAATAGTGGAAAGAAGAGCCAGATTCCAGTGCAGTTGGATTTGGGGGGCATGCTGGCGGCCCTGGAGAAGAAGCAGCACTCCCAGAGTGCGAAGCTGTCCTCCAGACCCGTGGTGTTCTCCGGTGAGTGCAGCTTTTCGTCCCCGAGGGATGGCCGGGCGTCTGTCAGGCAGGCCGCTCCGTGCCGGTCTCTGCAGTCGGAAGCGTGTGTGTGGGGTCCTTGCAGCATGGCACTGGGATAGGGACAGAGAGACTAGTTAGATAGCTTGGGAGTCCGGAAATAAACCCACATAACTATGGCCAGTGAGTTTTTGACCAAAATATGTTCATTAAAAGAACAAGGAACAGTTTTGAAAAATGGTGCTGAGACAGCTGGATTTCCACCTGCCGGAGATCGCCGGGCTCCCGCCTCACCCTGCGTGCGGTGGTCCTCGATGACCCGATGCAAGCACGATGCCCGCGGAGGCCTTAGAAGACACGGAGGTGGGGCGCATGGGCGGCTCAGTTGGTGAAGCGCCCAAGCCTTGGTTTTGGCTCACATTGTGATCCCAGCTCGGGCTCCGTGCTCGGCGGGGAGTCTGCTCGGGAGTCTCGCTCTCAAAAAAAAAAAAAAGCAAAGTAAATTTCACGACCTGTGCTTAAGGCAGTGGATTTTTAGCTAGGACACCAAAAGCACAGGCCACAAAATCAAAAATAGATAAACAGAATTTCATCAAAAACAAGAACTTTTGCGTAGTAAGGGACATTATCAAAAAAAATGAGAAGAATTTACTTACAGAAAGTGAGAAAATGTTTGCAAATCATATACCTGATAAGGATTTGGTGTCTAGAGACCTACGGAATCCTCCTACAGCTCGACGTTAAAGACCCACTAAAAAATAGGCAAAGGACTTGACATTGATCCACAAGAAGACACGCGCGTGGCCAGTAACACATGAAAAGCTGCGGGACGCCCTCAGTCTAGATAAGTCGAGCCAGCACCGCAGGGAGCTGGTTCTTTGTGCCTGTCGTGGTAGCTGTCTTTGGAATCCTGGAGACCAGCAGGCGTCGGCAGGATTTGGAGAAACTGGGGAGGGCGAGACTGCTTTGGGAGGCCGTCCGGCAGCTCCTCAGGACACTGAACCCGGCCCCTTGCAGGCTCCTGCTCACAAGCAGCGTTCCCAAGAGCTGAAAAGGAAACAGCCCCTGATGTGTATCGGCACAAACGGGTGACCAGGGTGTGGCCTGGCCTTCCTGCCACCACCTGCATGACCGCGCACGCGTTCTCCGAGATGAGCCGGTGCCGACGGGCCCGTGCTCCGGGAGCAATCCGGAGTCGACCGTCCCCGACAGGCCTGGAGGGTTCCTGAGCTGGAGGCTGTGGGGAGCTACTGCTCCGTGGGGACAGACTTGCAGTGTGGCGCCCGGAAGCCTTTGGGGAATAGGAGGGGAGTGGTGGTCGCACAGCACTGAATGGAGTTGGCGCCCCTGGACCGGGTGCTCAGGGCCGGTTACAGTCCGGATTCTTGCCGGCTCCTTACCTGTGATGGTTTGAGACAGGGCAGCTGAGTGTTGTGCACTCACGTGCTCATGAGCCTAGAGTATGTACCACGTGGCCCTTTAGGGAGAAGCTGGCTGACCCTGACCTGTCCACCCACGGGTGTTTGATTTTTCCGCTGCATTTCAGAGTTGCAGACCTGGGTCGATACCACTGCTCCGTGCTCCGCGTGCGTGTCGACCCGAGCGCACGCCCTTGACTGGCCTTCATGGCTCTTCTCGTTTTTGGAGGGAGCCGTGTATATGAGACGCACAGATCGTAGGCCTGTCCTAGCAGGGGAACCCGGCCTCCATCCCCACCCTTGGATGCTCCCTGAGCCCCGGCCGGCAGCCCCCTGCGTATTCTCTGTCTCCACGGTTCTTCCTTCCTGTTCTAGAGCTACATAGAAATGGGCTCCTACTGTGTAGGCTTCGTATGAGGCTTCCTTCACTTGTCAGGATGTTTTCACATTTACTCCCGTTGTATACATGTGTCTGTAGTTCCTTTTGGTTTTTTTGGTTTTGTTTATTTAATTTTTAAAAAGATTTTGTCTGTCAGAGAGAACGAGCATGTGCACACACAAGCAGGAGCAGGGGCAGAGGCAGGGGGGAAGCAGGCTCCCTGCTGAGCAAGGAGCCCGATGCAGGACTCCATCCCAGGACCCCGGGATCATGACTTGAGCTGCAGGCAGATGCTTCACTGACTGAGCCATCCAGGAGTCCCTGTTTTTTGTCTTTCATTCAGATGAAATTCAAGTCACATCAGAGTACCCGTTCTGAGGCGAGCTGGTCAGTGGTGTGAGTCCGCAGTGGGCTCGTTTTCCTGGTTCCACACTTAATCATCCTGCCAGGAGAGCCCGCCCACTAAGCTCCCCATCTCCCCAGCTCCTGGCAACCCCCGGTGTACATTTCCTCTGCTGATTTACCTCTTCTGATGGGTCGTGTAAACGGGATGGTGCAACTCGTGACCTTTTGTGTCTGTGTGTTTCCACTTGGCCGAGCGCCCTGGATGTTCACCCATGTTCCCACATCTGTGCTGGGCTCGTGGTCGTGGCTGACTCGTACTTTTTGGGCCGCAGTGTGTTTACCCAGTCGTCCTCCCCTGATGGACATGGAGGTTGTCTCCACCTCTGGCTGCTGTGACTGGTGCCTTTGTACCGTTCAGGTGACAGTACTTGAGTCCCCGTGTTTGATTCTCTGGGAGCGCAGCGCTGGGCCGTGCGGTCGGGATCTGTTTACAGACTCGCCGGGCCTGTCTCCGAGCCGCCTGGGTGCTGCGCTCACCAGTCCTGAGAGAGCCGGCGGGTCCCGCAGCCTCGCCACCATTTGGTCATGTCGATGTCAGTGGTAGCCTTTTTGGGGGATCGGGGTGGCGGTGGCGTATTTTTGAAGCTGAAACGTTGCAGTGCCATGGGTCATATCGTGCTGGCTGCCAGCTGGTACGCAGCGAGCATTTCTAAGCGTTATGTGGCTGCGGCAGAAGGAAGCTTGCGTGGCGGCCCCACGGTGGCGCGGACCGCTGGCCCCACGCATGGCCTTCCAGCTCTGCACGCCAGGAACTGAGCCGAGCACCACGGGTGGGGCGGCAGTACAAGCGTGGCCCTCGCGCCGCGTCCCCGGGGCCCCGCTGTGGGTCATGGGCAAGTGCGCAGAGCGTGCAGGCTCCGGGCCCGTCTCAGACCTGGGTCACTGGGCATGGGGTCAGGGTTGGGGAAGACGTGTTTTTAGCAAATACACGAGAGGATGTTTTGTTCTGTCCTCGTTTCCATTACGGAAACTAACCGAAGATGGAGGGAGTGCAGGGCAGCCTACCGTGTGGCCGCTCCGCAGGTCCGGCTGTTGTCAGCTCTGTGTCACTCCCGTCGTGTCTGTGACCCGAATGTTTGTTTCTCGGGAGTGCTTTTCAGCAACTGGTAGATGTTAACGTCATTTCCCGCACAGGTACCTTGGTTGGCCAGTCTGACCGACAGTGGCTGTGTGTTGCCCGGACCCCGCGGCCATCCTCTGTTGCTCTTAGGGCACGTTTCTCACCAGCCTCCACTGTCCGGTCTGTATTTGAGTTTCCCTGGTTGTCTCCGTGACGTTGGTCGCTTTATTCCTGGCAGGACCCGCCGCTGGGTACCCCGCGAGTCTGAGTGACCACACGTGCCAGAGCTCGGGACCATGGCCCCTCTGTGGCCTTCCCTGCGCATTGCTTTTCTCCGCTGCTCTGGGGAAGGCCTGTAGGGTGCCGACCGCACGCGAGGTGGTTTTCAGACCAGTCCAGTTGCCTTGGCGGGCGTGGGTAACTCCTGGGTTACCTGTTGGCAGAGGCAGCTTTCCTCAGCAGTTAGCAGGGAGCTCGTTCTGTGTGCTCTGATGAGGGGTGAGGCAGGTGTGGCCACGAGAGACAAGAGTCATGCAGGCCGGGTCCTCCAGGCGGGCGCAGCCGGTGGGTAAGTGCCAGCGCAGGCAGCAGGATGAGGTCAGGGGCAGGGTGGGGGGACTATGTAGGACTGGTCCGTGTGGTACTTGCAAGCTCCAGGCTGGAGGCATCTGGCACTGCCTGGCCCCCGGCCCTGGGGGCACAGGCCAGGCACAGGGGGTCTGGCTCGGGGGGTGGGGGCGAGGCTGGCTTGCGTGGCAGAGGCATGTTCCAGGCTGGACCTTTAGGTGACTCTAAGAACTGGCCAGCCCAGGAGGGCCACTGTTTCCTTTGCTGAAAGCCGTGAAGATGTCAAAACAGCATGGTAAATGGAAAATGCACGAATCTCGTGCGGGGCCTCACTCGTGGGTCAGGGCAGGAGTCCCTCAGCCTCGTGTTTCTCAGAGCAAGTCCCTGAGTAGCCTGCTGTGGCGCAGAGAAGTCTGGAAGACTTTCAGCCACTCTCCGGTTCTGCGGGGTGCAGCCTCCGGGGAGCCTGCGGGGGGCTGTGGGAGCTGTGGACCGAGCTTTCCAGGCCTTCAGCAGAAGGAGAAAGCCAGAAGGCAGAGGAAGGGTCCTGTGAGGGGTCCGGCGTGACTCTTTTGGGACTAGGTTCAAGCTGGACCTTTTAGGTGGGGTCGTGTGTGAAATAGCAGCTGAGCAGAGGTGGGAGCCCTCCGTCAGATCAGAGTTCTTTTAAAGAAGCATCTTCTGTTTCGGTTTACAGGCCTCACCGAGGCGGAGGAGAAATAGAAACTTTAAAATTGGCCAGTCTGGGGCGCCTGGGTGGCTCAGTGGGTTAAAGCCTCTGCCTTTAGCTCAGGTCATGATCCCAGTGTCCTGGGATCGAGCCCTGCATCGGGCTCTCTGCTCAGCGGGAAGTCTGTTTCCTCCTCTCTCTCTCCCTCTCTCTGCCTGCCTCTCTGCCTGCCTGTGATCTTTGTCAAATAAATCAATAAAATATTAATAAAAAAATCTCAATTAAAAAATTGGCCAATCAGAAACTAAGAAGATAATTCTGTAATTACATGTGACTAAAAATACATAATACAGATGGTCAAATCGTTCTAAAATATTTTTAAGAGGCACATTTTAGGGTGCCTGGGTGGCTCAGTTGGTTAAGCAACTGCCTTCAGCTCAGGTCATGATCCCGGAGTACTGGGATCATCAAGTCCCACATTGGGCTTCCAGCTCTATGGGGAGCCTGCTTCTCCCTCTGACCTTCTCCCCTCTCATGCTCGCTCTCTCTCTCTCTCAAATAAATAAATAAAATCTTTAAAAAAAAAAAAAAAAGAGGCACATTTTATGTTTTCCCGTTCAGGTCATTTTTTTTTTTTTTAATTGTGTTACGTTAGTCACCGTACAGTACATCATTAGTTTCTGATGTTGTGTTCCGTGATTCCTTATTTGCATAGAACACCCAGTGCTCCATGAATCCGTGCCCTCCTTAATACCCACCGCCGGGCCAACCCATCCCCTCACCCCCGCCCCTTCAAAACCCTTAGGTTGTTTCCTGGAGGCCATAGTCTCTCGTGGTTCGTCTCCCCCTCCAATTTCCTCCCCTTCACTTCTCCCTTCCTCCTCCTAATGTCCTCCATGGTTTTCCTTGTGCTTCACAAGTAAGTGAAATCATATGATAACTGACTCTCTGCTTGACTGACTTCACTCAGCAGAATCTCCTCCAGTCCCGTCCATGTTGAGGCAAAAGTTGGGTATTCATCCTTTCTGACGGCTGAGTAATACTCTGTTGTATATATATGGACCACATCATCTTTATCCATTCATCTGTTGAAGGGCATCTTGGCTCTTCCCATAGTTTGGCTATTGTGGCCATTGCTGCTATGAACATTGAGGTACATGTGGCCTTTCTTTTCACCACATCTGAATCTTTGGGGTAAATACCCAGTAGTATAATTGCAGGATCATAGAGAAGTTCTGTTTTTAATTTCAAGGAATCTCCACACTGTTCTCCAAAGTGGCTGCACCAGCTTGCATTCCCACTAACAGTATAAGAGGGTTCCCCTTTCTCCACATCCTCTCCAACACTTGTTGTTTACTGTCTTGTTCATTTTGGCCATTCTAACTGGTGTCAGATGGTATCTCAGTGTGGTTTTGATTTGAATCTCCCTGATGGCTAATGATGAGGAACATTTTTTCATGTGTTAGTCATTTGTATGTCTTCTTGGGAGAAGTGTCTGTTCATGTCTTCTGCCCATTTTTTGACATGATTATCTGTTTTGTGTGTGTTGAGTTTGAGGAGTTCTCTGTAGATCTTGGATATCAGCCCTTTGTACTGTCATTTGCAAATACCTTCTTCCATCTTAGGTTACATTTTTAAATAGTTTCAGGTTGTTGCATTGTGAGGCTGGGATTTTGATAATATTGAAATGATGTTTTGGCCAGAGTCCCAGGAATGCCCAAACCCTGATGTGCCTGTCATCTTCCCTTTTGACATTACTAATGGAACCATCTTTCCCATGGAAAGTAAAAACCAGTTAAGAGAAATTCATGTCATTCTTAGCTGAGCCAGTGCTGAATAGCTCCCTGCAGAGCTTGCTGGCTAGAATACAACTCAGAGGGCTTTGGGCTTGAGTCTGTTCTCAACCCCAAATCAGGTCTGCCCACCTGGCTGCCATGGTGATGAGGAGAGTCGTGTTTTTACCAGCGGCACAGGGAGGACTAGCCCTGGTTACTTAGCAGATGGTGCCTTGAAATCTACAGTGTGTTTCTTTTAGACAGCAGACGGCCACATCGTTCTTCCTTATGCAGTCTGACAGTCTCTGCTCTTGAGTGGAATATCTCCTTCATTCACATTTAATGTAATTGTTACTGTGGTTGGATTTACATCTGCTGTTTTGCTGGTTTTTTTTTTCTTGGTTCCTCTTTAAACTGTTTTCTTTTATGTTAAGTGAATAATTTTATTTTTATTTATTTATATTATTTATATATTTGTTTATTTTTAGCAGGGAGAGGCAGATGGAGAGAGACAGAATCCTAAGCAGGCTTCATGCTTGGGGCTGGATCCCACAATCCTGAGATCATGACCTGAGCTGAAATCAACAGTCTGACTCTTAACCGACTGAGCCACCCAGGCGCCCCAAGTAAATACTTTTAGAGTACCATTTTGAATCCTTCATTTATTTTTTCTTTACTTAAAAAAATTTTTTTCTTAAAAATAGGAAAGCAAGTGGTTGCTCGTGAATAAGGAAAGTGATTGATTGCTCTAGGAATTACAGTATACGTCTGAGTTTCTGCATTGGAGAAGCTTTACACCAGTGTAACTCTTGTCTCCCTCTCTGTCTCTGGGTTGTTGTTGGCGTCTGTGTCATGCCTCTGTAAGTTATAAACAAGATGGTACAGTGTTGTAAGGATTGCGTGATGCATTCATGTCTTTTAAAGAAACTAAGACAGGTACTGAGAAGAATTTTATGGTTTCCAGCTTTATTCACGATTGTTAGTGTTAGGGATCTGTCCCTCTGGGGTCAGATACCGCCCAGTGGCACTTCTTCAGCATTTCTCCAAAAGGCCCTCCTCTCGTATCGTACAGGAGTTCTGCTGAGCAGCAAGTTATCTCATGCTTTGTCTGTCTAGGAACATCTCTGTTTTGCATTTAGTTTTGGAAGGATAGTTTTGCTGGATATAGAATTGCTTCTTGGCAGTTTTTTCTCCCTCACTACAGGCATTCCTTGGATATACCACGGGTGTGGTTCCAGACCACTGCAATAAAGTGAATATCGCAGTAAAGCAAGTCAAATGAATTTTTGGTTTCCTAGGGCATATAAAAGTCATGTTGACGCTGAACTGTAGTGCACTAAGTGCAACAGTGCTGTGTCTAAAAAACAATGTACATATCTTATTTTTAAGAAATTTCTAAAAAATGCTTACCATCATCTGAGCTTTCAGGGGCCATAATCTTTTTGCTGGTGGAGGGTCTTGTCTGCTTTTTAAGGCTGCCGACCCATCAGGGTGGTACCGGCTGTGGCCGTTTGTGAAAGTAAGACAACCCTAGAGTTTGCTGCATGGACTGACTCTTCTTCCAGGAGCAGTTTCTCTGTAGCCTGTGATGCTTTATAGTAGCGTTTTACCCCCAGCAGGACTTCTTTCACAACTGGAGTGCAGGATGCCTGGGGGGCTCAGTCGGTGAAGCGTCTCCTTTGGCTCGGGTCATGATCTCAGGGTTCTGGGATCGAGCCCTGAGTTGGGTTCCCTGCTTGTCTCTCTCCCTCTGCTCCCCATTCCCCCCAAGCTTGTACTCTCTCTCTCAAATAAATAAAACCTTAAAAAAACCTGAAAAACTGGGGTCCGTCCTCTCCAACCCTGCTGCTGCGTTACAGCTACATTCTTGTGATGTTCTAAATCCTTTGCTGTCATTTCCGCAGTCTTCACGGCATCTTCACCAGGTGTAGATTCCATCTCAAGAAACCACTTTCTTTGCTCGCCCGTAAGAAGCAAGTCCTCGTCTGTTCAAGGTTGATCACAGGATTCTAGCAGTTCAGTCCCGTCTTTAGGCGACACTTCTGATTGTTACACTGTCTGGATGCCTCCTTTGTTGAAGATTAATTAGCCATATAATTTTGGGTTTATTTCTGGGCTTTCTATTCTGTTCCAGTGATCTGTTTTTCTGTTTGTTTGTGCTAGTACTGTACTGGTTTTTTAAATTTTTTTAAAGCTTTATTTATTTATTTTAGAGAGAGGGAGAGGGAAAGAGAATCAGAAGCAGGCTGTGCACTCATGTGACCCTCAGATCATGACCTGAGCTGGAACCATGGGTTGGACACCTGACTAGGCCACCCAGGCACCCCAGGACCATACTCTTGGTGACTGTGGCCTTTTAGTATAACTTGAAGTCTGGGGTTGTGATACCTTCAGTTTGTTCTTTTTTAAGCTTGCTTTGACTATTTAGGGTTTTCTCTGATTCTATAAAAATTTTAGAAGTATTTGTTCTCGTTCTGTGAAAATGCTCTGGGTATTTTGAGAGGGATTGCATCAAATCTGTAGATTGTTTTGGGTAGCATGGACATTTTAATGGTATTTGTCTCCCCCATCCATGAGCATGGCATATCTTTTTTTTTTTTTTTTTTTTTTTTTTTTTTTTTTTTTTTTTTGAGGATTTTATTTACTTGACAGAGAGAGCGCACACACAAGCAGGCGGGGAGCGGCAGGCAGAGGGAGAGGGAGAAGCAGGCTCCCTGCTCGTGGGGACACAGGGGTCATGATGAGATCATGACCCGAGCCAAAAACAGTGGCTCAGCTGACGGAGCCACCCAGGCGCCCCGACACGGAGGAGCTTTCCATTTGTTTGTGTTGTCCTCAGTTCCTTTCGTCGGTATTTTTTAGTTTTCACGGTACACACATCTTTTACCTTCTTGGTTAAGTTTATTCCTAGGTATGTTATTGGTTTTGGTGCAATTGTAAAGGGGTCTGTTGTCTTAATTTTTCTGCATGGTATTTCATTATTGGTACTTAGAAATGCCGGGGATTTATATATATTGATTTTGTATCCTGTGACTTTAGTTTTTGGTGGAGTCTAGGGTTTTCTCTGTGTAGTACTGTGTCATCTGCTGGTAGTGAAGGTTTGACTTCTTTACCAGCTTGGAAATCTTCTGTTTCTTTTTGTTTTCTGACTGCTGTGGCTCCAACGTTGGCTACTGTGTTGAATAAAAGTGGTAACCTACTTGTCTTGTTCCTGATTTTAGGGGAAAACCCATAGTTTTTCACTGTTGAGTGTGAGGTTAGCTGCAGGTTTGTCATATATGGCTTTTATTATGTTGAGATACAGTCCCTCTAAGTTGAGGGTTCTTATCAGGAATGGGTATTGGACTTTGTCAGGTGCTTTTTTTGCATCTGTGGAAATGAGTGTATGATTTTTATCCTTTCTCTTATTGGTGTGTGTGTCGTGTTGATTTGTGAATATTGAACCACCCTGGTATCCCAGGAGTAAATCCCACTTGATTGTGGTGAATGATTTTTTTTAATGTATTGCTCGATTCAGTTTGTCTTTTTTTGAGGAGTTTTGCATCTGTGTTCCTCAGAGATACTGGCCTGTAGTTCTCTTTTATTGTCGTGTCTTTATCTGGTTTTGGTATCAGGGTAATGCTGGCCTCATGGAATGAATTTGGAAGCCTTCCTTCCAAATTTTTTGGAATAGCTTGAGAAGTAAGTATTAACTCTTCTTTAAATGTTTGGTAGAATTCACCTGTGAAGCCATCTGGTCCTGGACTTTTGTTTGTTCGGAGTTTTTTGATGAGTGATTCAGTTTCGTTGTGGGTAATTGGTCTATTCAAATTTTCCATTTCTTTCTGATTCCGTTTAGGGAGGTTATATATTTGTAGGAATTTACCCTTTTCTGCTCTATGTCAGTTTGTTAACATGCAATTTTTCATAATGTTTTCTTACAGTCCTTGGTTTTTCTGTGGTTTTGATTCTCTTTCATTTCTCATTTTGTTGATTTCAGTCCTCTTTTTCCCATGAGTCTGGCTAAGAATTTATCAGTTTTGTTGATCTTTTCAAAGAACCAGCTCCTGGTTTCATTGATATGTTCTGTTGTGGTTTTTTGTTTTTGTTAGTCTCCATATTATTTATTTCTGCTGTAATATGTATGATTTCCTTCCTTCTACTGGCTTGGGGTTTTAGTTCCTTTAGATATAAAGCTAGGTTGTTTATTTGAGATTTTTCTTGCTTCCTGAGGTAGGCCTCTGTTGCTACAAACATCCCTCTTAGAACCATTTTTGCTGCATCCCCCCAATTTTGGACCATTGTGTTTTCATTTCCATTTGTTTCCATGTACTTCTTGATTTCTTAGTTGACCCATTCATTGTTAGTAACATGTCCTCAATCTCCATGTGTTTGTGTTCTTTCCAGATTTTCCCTCATGGTTGATTGCTAGTTTCATAGCGTTATGGTCAGAAGAGATGCACGGTATGACTTTTAAGCTTCTTGAATTTGCCGAGACTTGTTTTGTGGGCTAATACGTAATCTGTCCTGGAGAGTGTTCCATGTGCACTTGAAAAGAATGTACATTCTGCTGTTCTGGGAGCATTCTGAATGTGTCGTTAGATGCATCAGGTCCTGTGTGTCATTCAAAGCCACTGGTTCCTTGTTGATTTTCTGTGTGGCTGACCTACCCGTTGATGTCAGTAGGGTTAAAGTTCCCTCCTGTGGGGTGCGTTACTGTTGATTACTTTGTTTGTTATTAAATGCGTTATGTATTGGAGTGCTCCTACTTTGGGGGCACAAATATTTACAATTGTTACGTCTTATCGTTGGATTGTCCTCTTTTAAAATTTTTTTAAAAAAAGATTTTATGTGTCAGAGAGAGGTAGAGAGAGCAAGAGCACAAGCAGGGGGAGAGGCAGAGGGAGAAGCAGGCTCCCCGCTGAGCAGGGAGCCCGATGCGGGGCTCGATCCCAGGACCCTGGGATCATGACCTGAGCTGAAGGCAGAGGCTTTAACCCACTGAGGCACTGGGCGCCTGGACTGCCGTCTTGGTGATGGTGTGAGGTCCTTCCGTGTTTCCTGTCTCTCGAAGTCTGGTTTGTCTCCTGCAGCATTGCTGCCGCAGCTTTCTTTTCACTTCCTTTTGCACAGAAATACTCTTCCGTCCCTGCACTCTCAGTCTGCGTGCGCCTTTAGGTCTGAAGTGAGTCTCTGGGAGGCCGGCATGTGGACGGGTGTTGACGTCCCTATGCTCTGTCACCTGCGTCTTCTCTTCGGAGCCCTTAGTCCGTTACGTCATGGAGGAGGACGTGCTTACTGCCATTTTGTTACTTGTTTTATGGTTGTTTCTGCAGTTCTTCTCTGTTCTTTCTCTTCTCGCGGTTTGCTGGCCATCTTGAATGATCTACATGGATTCCTTTCTCTTCATTTTGGACTATCTGTTACGAGTTTGTGATTTGTGTGACGCTCGGTTGGCACCTCATGTCTCACGCACCGAGCCGGCTGTGTGGGATGTTGACGGTCGCCTGCGTTTCACCTGTTCCAAAAGCATCGCATTTTACTGCTCTCCGTCGCGTTGTAGGGACAAGGTGTCCTACTTTACATCCTTCTGTTTTGTGAATCCCTGGACTGATTTTTAGAGATAGACTTAATTTTACTACTTTTGTGCTTCTAACCTTTCTCACTCCTGCGTATGTTCTTTTCCACTCACAGATACCCCTTCAGTGTTTCTTGTGGGGCTGGTTTAGTGCTCATGAATTCCTGTAACTTTTGTTTGGGAAGCTGTTTCTCTGTCTTCCTACTCTGAATGACAGCCTGGCTGGATGGAGTTTTCTCTGGCACATTTTTTCCTTTCAGCACCTTGACCCCATCATGCTGCTGTGAAGCATCTGCTGGAAGACCTGCTCGCAGCCTTAGGGGGATTCCCCTGGATGTAACGGTCTCTCTCGTGGGTTGCTTTTTTTTTTTTGAGAAAGAGGGCGGGGAGGGGGCAGAGGGAGGGAGAGAGAATCTTAAGCAGGCTCCACGCCCTGCACAGGGCCTGGTGTGGGGCTCCATCCCACGACCCTGAGATCACGGCCTGAGCCGAAATCAAGAGTTGGATGCTTACCTGACTGAGCCATCCAGGTGCTCTTCTCCTACTGGTTTTAAAATTCTCCCTTTATCAGTACTTTTTGCCATGTTAATTCTAAGTATTTTGGGGTGGGCCTCCTTCGGTTTATTTTGTGGGGGACGCTGTGCCTCTGGCATCTGGATTTCTGTTTTCTTCCTCAGATTTGGGAAGCTCTCTTTCTCCAGTTACGTTTTCTGCCCCATTTTCTCTCTCTGTTCCTTCTGAGACCCCTGTAATGTAGATGGTGCTGCTCTTGGTGCTGACGGTGAGTTTCCGTGATGCCTCCTCAGCTCTTCTTACTCTTCCTCTCTCTGCTGCTCAGCGAGCTTGTCTTCCGTCCCTGTCTTCCGGGTTGCGGGTCCGCTCTTGCGTCTCGTCCAGTTGACCGTCTAGTGCACGTAGCGCATTTCCAGTTCTAGTCACTGAGTTCGTGTTTTCTGTCTCTCGTCAGCGGTCTCGCTGATGCGAGCGAGGCGTCCTCCGCTCTTCTCTCCGGCCAGCGAGTATCTTGACGACCAGTACTTTACGTTCTCCGTCAGGCGGATTTCGTGTGCCGATTCTGCTCAGCCTCTTGTCTTGCTGGGATTGTTCCCCGTTCTTCTACGTGGGACACGCTCTTCTGTCCCCTCCTTTTGTCGAACTGTGTGTGTCTGCCTCCCTGCTTTGGGAAAGTCAGCCATGTCTCCCACTCTTGAGAGCCGTGGCCCCAGGAAGAGGGTCTCCGGTCGTGTCCAGTGGTGCAGTGTCCCCTGCTCCCCAGGGCCTGGCACTTCAGGGACAGTGTCCTGTGGGGTGCGCGTGCACTGCTGCTGTGGCCCGGCCCCCTTCCTCCTCAGTCCATTCCTGCAGGGGCGCTCTCTGCCTGGTGAGGGCAGGGTTTGGCCCGGTGGTTGGTCGCCGGCCAGGCTGGGGCCGCCTTAGCCTAAGTTGAGTCGGAGCAGCTGTTGGCCGGAGCTGCACTGTCACCGGACCCCACGGGAGAAGCTTTTGTGGTTGGGCGGGCGGGCCTGCAGTCTAGCCAGATGTCTGACGCCAGCCCGCTGCTGGGGCTGCAGTCAGACTGGTGTGTGTGGTTGTATTCCCCTCTCCTTGGGGCAGGAGTCACCATGGAGGGGTGCAGGCCTCTCTCTCGGGGCTGCTAGCACCACTTGCGATGGGCTTGGGCCTACGGTGTATTGGAGGGGTTAGATTCGCAGGAGAATGCAGGGATGGGGCTCCAGGAGCCAGCAAGGGGCGTGCTGGTCCATTGCCAGCGGGGACCCGCAGTGCACAGGGACAGCTCCTGGGGGACCCGGCCATGCCTGAGGGGACGGGGCCGCAGGAGGTGTGCAGGAGTGAGGTGCCCAGCGCGGGCTGGGCTCCTGTGGGAAGGGCGCTGTAACTGCCCCGGAAAACCGTGCAGAGGCTGGGATGGGGGTGGCGGGCACGCTCTTAGCTCTTAAGAGCACTCTTAGCTCAGTGCTCTTAGCACTGTGCTGGTTCCTGCAGGTTTCTGCGTGTCTGGGCGGGGGGGTGTGCGGGAGGGAAATGGCACCTGCCAGCTCTTTCGTTCTTGGAGAGGTCTCCTAAGGATCCCCGCCCTCCCAGCACGGGCCCTGAGATTCGCACACAGCTGTCCCTCCTGTGCGTGCCAGGCCTCTTCCAGCCTGCTGCCGCTTCGCCGTGGCTCTGTGAGCCTGCCATGCTGTTTCCTGTCGCCCTCCAGCTCCTTGGAGCGGAGCCGCTGGTTTTTAGTTTTAGGTGCTCAGCCCCACTGGTTGTAAGAACCTGCAAGGTTCGCCCAGTCTGGTTTTCAAAGCCCAGTGTCGTGGGGGCTCATCTTCCCAGTGCGGACTGCGGGTGCCTGGTGTGGGGTCTGCTCTTTCCGCTCTCTGCACCCGGGGTGCTTCTCCCTGCTGCAGACCATGCCCGCCCTTTCTGTCCCTCTTGGATGTGCCTGTTCTCTACCTTTAGATGTGGAGAATCTGTTCTGCCCGTCTTTGGGTCCTTTTCTGGGTTATTTACACTCATGTCAGTGTTATGTTAGTGTAACCGTGGGATGAGGTGAGCCTAGGAGCCTCCCACTTCGCTGTTGTCCCCAGAAGTAAGATTTAGCATCATTCTTTTTTTTTTAAGATTTGATTTGTTTATTTGACAGACAGAGATCACAGGCAGGCAGAGAGAGAGGAAGGGAAGCAGGCTCCCCGCTGAGCAGAGAACTCGACTCGGGGCCCGATCCCAGGACCCTGGGACTGGGACTGTGACCCATGCCGAAGGCAGAGGCACTAACCACTGAGCCACCCAGGCGCCCCAAGATATAGCATCATTCTTAAAGGCCGTAAGATTTTCAGAATGGTCCGGGAGCATTTAGCTGAAAGTCACCAGTCGCACTGACCCCGACCAGAGGATCAGCCTGTCCGTGGAAGCTGTGAAGGCAGGCACTGACTCCTCTTGTCTAGCCAGGGAAGTCCTCGATGGCACCTTCTTCCTGTGGGAGGCTCTTGCATCCACCCTGAAAATCTGCTGGTCAGTGCAGCCGCCTTCGGGAACGATCTCGATCTTCCGGATCTCCTGGGTCTCCTGGTCACTTGCTGCAGCTCCTACGGCAGCGCGTGCTGCTTCGCCTTGCACTTTCGTGCCACGGACACGGCCTCCTTCCTTAAACCTCATGCACGGATCTCTGCTCGTTTCAGGCTTCGCTCCTGCAGCTTCCTTCCCTCTCTCTGCTTGCACAGAACTGAAGAGAGGGCCTTCAGCTTTGGCTGAGGAGAATGTGGTGGCTGGTTGGAGCTTCCGTCCGGATGGCTGACACTTTCTCCCTCTCGGCAGTGAGGTTCTCACTCCCTTACTGCCCGTGTGGTCACGGTGCCCACGCAGTTTCCTTCAGAAACCACCTGCGTAGTAGCACTTGGCCGCGTGTTTGACACAGGAAGCTTAGCTTTGGGCCGGTCCGCGTGCCTGCCTTGTGCTGGAGCACGGAGAGGCCGCTGGAGGTTGTTACTTGGCCTGTCCGAGGGGAAGGGGGGAGACAGGACTAAGGTGGCCGTCTCTGTAGGCACGGCTTGTGGTGCCCCAAACAATTACAATAGCAAAACTGAAGGTCACTGGTTCCGGGTCGCTGTAACCAATAAGAGTAAAGAGGAAGGAGTTTAAGAAGTGGTGAGGATTGTGACACAGACAGGAAGGGCGGCTTGGGTGGGAAGACGGCACCAGTGCACGGGCCGACACGGGATGGCCGCCAGCCTTCGGTTTGTGAGACACCCGTGTCTGTGGGGCGGGCTAAGACGACGCGTGCCTCTGCTCTGGCCTCCACTGGCTCCCGGGACACGGCGGGGCCGCTGGTTGCACGCGCGCTCTCCGTGTGGCCTTCAGCACGTGCACCGGGCCGCGTCTGCGGATCGGCCCCAGAATCGTGCTTTCGTCAGATTTGGGGAGTTTGGGCCTTTCTTTCTCTCCTTCCTTCCTCCCTTTCTTTTCCTTGCTTTGTTTTTCTTTCTTTTCTTTCTTCTAAGATCTTATTTATTTGACAGAGCACAAGCAGGGGGAGTAGCAGGCAGAGAGAGGGAGAAGCAGACTCCCCGCTGAACAGGGAGCCCGACGCGGCATTCGATCCTGGGACCCTGGGATTGTGACCTGAGCCGAAGGCAGATGCCCAAAAACTGAGCTCCGTAGGCGCCCCAGGGGCCCTTTTTTTTTTTTTAAAAGATTTTATTTATTTATTTGACAGAAATTACAAGTAAGCAGAGTGGCAAACAGGGAGAGAGAAGCAGGCCCCCTGCTTAGCAGAGAGCCCAATGTGGGGCTCAATGCCAGGACCCTGGGATCATGACCTGAGCCCAAGGCAAAGGCTTTAACCCACTGAGCCACCCAGGCGCGTCCCCTCCCCTCCTTTTTAATATGCCCCCGGGGCCTTTATTTCTTCTGAAGCCTTTTTGGTTCCCTGTGTCTGGGTGGCCCCCTTACCCATGTGGTCTGCTCGCTGACGCCCCACTGGTCTCCTGGGCTAAGTTCACTTTTTTTCATCTCTTTAAGTGTTTTCTAGTAGTTTGTATTTATTTTTGGCTTCGTGGGTTTCTGTCCCCAGCCGCACCTGCCCTGCCCCCCGGCTTGGGCTGTGTCCTCAGGCTGCCCCGGAGTCGTGGCAGCTGCGCTCCCAGCCCGCCCCGCTGACTCGGTTTCTCTGAACTTCTGTTCCCGGAGTGTGGGTCAGATTTCCTGGTTTCTTTGAAAGGCTTGGAATTTGCCGTTGAATGCGCCGTATTTCAGTTAATACGTCCTGGCAGCTCTGGTTTCAAGGTGGTGTTTTCTCCCTGAGAGTAGCGACGGTGATGGTTTCCCTTGGTGATGGCCTTGGCCTGGCTCTGCAGGCCATCCTGCACCTGCCGGCGGCTCTGTGCCCGGGCTGCTTGCTCTGGCTCTCAGGGGCTCCCGGGCGCGGCCGGCGCGGCCTCTGCTGTCTGCGCACAGGTCTAGGCGGGCTCGGGGAGCCCCGGCCTGCGGGGCCGTGTCGGGGCCTGCCCTGCTCCGGGTCCCGGGCTTCGTGGATGCCTGCACTCGCACCTGGGCCCTGTCGCTGCAGGGATATGGGGCGGAGGTCCCCTGGCCCTGGGCCCACAGAGGGCCACAGTCGGGGCTGGTGGGACCACCCGTTGCCGGGTCCCCTCTCTGAAGGGCACGGGCGCCATCCCGCAGCCCTTCTGGTGGAAGGCGGGAGCGGCAGGTTTTGGCGGCGTCTCCACCCTGCTCCAAGCAGCTGTGAGCAGGGAGAGGGCGGGCGCAGCCTGGAAAGGACGGCCGGGCTTGGATGGGCACACTGGCTGCGCTCCGCAGTTCTTTGGAAGCCCTCGGTCACTTTCTGGAGGGCTGCCGTGATGGTCGAGTGTTTCATCCCGCATGGTGCTGCTTTTCGGGATGGAGCGGGCCGACCTCCCTGTGCGTGTGCCAGGGCCTCCTGGACGCACCTCTGATGCCGTGTGGAGAGTCGCCTGGCATGGGGCAGCCGGGAGGGACCCAGGCAGCAGGAGTCCCAGGTGCCCAGCTGAGGTTTGGCCCTGGGAGTTGGCATCGGGGATGGAGTGAGCAGGTGGGAGCAGGGTCTGCGTGCGTTGCTTTCTCAAGATGAGCTCATCCCACGTCCGTTGCAGACGGATCCTGTGGGTGCACAGGTCCTGCCATGCGGGCCACCATGTGGGGCTGTGGCTGGAAGTGGCCCAGAGCAAGGCTGCGGGCCTGCGGCACCCTCAGGCGGGGACCTGCACGCCCGGCTGCGAAAACGCCCATAGCTCAGCGTCCATCAGAGCCCGTGAGAGCGAGTCAGCCAGCGCAAAAACACCGGTGTCCTGGAAGCCGGACGGTGGGGACATGGGGCTTGTCATGGGACATTCTCTTTTCTTGGGCGTGTGTTGGGAAACTGTCCTAACGCAAGGGCAGGGAGAGGAAGCAGGCTCAGACACACTGTTTCTCTGGGGCGAGAAGGCGGGAAGCAGTGCCAGATGGGAGCGCGCGGTGGAAATGCTGGGCTGCAACTGTGATCCCGTGATGGCAGGGGCTCGTCCCCGGCGGCGTGGGACGGGATCTAGGCCAGTATCTTTCCGCCTGGAAAACGCAGAGACTCTTACAGGCTAGTGAGAGAGACCACGCGAGTTTGGAAACCAGTAGTCTCCTCCTGAGAGACGGTGTCGAAAATGGTGGGGAGGGACCGGACCCCGTCACACAGGCTGTAGTAGGTGTGCGCTACCTGGAAATACCTCACTTCCAGAGGGTGGGGTCCCCCGCCTCATGCTTTGCTGAGCCACGTGGAGATTGGATCGCAGGGAGGGGACACTGCTTGTCCCCAGCTAAGTGATGGTGTTTTTGGATCTCTGCCGGAAGATTTGAACTTCATGGGGTTGTCAGTGAGCAGACTGTGTAACAGTCCGACAGGGAAGAGGGAAGTCACGGGCTGGGCGGCGGGCACCTGATGCCCGTGTCCCCCCGTGTCGCAGTCGGGGCGGTGCCGGTCCTCTCCAGAGACACCGCGTCGGGGAAGAAGGGCCGCCTGAGCCAGGTGAAGACCCCGCACAACCCCCTGGACTCCAGTGGCCCGCTGATGAAGAAGGGAAAGCGGAGAGAGGGCCCCAAGGCCAAGAAGCCAACCTCGTTGAAGAAGGTACGTGGGGGAGGCCGGCGCTCGGAGACCCGACTCTGCCGGGTCTGTGTCAAGTCTTCCAGCTTGTAGCATTTTTGGATCTGACGTTCGCTCTGCTGGGATGTGCGCGCTCAGGATGTGTGTGTGGTTCTCTGGCAACGATCCCCCTTCCTGCGTGGGGCGGCCGAGGACACGGGGCAGGGCACCTCCGCTCCTGGAGGCGGGCTCCTTTTCTTGTAATGTTCGGCAGGTGTTGCGGACAGAGAACCAGGAACGGGGGCTACTGCCCGCACCCTCCCTGGGGTGATCTAGCTGGGGTGCAGATTCTGGAATTTGGGTTCTGTTGGGGCTGGTGTGGCCGGTGCTGTCTGGCCCGGGTCCTGCATGCCCGGCTCTGCACATCTGGGGGACGTGGGCCTGGCCCCTGGGGACGGAGGGCATGTCGCTGCCATGAGGGCGCAAGAAGGCACTGTGCCCGCCCGCTGAGGTGGGCTGGCTTGTTTAGCAGAAGGGCTTATTCGTAAGGACAAGTATTTAGGTGTTTTAATCACTTGTTTCATCTTAAAGATTATTTTGAAAGAACGGCAGGAGAGAAAGCAGCAGCGTCTCCAAGAAAACACTGGGAACCCCGCTCCCGCCAGTGACGCTGTGCTGGATGGCGAGAGCGGTGGTGACGACGGGGCCCCGGACCAGGCTGCCCCCTCAGGTACCGACGTCCCGGGGGGCCGTGCACCGCGCCAGCGCAAGGCGGCAACTGTTGGGGTGCGCCTGGCCGGCCAGACGGTGTTCCATGGGCCGGCAGCACTCCTGGCCCCTGCACCTCTTGGGGGGCGGGCCGAGGGACAGGGGCGAGGCCCCCAAGGGTGCGCTGTGTGGCATCGGATGCTCCCCGTGAGAATGAACAGCGTGAACGGCGAAGCCGCCTGCCCAGCAGCATGAGGGTTGTGGGGTCGCAGGGGGCACGTGTCAGTAAGCCCCTTACCGAGCTGTGCCTTGAGAACAGCCCGCAGAGCATCGGTGCATGGCTGGAGCACTTGTCACCTTTGTTCTTCTGCCCGGAGGGGCTGCCCCAGAGACGCCGCCCTCTGAGGTGCGCTCAGGCCTTCCCCGCCCTCGGCCCGTGCACCCAGCGTGGCCCGGGCTATGTGTGACTCGCTTCTCTGTGAGGTTTCAGAGGGGTCCGACGTGTTGCCCCCTGCGCCTGTGCTGGAGGGCGAGTCGGAAGGGCTGCCGAGAGCTGAGCTCCAGAAGGAGGTGGAGGGCTGCCACCTGGTCCCCAGCGGCGCAGGCTGTCCCAAGATCCACAGCAGGAGGTTCCGAGAGTGAGTGACCGCGGGCCCCGGGGCGGGCTGGGCTCACTCTGACGTCAAGTGTGGGGCCATCTCGCCCTGACGTCCTCAGGCCACCGGGCCAGGCCCTGGCTCTCCTCCTCCTCAGAACCCACGGCAGGGGTTAAGAAGCAGAACCATTCTGCTTCTGCGAGGGCCTTGTCCTCACGTGCGGGCCGGGTGGAGAGGTGTCGCCTCCCTTTCACGGTCTGGCGTCTCCAGGGATGTTGGAGGGAGCGCCGCCTGCTCCCGGGGCGCGCTCCAGCTGTGGCTCTCTGTGCCTGGTACTGCCCCGGGGCCCGGGCCGGGCAGAAGGAGGCTTTGCCCCTCGTGGTTGGGAGCCGGGAGGACGTGTGGTCCGTCGGCCGGGGCCCCGGTTCGGCGCGGGCTGCTCCCCGCGGGGACCCCCGACAGGGCCACCGCCAGCGGGCACTTCCCTCAGTTACTGCAGCCAGATGCTGAGTAAGGAGGTGGACGCCTGCGTCACGGAGCTGCTGAAGGAGCTGGTGCGCTTCCAAGACCGCACGTACCAGAAGGATCCGGTCAAGGCGAAGACCAAACGCCGGCTCGTGCTGGGGCTGCGGGAGGTGCTCAAGCATCTGAGGCTCAGGAAGCTCAAGTGCGTCATCATCTCCCCCAACTGTGAGAAAATCCAGTCGAAAGGTAACGCGCGCCGGGCGGGCTCTCGCTCCTGTCACTGAGGCCCGCGTCTGCTGCCCACCTGGCCGCCCAGCGGCCCGCTCTCTGACGCAGCCGGGCCCGGGCCGTTCCGGCTGGCGGTTTGGCCGGCCCGTCAGGCCTCCGGGGAGGCGGGCCCCCGGGGCTCCTGCCATGGGGCTTCTGTGACCGGCTGCGCGGCAGTCCAGCTGGCGTGTCCTTGTTCGGTCCAGGAGCACAGGTGGCTTGTCCCGGGGCTCGGCTGTCTCACTGGCCCTGGCAGGTTGGCTGTGTTTTGTGGGATGCAGCGGGCTGGGCCAGATGACAGACAGACATGGGCTGTGTGTTGGGGGGACGGCTCATGGGGAACCTGTGTCCTGTGTCTCTGTCCGCCCGGGGCCGAGGGGAGCCTTCTGAGCACGTGTGCCTGTCGCCTGCGTGGGTCGGGTCACCTCGCAGGGAGCCGGTCTGGCTCCTACGTGGAGCTTCTCTGGCTGCCGTTGCTGTTCCACAGCCGGAGACAGGAGGTTTTCTGCCTTGTGTGGGGTCCCTGGAGCCCGAGAGCAGCAGCTTGGGGCAGGCCCTGACCCTGGGAATGGGACAGCAAGGGGCTTCGGGCCCCTGTCCTCTGGCTGCGTGGTCGCCGCGCCCCATCCTTGGGTCCCCCACAGCACTGGGCTTGAACACGAGTCTGCCCCCTCTCTCCCAGCCCGCGGCCTGAGCCTCCCCCGAGATTGTTGGTGCCTGGGACGTTCTGCAGCTTTGCCTGGGCTCCTCAAGGCACTCTGCACCCCCCTGTGGCTGTCTTAGGGGATGCCCCCCGGCTCCTGCTGGGTAGTGGGCTACGTTGATGCCGGCAGGAGTGCGAGTCCGGGGCTGGCAAAAAGGCAGGTGCGAGCGTGCGTCTGGCAGATGGGGCTCGGAGCCCGGTCTCCCTGCACCTCCCGCTCTCCGTCCTCCTCCCTTCTGGAAGTGGGTGGGCGCTGCCCATGCCTGGGGCTCTGCGAGCAGCAGGGTGGGTGGTGCGCGGGCCCTGCTATGGGACGCTCTGTGTGCTGGGCCTCCTGCGCCGTTGTCCTCTTGGCCATCCCTTGGCTCCGTTTGCTGCCGGCATCCGCTGAACGGCAGCAGGGTTTCCGTTCCTTTTCTGACTTCCGGGAGCTGTTTCTGCTGTCCCAAAGTCTCCGTGTTTGTTGCCGCCCTGCTGCTGCGGGGCTGATCGGTACCCTGAGCTGCGTGCAGAGCGGATGTGGGAGTGTGCGCCCCCACCCCCACCCTGAGTGCCTCTCTTGCCGCTGCTTGGCTGTTGGGGTCTCAGGCTACAGGCTTGCGCGGATGGCCGCTGGCCCTCATCGTCTGCTCGTTCTCAGCCGGTGTGGCTGGCGCGTAGAGGCCGGGAACCGTGTCGCAGGGCCGTGCTTGCCCACCTAGTGCGTGCCAGCGTCACCCCGACTCCCTGCCAGAGCGAGGCCACTGGACCCCAGAGATGCGGTTCTAGCAGGTTCTTCAGTGATGCTGCTAGGCTGGCTGGGCCGCTGCTGTGCTGGGGAGCCTCCGCCAGGGGGATGTCTTGATGCCCCCAGGCAAGATACTCAGCCTGATGCGGGGCCGCAGCCTCCACCCTGCCTCTGTCCTCAAATCCCTCCTAGAAGTCGGGGCCTGGCGTTGCCTGGGTGAGCGGGTGCGCCCGCCAGCCGCCCTCACCTCCTCTGAACCTCCCCCCGTGAGGAAGGTGCCCGCAGTGCACGTGGCCGCCGGGCCCCGGGGAACTGGAGCGAGGCCGTAGAGGGCGGGCTGTGGGCTCCCCCCACTCTCGCTGCTGCCGGGTCGGCAGGCTCAGCCTCTGCGGGCGCTCCAGCTTCCTGCTCTTGACTGCGCTTGGGACTCGTGTCTGTAACAAGCACACTGAGAAACGGGCGTATGTGTGCGGTGGGCACTGCCTGGTGCTTCTCCCCCGGCCCGGGGAAGGGTGAGCCTGGCCGGCAGAGAGCGCATCCGCCCGCTGAGAGGAGCGCTGCACTTGCGGGGGCGGCCTTGTCCTGGTTGTGGGCACGGCCCATGGGGGTGTCGCCCTGTGGAGGTGGAATCCCTTTGTGGCCAGGACCAGGCCAGGCTGCATGTGACGCATCTCCCGGTCGTTGCGCTGTCCCTGACCAGGTGGGCTTGACGACACACTGCACACCATCATCGACTACGCCTGCGAGCAGAACATCCCCTTCGTGTTCGCGCTCAACCGCAAAGCCTTGGGGCGCAGTCTGAACAAGGCCGTGCCCGTGAGCGTGGTGGGCATCTTTAGCTACGACGGTGCCCAGGTGAGCTCGGGGCGGGGGGCGGGAGCCGTGGGCTCGAGTGCAGTGTCCCCAGCAGGGCACACGCCGGGCCACTCGGAGGCAGCTCTGTGCTTGCCGCTGGCAGGCAGCACCCTTGCTGGGGGTCCCCCTGCTTCACCCCTGCTCCCCAGTGGGCAGAGACCCACGTCCTCTGGGGTCAGGGGTGTCATCCGTGCGCTCCCTTCTGCCCCAGGACCAGTTCCACAGGATGGTCGAGCTGACGATGGCCGCCCGGCAGGCGTACAAGACCATGCTGGAGAGCGTGCGCCAGGAGCTGGCTGGGGAGCCCGGACCCCCAGCTCCCGGCGGCTCGGCGCAGGACAGCCCCCCGGCTCCCGTGGCGGGGAGAGAAGAGCCACACTACAGTGAGTGCTGGGCGGGGCAGGGTGGGGCGGGGGCACTGCGTGTCCTCGGGCTCCGCGTCCAGGAGGACTGACAGGCGGCGGCAGAAGGCCGGGTCGGTCCCAGCTGGGCTCAGACCTCAGGTCATGTGGCACCTGCAGAGGGTGGCCTTGAGCCCCGTGGGGTCCCTGGCGGGAGGCTCTCAGACACTAACAGCGGGGGTGACAGGGATGATGGGCGACAGGGGTGGGGGGAGCCCCTCCCCGGGCAGCCGCTCACCCCCCCGCCCCCGCCGGGGCAGCAGAGACGGCCCCAGCTGTCCCTGCGTGTCCCTCAGCTGTGCCCCTTTGTTGTTTGTAGTGGAAATCTGGAGGAGACACCTGGAGGCGTATAGTCGCTGTGCGCTGGAGCTGGAGGCTTCCACCTCGCAGATGCTGAACCTGAGTTTGTAGCGCACTGTTGTGTGTATTGCGTGCGGTAAGGAAGGGGGCCTGAGAGACTCGGGGGCCCCTCTCTTCTCAGGTCTCCGCAGACCTGCTGTGCTGTGTGGCCGGCCGTTGAGTCGGGAGGTGAATCCAGGAGGCGTGTCCCAGGCCCCTGGGCCCCCCTGGCGTGCTGGGGGAGCCTTGCCCAAGAGCCCCGAGAGGCAGCTTTGGGTCTGAGCTGCAGAGTCTGGGAGCAGCTGGAAGGCGTGGCGCCCCGAGTTCTCTGCTGTGAAGAACCGCCCCCCGATCCTCCGCAGAAGAGCTGAGCCGTGTCCGTGGGGGGCGGGGGGGGGGGTGCCGCGGGCCGGGTGTGGGCTTGGGGGTGGCTCTTTTGGGACCTGGCTTTTTGGCTGGAAGATGGGGTATTTAGAGGGTCTGCTAAAATGAGCCTCGAGGAAAATCACTTCTCTAACCTGTGATCTTTTGACGTGAATTATTCCTCTTTTTATTTTTCAAAAAAGCAATGTATATTGAAGTTTCGGGATTTGTTTCAGTGATCTACAGATGCTTGCTTTTTTTTGTAAACGAATGTATTCTGAATGTGGTTTCTATCTTGGAGGCCAGCGGGATAGAAGTTTGCTTTCATATTTTGCTGTAGGTAAGAGGGCTTATTTATTTTGAATAAAGAGCGATGATTTGATCAGCCCGTCGTCTTGGGCTTGTGGGCACGTCCTGAGTCCAGGTGCGGCCCCTCAGGCGTGGTGTTTAAGGGGAAGAGGTCTGCTGGGGGGACCGCTGCCTCAGCCCCATGCGCCCTGGTGCCACGACAGGGCGGGGGCAGGACAGAGCTTTGCCTCCCGGCGCGCATGGGGTGGGCCGCGTTGGCCTTGAGCGCACGGTTAGGGGACCTCGGTGGCATCGGGCCGTTTGAGAGGTGAGTGGCCCGCGGGGCCCACAGTGGAGTGGAGTGAGGGCAGGGCGGGGCACCCGTGCCAATCTTGTGTGCTTGCTGCTTGGCGCTGTCGCGGGAGCCGTGTGACACCGCAGCCTCTCCCCCAAGGGGCAGGGCTCTCTCGCCTTTCCGGGTCAGCAGGTGCCCTGTCCCCTGCGGGAGGTTTGAGAGAGATGACAGGAGAGGGAAAGTCCTCAAGGTCATCTACAAGGAGAGCGGGACGTTTTGAACTGGCAGGGCCCTGGGGTGCATACGGAGCCCAGCGGGGCAGTGTGAGTTCCGTGTCGGCGCCTTATCGTGCTCCTCGGGGACTGACTGCTGGGGTTGGCCTGGCCACGGCGTCCCTCTGGTGGCAGAGGCTGCAGCTGCTGGGGACACACTGGCCTGTGCCCTCGGGGCCACGCCTCCCAAACACATGCTCCGCTCGCTGTGTTTACTCCTGTTTATTTTCTCAACAGTGCAGACAACCCAAACTCCTAAGCTAGGGTCCCCCCACCCCGCTAGGCTGGGGGCGCGCGTCTCACCGCGGTGTTGGCGTGAGGCACTCCCCCACGTCCAGGCCTCTGAGCCCGTCGTGCAGGAGTCCTGACGCGCGCGCACCTCGCTGAGTGGACGGCACCCTGCGTGCGGGCCGGGAGCCGGGGCGGGCGGGCAGACCCCACTGCAAGCCGGTGGAGACAGGCGTGCTCTCGGAGGTCCTCGGCCTCTGAATCGGGGGCGGGGGTTCCGGACACAGGCTGTAATCGTGCGTGTGCGGGGGTTGCAGGGAGAGGGGGTTGCGTGTCCGTGGGAGGGGTTGGCTGCGGGTTACCGTCATTCCATCAGCAGAAGGTGACCGGGGTCCGGGCTGCGCAGCGTCAGGCCTTCGGGTCCCGCACAGGGTATAGCCCCGTCAGCAGAGGCTCCCCCGTGGCTCCGGCATGGGGCATGCCCGCTCAGGGCACACACAGAACACGCTCGGAGCCGCGCGCCGAAGCCCGCGGAGCCCTCAGTGCCCGGAGCTCCTGGGGGGAGACGGGGGTACCTCCTGTCACTCGAGGTGTCAGGCCATTTCCTGCCACTGGTCTCGCCGGGCCTGTCCCTCGCGCACGGGAGCTCAGTGAAGGTGGGAGCAGCCGCGGGGCACAGCAGCCGCGTTTCTGGAGAGGAGCCGTCACGCACGCCGCTGTCTGGCATCGAAGCTGTAGCGTAACGGTCCTGGTGTCCCGTGTCCGCCAGACACGGTCTCCTGTCCCCTCGGAGCACCTAAGTCTTTAAAGTTTTGGCTGCTGTCTCGGTGGTTGAGGTGAGCCCCGTCTCAGGCCAGGTGACACCTCACTGTCCTGGGGCCTCTCCGGGGGCGGCGTGGCAAGGGGCAGTGGGCTCAGCTGAGGTCTATAAGTTGTCCTTGTCACAGCTTTCCTGAAAGAACAATGCAGCCCCCTTTGAATTCCTGGCAGAACAGAGGCCCTCCCCCCAAGACGCAGGAGGTGGCCTTTGGGGAGGGTGTCCTGTGCGAGCTGAGCTCAAAGGGATCGGCCAGAGACCCTGAGCCTGTGTCGGCAACAAGGAGAGGCTGTAGGTGGCCACTGCAGCCAGGACGGTGGAAGGCCTGCCGTGGAGCTCCGGGGCGCCTGCCCGGCTGACTCCCGGGTCTGGGGGCCGCCTGTCCTGCCGCCCCTTGGTGCCCGGACGGGACTCCCTGCAGGCTCAGCGAGAGCCTGTGGCCCTGCCGGCACACGTGCCCCCCAGCTGGAGTCTCCGGGAGAGGCCCTCCTCGCCCCACCGTGCTGACGCTCCCCGGGGATCTGCCCAGAGCTCAGAGCCCGAAGGTTCCTGAAGGCAGAATGGCTCTGTGGGCCAAATCCCAAGGCGGCGGACGCCCTACCGGCCCCTGCCCCCTGTCATCGCAGCCACGTACCCATGCCTTCCTCCAGCTTTGCATCACGCGGTCATGCTCCCCGGCCACAGCCCTCCAGGCGGCGAGCTCTCTGGTCCACTGCTCCTGGTCAGTCGCCTCTGCAAGACAAGGGGTGGACGGTGCCAGGTGTCATCCTCGCCGGTCCTGGTGGCACCTGGGTCCATACCGTCTGCTGAGGCCACTCCGACAGCCAGGTTTTGTGTGAGGCGTTCATGCCTCCAAACCTGCCTTCCTGGCCGTGGGGGCTTCCTTGGGCCACCGGCCCCAGGAGCGGCTGGTCCCCACGGTCACGCCGGTCCCGTCCTCGTCTCGCTTGAGTTTCCTACACGGGCAAGAGGGGTTAGCACCCCCCGTCTTGGGGCCGGTGCCACCTCCCCTGGCAGGCCTGTCCCGAGCGAGGCCGGGGAGTCCGCGGCATCGCAGGCCGGCGCCCTGGCGCGCTCAGCTGCTACCTGCTCCGCGTGGTGCCGCCGGGGCAGCAGGAGCCCAGGAGCCGCAGTTACCAGACTGCGTCCCAGAACAGGCTCGCGACTCCTGTTGCTAACTTCAGAAACGGGTGCCAGGGACCTGCGCCCCGAGATACAAAGCAGAACTCCTTTGAGCAGAACTGGGCAGGGCTGGGGCGAGCGTTCCAGAGGCGTCTTCGGGGGTCCTTCACCCCAAGGGGGTCTGGAGGGACTTCTGGCTCCCACCCTGCAAGGAGCCCTGCGTTCTCCAGGCCCCGCAGCTTCAGGAGACGCGGCGGGCCTGGCAGGCAAGCAGAGACTGGGCTGTCCCGGCCGGCATCCCTGTCCCCCGTTAACGTGTGCGGCGATCGGTGTTAGGTCCTGCAGCTCCCGCGCCGGGGCGCTGAGTGACCGCGGGGCAGGGGTGGGGGGAGCAGGACCACCGCGGGGGCCCTCCAGACTGTGTGCTGCCAGCGCTGTTCTTGGGATTTCTGCGGGACACCTCATGGCTTGTGAGTCAGGTTTGCGTGAGGAGTCCAAGTATCCTGACGGTGGCGGGGCGGGGGGTACGTAACAGAAATGGGAAGACTAGGTTCTGGGCGGGGCAAAAATTTGCAGTTTTCCCTTCCCACACTCACACCAGAAGGATGCGGGCCTTTCCAGCGTATCCTAAGCATCGAGGGAAATTTTTGAGGACGGACCAGAAATAGGAGGGGAAGCACAAAACCTGGAAGCTGAAAGTGGAGGCACCAGTGGGGACAGAGCAGACCTGGGAGCGCTGAACCCTAGGCCAGCAGCAGGGAAACAGGCACGCCCTCCCCGAGACGCTTGGCACCAGGATAGGCCTCCAAGGCTGGTTGGAAGCAAAGTGTGGCCCCGGGGCTCCTCCTTGCTCCACCTCATGCCAGGCGGTCCCACGTTTGGCAGGATAGTTCCAGAAAGAGCACGGGACATAAACTGGAGCAGAGTGAGTATCTCTCGGAGGAAAGGAAAGGGCAGGCTTCCCAGTGCCATGGGCCTGGCCAGGCCTGGAGACACCGTGGCGTGAGTGTGGACCATGCAGATGGGGGTCTGGGAAGGCCATGCGCAGAGCCCGCGGAGACATGGGGCAGGCCTCCATGGGGCAGGGGAGACCTTTCGGGCCAGCACTGTGCACCCCGCCCGGTCCTCTCTGTGTGAAGCCAGAGCTGGGGCCTTGGGCTCTCAGAACGCGGCCTTCCCAGCACCACCCAGTGGAAACCCGGAGTGCAATGTGGCAGGCGTGTGCGCGGGGTGGGTGTGTGACTGGGGGTGTGGACACAGAGGGACACCACTCACCGTGTCTCATGACGGTGACCCGCACGCTGGAGGTCCTGTTGCCCGCGGAGGAGAGGACGGAGCAGCGGTATGCGGCGCTCTCGCCAACGGCGTCCCGCAGCCAGCTGAGCGCGTGGGTCCTGCCATCGAGCAGTGCGTGGGTCTGCGTGGGGACACACGTTTCCAGCTCACGGCCGTTCTTCTCCCAGATGAAGTGAATGTCTGCAGGACCTGGGGACACAGATACATCTGACCTGGCCCTGCTGCCACCACCACCTGTGACCAAAAGCTCTTGCCTCTGTGGGGCCACCCCTGCTCTCCCCAGCACTGAAGGAGGGGGGGGGTCCAGCCAACCTTGGGGACAGGATGGGTGCCGGGCTGCCAAGCGAGACCGAAGGCCCCTCTTTCTCTGCTGTCCTCTCCTCCACGCTTGTGCCAGGTGTGGGTGGCACCAGCAGCTGGGCTCGGAGCCAGCCCAGATCCAGTCCTGCCTGAGAACCAATTTCTCGAAGCAGGATTCTACCCAGCCGCTCCCCCAAGCTGGGTAGGACATAAGCGGCGGTGTCGTGGAGGACGCCGGGCAGAAGAGGGACGCTGTCTGTGGCTGTAGTTCGCCGAGCCCGGCAGGAACCTGCAGCCCAGCGGCCGCACCCAGGACACAAAGCTGCGGTGCCGTGTTGGCCACGGCCGGCTTGGGGAAGAAGAGCTCCAGGACTGCCTTCCCGCGGATTCCTGCGTGACTGGCATGGCCCCTTCCCCCTCTGGCCCCTTCGTCAGCAAGGCACCGTGTCGAGCATGTTCAAAAAGCCTTCCTCCCGAGGGAAAGTCAGGCGCGGACCCGAGTCCCAGGAGTGAGCCCTGAGGCTGGGACGAGAGCGTGGAGGGGCCAGGCCAGCAGAGCTGTGTCCGTCAGAAGCTGGAGACGAGTGGCCAGGGGTCACAGACCTGATGTGACGGCCACCTGTGTTGTCATTCATGAGTCATGTTTGAGACTGTAACCCAGGGAAGTGCCGCCGTGTCACAGATGTTTAAGCATCAGTTTCTGTCCACGCGTGCGCAGACGCGCATGTAGACGCCCGGAGAAAAGGCCTCCGAGGGCCGTCTTGCTGGTGGCAGCTGCCTGTAGGTGGCGGACGGCTGGGACGCTGCGATCCCGCTCTCATGCTTTCCTGGAGTCCTAGACCCACAACAGCAAATACTGGCTTTGCCGTGAGAACAAGGCACTTTGAGGAAAGAAACATGCTGAGGCCGTCAAGAAAATTCTGGAAGGCTTTGCTCAGAAGTGGTTCACGCAGCAGCCGCCTGGCCACGGCGGCCGCGGGGACACAGTGGCTTCTCTTGTTTTCTGTGTGGGCTTCCCGGGACTTCAGTCCGTCGCTGTAACTTGTTTTCCCACAGTGTTCTGTTCTCTGTCGAGGACTCCATACGCATAGCACCCGTGGCACGCCTGTGCTCGCGCCCCTGCCGTGGCTGGTGGGCCACCGCACGCCGGCCCGCCCGGCCGCAGATGCAGGTCTGGAGGGGGACTCTCATGAGGCACCGTGATCGGGAAGTGAGGCGGTCTGTGCCCGTTCCCAAGAGCCCGGGCTCCCGCTCGCCCCCGACTGCCCCATGGTGCCGTGCGCGGAGATCTGCCCAGGGCTGGAGCCACCAGGATGCGTCGCAGGAGCTTCTGGAAGGTTCTCACGGCCAACTTGGACAAAGAACTGGGGTGGCCTGAGCTGGCGCCGATTCATCACCCTGAGCCAGGACCCGAAGGAGCGAAGTGCTCGGCTGACCACACTGCGGGGGCCCAGGCTGGGCACAGACTACGTGCCGCTCGGTTCTGAAAAGCTTCATCGTTAAATCTTCAAGCGCGTGTTTAGCCCCCAAAAAGCTTTAAAAACGTTAAAGGGGTGCTTTCGTTGTACTTACTCTGTTTAAAGCTCTGCAGCTCCTTCCGAATGCAGGGAAGAACAAGGAGGCAAAGTGACCATTAAACCCGTCAGCAGGGTCCGCACCCCACCATCGGGCCCAGACAACAGGCCGTACCCCCCTACCCAGGGGCCTTGTGCCCTGGGAATGTGGCATCTCTTCTGGGCCCTAGGACGGTTCTCCTGGCCTCGAGTTCCAGTACCTACCCCAGGGGTCAACGGGGTGCAGGGGCCATTGGCTCCAGCTTGTCCCCCAGCCCAGCCTGCGTGACAAAACCAGAGCCCCTCAGAGCAGTGACTTCTCACCAAGGGAGGACACCCGATTCTGGAAGCAGGGCCTGAGAGCCCCAAGTTGGAGGGGACTGTGACGGGGTCCACTCCAAGTTCTTGGGCCACATTTGTGACAGGTGTCCCCACTTGGCATCACCATGCCTGTGGTCTACCCTGACCCTGGGGCCAGCCTGCCCCCGTGGCCTCCCACCAGCTCCTGGCTGCACCTGGGGGCGGTGCTCACACCGGGCCCCCGGGGGACGGACGGTGTCCGGCATGGCCAGGTTCACAACTGCACAGAAGTCGGGACCCTGCTGGGGTGGGGGATCTTCACCACCCCAGGTGCATCAGCCTTCCTTCTCAGAGTGCCCCAAGTGAAGCGGCCAGTGCCCTGCGGTTGGCTGAACAGCGACCGCAGAATATACAGGTCCTAATCCCTGGAGGTGCGTGTAGCTAAATGCGCTTTCCAGACCCCATCGTGGGGAGGGGAACGGCGGGGGTCGCTGGCTCGGGTGCACAGCCTCATGGGGTGTCAGGTGCTTGGGACCGACGACCACACACGAGGACAAGCCCAGTGGAAGGAGACCCAGCTTCGGCAGAATCATCCCGCGAAACCCACTAAGGATCGAGACCCCAGCAAGGAGACCGATCAGCCTTGCCCACCCATGGAGGGGTCTCAGCCCTCCTGGGAAACGACCAGCTCGAAAGTCGGCTACCCCCATGGCCCAGCCTTGGCCTTTCTCGAGCCCCCACCCTGAAACATGCCAGCACCAACGGCCACCACGGGCGCTCATAGGATATTTCGGCTGCGCACCTACGGCCCCTACGGCGTCCAGGGGCTGCGGGGACTTTGGTGTCCAACGTCACGGTTAAAACATACAAGGCCATCAAAACCCCGAACAGCCAAGCGTCCCCTATAGTGCAGTGGTTCTGTTCTTAGCTTTAGAGGTGATGCGGCCTAAATGAGCGGGAAGCATGGTCCCGTCAGATGTGGGCCCGTGGGGCACACAGCTTGGCTTTCCTTGGAAAGGAGAGCCCAGAGCTCCGGCCTGTGGGCGCAGAGGTGTGGTCTGCACGTGCAGGAACTTGGACACGTATGGGTCCCTCGCTACCGTCTCCGTGTCCATCTGTACGTGCCCTAACACAGCTACGGATGACCGCTTATCCCGATTCCTGCCACGAGGGGCACAGTGTTGTCCTTGAAAAGTCTGAAGCACGGCCACATGCCGGCTTCCATCCCTCTGGCCCAGGACCCCTTTCTTTGACTTGCCAGTGTCTTCCTGACTGCAGATGCACACACACGGCTAACCACGGGGCAGGCAGCAGCTTGGACGGCCCTGGAATCTGGAATCGCCCCTCTGCATGCTCGGGCCTGGGAACGGAGGAGCGGCCGCTGAGCACAACCCGCAGCCGGCCTCGTGCAAGGAAGAAGAAACACCGGGGCGTGGCGTGGCGTGTGCACACGCCCGCCGGACAGATCAGGAGACGGAGGGAAGAGGGTAAGAAGAGAAGCCCTGACTCTGCTCCGCAGGGAGCCTGCTTCCTCCTCTCTCTGCCTGCCTCTCTGCCTACTTGTGATCTCTCTCTGTGAAATAAAATATTACAAAAAAAAAAAAAAAGAAGAGAAGCCCTGAAAATCACTGAGCGACGAGCCGCACCTGTCACAAGCCGGCCACCTGGCCTGGGTTGGGTCACGGCCCCAGGCTCCGTGATGCCGTTTAATAGGGACAGCCCTGTGGTGGCCCTGGGCCTGCAGCCAGAGCGGCAGCTTGAAAAGGCCTTGAGCTGTGGTACCATCCGTGACTCCCAAGACGCTGTCCTTTGAAACACCACATACTTGGACAGCCACTTGACGGTGGGCCAGCCCTGGCTCGTGGCCGGGGCTTAGGGGAAGAGAAACCCAGATGTCCACGTATAGTCAGTGAGCCTGGCAGGCTGGCCTCAGGGCGAGGACTGCGGGGGGGCCCCCGCCTGCTGGGGCTGCTCTGGCAACAGTGGTCTCCCAGTGTGGATGCGAGCGCTCTGCGTTGGCTGGGTCCTCCCCCAAGGGCCGCCTCCTGGCTTTGCCTGCTGAGCGCTCAGGTGAGGGTTCTGGAGGGTGGGGTGGGGGCCCCAGGACATGGCCGCTCCCCTCCAGCGTTCTCCAGTGCCCACCCCTCAGTCACCGCTGCGCGGCGGGGCTGCCCTCCCTCGGGGCCACGGCACTCATGCTGCCTCCGGGAGTCCCACTGTGGTGCGTGTGCACCGTGTGCGGGGTGTGTACTGAGCCCGCTCTGGGCAAGCGCGGGGCCCTCTCCCTTGGGTGGAACGGGACATATGGGCTCCTTAGGAAAGGCTGGTCCTTCTGGGCCACCTCCCAGCCTCAGATGGGGCCGCACTGGAACAACAGGAGGTTCTAGATGGGCCAATGTTCCTGGGGAATGAGGAGCATGGGAGAAGGAGGGCGGGGGCCATGGGCCCTCCGCTCAGTCCACCCTGAGCGCTGCCCTTCCACGCTGTCCACTTCTGCCCCCGGGCCACAAGGCCACCAGCCATGGTCCCCATCCTTGGCCCCCAGCAGAGGTGCATCCTGCTGGCGCCGTGAGCGGAATCCCACCCCTCCTCCCCGGCTGCCCGCAGCTCTGCGACGAACGGCCTGTGCTGGGTCCCTGTTTAAGCCCAGTATGGTTCCCGCTCTGGCTGACGGCGGTCTCCGTCCCCCAGTCACAGGGACAGCACTGCTGCACATGCACACCAGCGGACGGGTGCCTGAGAAGCCACGTGTAAGAACGTTTGACTTCCGGACACGTGGGCCGCCTGCACGTGTGGGTTGTAGGACCACACGCTCTCCCTGCAACAGGGACGATGTCCTGCCCAGGGAGGCCCCAAGGGAAATCGCCAGGTCCGGCAGCCACACAGGGGCCCAGCACAGACCAAGGCCAGGCATGGAGCAGGCAACCCAGGACCACACAGACCTGATCCACAGCATGCCACACGCAGGCCATTTCCCCGGCAGCCACGCAGGCAGTCCACGGCCCCCACGGGGCACGCCACAGCTCAGAGAGCCGGCTCCACATCCCGAGTGGCTTCTCGCAGTTTAAAATCTCCAGCAGAAACCGCCTGTGCCTGTCTTCTGTGTTCTTGTCCTCTCCTCTGGGCACAGAGGAAGGGGCGCTAGCGGGCCAGCGGCTTGGCCAGACCACGGCCGTGCAGCGGCCCCTCCCAACATCTCCCGGGCCACCAGGCTCTCAAGCTGTCCTGTGTCAGCATCACCACCAAGTCACACGCCCCTTCTGCAGTATCTGGAGCTAATTTCTCAGATGCCACGGAGACCGACCCCCGAGCGGTCAGCGCGCACACAGTCCTACGAACGGCCGAGCCACTAACCGAGGCCTTGGGGCCCAGCGCAGCCCGCCTGTGGGTGACTGGGAGGCTCCGGAGGCAGAGCTGAGTACTCGCGACAGAATCCGTGGCCGTGAAGCCCCCGGCAGGGAACACTGGCCCTCAGAAAAGCCGCTAGCGCCCCCGTCGGCAGGAGGGGCTCCGGGCCGACACTGCCCGCCCCCACCCAGACCGGTGCCCCGCTTACCTGTGGCCTGGCAGAAGAGGTGGAAGGTCCCCAGGGCACGCACGTGCTGGGCCTGGTCGCTGAGGAAGGGCGGCAGCAAGGCGACAGGCAGGCTGCTGTCAGACCCCGAGGCCGAGGCCGGCCGGGGGCTTCGGGGAGAGGAAGCTGGGCCAGGGCCCCAACAGGACAGAGAGGAGGACCCCAGAGGAGGGAAGGGCATAGACGAGGCTGCGAGACAAGAGGACAGAAAAGAAAGAGGCCGCTGAGGCAGGCGTCGTCAGGATCCCACCGCACACCAGAGAAAGGAAGCAAAGCACCGGAGAAGAAAGGGACCCGGGCGGTCCTGAGACCTGCCCCCCCGTCAGCGCCCCACAGGTGGGAGGGACGGGCGGGGGCCTCCCAGCGGCCGCGACAAATCACCGGCCCACGTCAAGGATAGAAGGTTCTCCTTTATTCCGTTATTTTTCAAATGTATACAATTCAAAGTAGAAAAATAAAAACAAAGTAAATCTTATAAAGCACAAATGTTTACACCAAAACGGACGAGTCTCATGCTGAAGAGGACACTGTCCACGCAGGCACAGAAATCCATGTGTGGCTCCGCCACGGCCAAACCGTCCTTCCCGCGCGCCGTGGGACCGCGCCAGCCACGTGGGCCACCCCGCGGCTCCGTGGGGGTGTGTCGAGACGCAGGCCTGTCTGGCCCCACCACCCGGCTCTGGTCAGCGGAGCGGGGTCCCGCGGGCAGCGGTCATGTGCAGGAGCCGAGTTACAGAAGCCGCGCGGATGGCGGAAGGCGCCCCGGCGGATGTCCGTCTGTCCGTCCACGCAGGAGTTTTTGAGCAGCGGATGTGGGCATCCGGTGGCGAGACATGCGCCCCCTCGGCCCTGGGCCAGGCAGCTCCTCTGATCCTGGGGACCCCGCCGGGCTCATAGGACAGCCACCTACTGGCCTCTCTTCTTCGAAAGAATTAAAACAGGAAAAAAAAGTATAGAAAGAAAATCTCTCTGAATGTGACGCTTCCCTCAAGGAATAAAATTAAAGAAGAAACAAAAAAATACTGGTGTACTCAAGAGATGGTTTTGTTTACGTATCTAGAAGCAAAAGGAACGCATTTAGCCAAAGTAGATTTATCCCTGAGAATCATAAGCAACGTAAGCTGGAGCCTGTCCTCGCAACAGAAGCTAGAAGACGTATGTCTGTTAAACATTAAAACATCTGCTTTAGTGACTTAAAAAATAAACGACCCAACACAAAAAAAGTAAAACCCTACAAAATAATCCCGTGGAAGGAAAGGTTCGTGCCAATCTGGACAACAGGCGCTAAGTTACCAATCTGATAAACAAAAATGTCATTTCCAATCTGGAACGAAACAATCTTTCAGTGGCTGCTGCTCTGGGGCGGGGGCTTGGGGGGCAGCGGAGGCGCGAGGGGCCGCGGGGAGGAGCCGCCGCCGCAGCCCGCGGGCCCGTCCCCGACCGTGGCCCACCGCAGGAGGCCGGCGCGATGCTCACCGCTTTCCGAAAGGACAAAGAAACCAACTCACAAGCTCGACCCGAGGGAAGAGACACAGAAGCAGGTGCACAGACACGGGCTCCCCACACCGCCCCGGGCCAGGCGCGCGACGCCGACCAGGGGCCTCCGCGCGGCAGCCTCAGTCCACGTCCGCGTCTGAGTCGGCGTACTTGAGCTCACACTTGACGTCGAAGGGCCTGTCCCGGCCCGGGAGGTCGTCAAGCCGCTGCGAGTCCTCCCTGTCGGTGGGCGCCCTGCTGGCCGTGGTGTCCTGCTCCGTCTCGTAGCCGGTGTCCAGGGCCGGCCGCGGCTGCGCCCCGTTCTGCTGGGAGAAGCTGCCCTGCTCCACCAGCGTCTCCTTCACGCTCTGCTCGAACTCGGAGAAGTCGGCCGCGGGCTGCTTCTTCGCCAGCAGCACGGCGGAGCGGAACTTGAGGCACTGGCCGGGCAGGTAGCCCTTGTAGCAGTTGTAGGAGAGGAGGCCGAGGCAGAGCACGAAGAAGAGCAGGAAGAGGACCATGAGCAGGCGGTTGTCGCCGGACTTGAGATACACGGTCTTCTCCGAGTGCACCTGGGGCACCGTGTTCACCACGGTCTTGGGTTTGCACGACGCGCTGCTGGGAGCGGGGCTGGGCGGCGGGGCCACGGCCCCGAGTGCGGGGCCCAGCTCCACCGGCGTCTGGGCTGGGGGGCCTGGGGTGGGCTCCGTTGACACTCTGAGGGGGGTCCTGTCCCCTGCGGCGTGGGTGGCCGGTGCGGTGGAGGCCGCGGGGGTCTGCGGGAGCCCCCTGACCTCTAGAATGTGCCGGGCCACCACCTGCCGCACGGTCCTGTTCCGGAGCCTCTCCTCCGACAGGCACTGGTACACCCCGCTGTCTCCTTCCGACAGGTTGAAGACGAGCAAGTCCTTCCTGCCCACCAGGCCGTACTTGGGGCCCTCGGCCTTGAGCTCGTTGTTCTGGAACGTCCACACCACCCGGGCCAGATTGGACTTCGGGGAGCATTTCAGTTCTGCCGTGCCACCATGCTTGAAAAAATGCTGCCGGAAACTTTTAGTTTTATCTGGAACATCAAAATAAACGTGCACAGTGTCAACAACCCGCTCGCTGCCTCCCTTCTTTTACAAACAGGTTAACGCACGAGAACACAAGCTTTTCACCCACTGGAGCAACACGGAATCTTCCAGGACGACTAAGGAGATAAAGACACGCGTGACAGAACGGCAAAGACGAGCTCCGGATGGCAGCCCAGCGGGACACGCCACCGGAGGCCACCGGGCGGCCGGGATGACGTCTGGAGCCCTGGCTTCCTGGGAGGCCGAGTGGCCGCACCCGGAGTCGCGTACCACGCGCGTCTGCTGGAGGCTGCCGGGCTTGCGGCCTCTCGGTGCACTCGGTGCCCCTTCCTGAAGCTGCCCCAGCTGCTGACAGCCATCGGGTCAGGGACAGGAGCGCGACTGCCTTCCAGGGGACAGAGGGACGAGCCTGACCCGGTGGTGGCCTTGCAGAGGGGCCGAGGACTCCTTTCTCACCACCCCTCCCTCCCCCTGCCAGGTGGTGTGGGTCATTTAAGCAGCCCCAAGCTACGCGGAAGAGAGCAGCGGCTCGAGAGCTGATGTCGTGGGTTGGACAAGTGCCCTTCCAGGAAACAGACAAGCTGTGTGGCTTCAAACACCCTTTTCTGCAAGTCAAAGGGAAGGCGGGTCAGCCCCAGTATCCTCATGGATACTCGCCCTCCGTTCTGGGGGGAGAAGGGGAAACACGAGGTACAAGGTGCCCCAGCAGCACAGCACCGCGGCCCGATGACGCCCAGCGCCCGGGAGCAACGACAGGGACCCACTTACTCGGACAGCCAGACGTGTCTCCGCTCATGCGCTGGATCAGATCCCTGCAACACAAGCGGGCACGCTCACGCGCGGGCACACGTGCAGTCGGTCACACGCACGCGCCTACCCCCTGGCGGATGAGCCGGATTGCCGCGTCCCCCTGGTACCTGCTGCGGCTGTCCGGCGGGTGCAGGGCCACGCAGGCCTGGCTGGCCGGGCTCCAGGCGCAGTACGGGTCGCGGGCCAGCACGCAGTCCTCACAGGTGGCGTGCTTCTCACAGAAGGCCACGGGGGCCTGCACCACGCCGGAGCTGGAGCCCGCGTAGACGAACTTTCTGCCCTGCGGAGGTGAGATGGGGCAGGCAGGTGAGGGGACAGCCATCGTGGACGCGGCACCAGGGGTTTCTCCAGCTCGCACATGCACGCGTCTGCTCATCAAGGAGCTTCCAGAACCACGAGCAGGCAGGCACCATGGGGTCTTGCAGCCGAGTCCACGCATGGACTCCGCCCTCCGGGCCCCTGCACCCCCTTCCCTCTCACCCAGGGACCTGTGTGGATGTGGGTCTCTCCCACCGTGTGTACAGAGCCCCGCCACCCGTCAGAGATCAAACGGCACAACTCGGAGCCCCATGTCAGGCCTGCCCAGCCTGAGCAGCCGTGTGCAAATGGCTTGAGCGGGTCTGAACCCAGCAGGGCCAGGAAAGGTGCCCAGTGGCAGGGGAGCATGCAGGATCCCAGTGTGGGACCAAGGACGTGCCAGGTGCTGTCATGTCCAGGTTTGCGAGGGAGGAGCACGTGGACCGGGAGGACAGCAGACCACGTGTCGGAGAGCACGGCTCCCAGGACGGCTGACCGCGCTCCACGCAGTGGGGACGGGGCTCCCGCACGGCAACGCCGCTCAACACGCAGCCACGGCTGCAGGACTGCAGTTTGCACTTGCGTCTACACTCTCCTCCCCGCGACCCCCACCCACCGCCCCATCTTTTGGTTTCCGAGCTTAACAGAATTCAGTTTCGGACCCAGATGGGGCACAGCCTTCCCCTGGGGAGACCGAGTCTGGCTGGTGCTCCAGTTCCTGAGGTCAGCCTTGGTTTCCTAGCCTGTGACCGCCTCCCCCCCACCCCGCCCCGCTCTGCACCGGCACAGCTGAAAGAAAGTCCCCTCTGCAGCAGACTGTCCTGTGATAACAGGCAGCAGACAGCTGGCTCAGGGCCAGCCCCTCCCTATTGGCAGGGACCGGGCAGGTGAAGCCATGCGCCTGCCGGGAGGACCGAAGAGGCCACGCTAGATCACTGTCCAGGGGTCACATGGCTCACAGAGCTGAGAGTTTCCAAGAGGGCCGAGCGGGCGACTTCAAGGGACCCTGGGGGGCACAGGCTCCCATAAAGCACAGCCACCAAGTACCCGATACCGAGAGAAGGGGCAGGAAAACACCTGCTGGGGGCCGCGATCGCCGGCAGATGCACAAGTCTGGGGGCTGGAGGGAACAACACAGCAGCCTTGAGGCCTCCCCACAAGCAAGCATCAGGCACCACAGGCTGAACATACGCCCACGCGCCCCGGCCAGCAGGGCCCCAGATCCTCAGCCCCCTCCAAGCACGAGGAGACCGTGGTGTTCCACAAACATGGACCAGTTCTCCGCAGTTAACCGTGCCACCAAGACAAAGACCGATGGGGACTGGCCCAGACCACAGGGGCTGAGGAGTGAGGTGTCCCAGGCCAAGCGAGGCTCCGGAAGTGGAGATGTCTGTTCGGACAGGGGTGGGGGTGGGGGGGCACAACCAGACGTCTGGGGTCCCGTGGGCGCTGTGCCTGCGGAGGTCCTCCACGCAGAGAGAAGGCCCAGGGTCCCCGCGCCTCATCCCAGCACCTCTGTGGACCTCACGCTACTGCAGAATGGAAAGTGTTTAAAAGGACAGGAGAGCCACCTGAGCAGGCGTGAGGTTTGGGGCGCGCTCGTGCCCTGGCCCTCACGGGTCCCCACGGCCCAGAGCCCAGGGCTCAGGCCCTCCCGGCTAAGTCGCTGTGTGCACGGCCTCGTCCGACCTGTGGTGGGGTCTGGAGCTGAAGGAGTGCTGCGGAGAACGCCCCCACCAACACGCGGATGCAGCCCGCCGCCTGGCTCGGAGGGGACCAGACAGCACGCCTGCCACCTACTGCCACGTGACCTGAAAGCGGGACTCCGATGCCCGTGCACCCCGCTCAGGGCAGCCCAGGCTGGAGGCCGATGGCGGGGACACAGGACGTGCGTGTGCAAACCGTGGAAGTCCTGTCACATGCTACACAGCTGACCCTCGAGGACATGTGCTCAGTGAGATCACAACAAATATCCCACTTGCATGTGGTCCCCGGGGCCCTCAAATCCCAGAGACAGAACGTGGATGGTGGGCGCCAGGGGCTGGGTTAGTGCTCAGTGGGGACAGGGTTTCCGTCTGGGAAGCTGAGAAAATTTTGGAGACGGTAATGCTGCTGAGCTGTGCACGTATGAATGGTCGAAACGGTAACTGATCCACACGTGTTCACCTCATCAATAAACCACAAAAGAATGCGCGTGTCCTCCGGGCAGCATGGCCCAGCCTCTCTGTTCCCACAGTGGCCAGTGGCCCCCGCTGGCTTCCTACTGCCAAGGTCCGTGTGACTGCCTGCAGGAGCCTAAACTCAGCTGGCGGGGGGAGGAGGGTCTCTTCCACCCTGACATCCACTTCCTGCTGCCGTGGCTGCACACCCACCATCCAAGCCCCCTGAGCCTGCCCACCCTGGGAGAAGGCGTGGGGGTCCGGGCACGCATGCTGCCTTCCTCCCGGTCTAGGTGGCCCAGTGCAGGGGCCCCGGTGAGGACAGACGGCCCCCAACAGCTCCCTGTGTGGCCTGCCCCCTGGGCACGGGCACATGACCAAGTCCTGGCTACAGGCGGGTGAGCACAGTGCTGAGCCATGACCTCCTCCTTCCCCACCCCTCACCCCTCTCCCGGGACGGCTGCCCTCACGCCCAGAAGCCCGAGTGTCTGCACGCCACTGCGGAGAGGAGCCGTGGTCTCCCTGCACCTGCCCCGGGGGGCCCAGCCTTTGCTCTGACGCTTCTGACAACCGGGAGGCCTTAGGGTCCCGACTGCTGCCTGTGAGCAACACGCCTGGGCCACCGGCGGGAGGTCCCCCCCCTGCCCCCACCGCGTCCTGTTTCCACTGTGGGGTGGGGCAGGTGGGGTGGGGGCAGGGGAGGCGCCTGCCACTGGAAGCTCCCTAGGCTCTAGGGTCATCTTCCCCTCAGGCGCCGAGACAGAAGGCGCACACAGCAGTGGCTGGGAGGGGACGTGACCCTGTGACGGGAGTATGGCCACCAGATCCAAGGACGCTAAGCTCACCATGAAGGGCACCCGTGGGTGCCCGAGAAGTCAGCTGCTTCCCTCGTCTCCTGCCTGGCTGCCGGGCCCCTTGCTTCCTGCTGTCCCCACCGGAGTGCAGGCTGTGGGGACGCGCAGAGGAGCTGTCGGACCCCCCCTCCTGCAGTGGGACGCTCCGTCTGCACCCAGAGAGGAGGCTCGGGAGCATTCTGGGTCAAACTGGGAAGCCTCAGCAGGTGAGCAGCGCCCTGCAAAGCAGGGCCCGCTGAGCAAGGCTGCACACGCGGGGCCAGGCCGAGCCCAGCTCTGCAGGTAAGGGAACAGGCACATGGCCAGCCCCCCGGGGCCTTGGGTTTGGGCCCACAGCCTGGGGATGCCCACACGGAGAGGTGAGGCCTTCGGCTACAGGGCAGGGCTGGGCCACTCACAGGGTCCGCTGTCCCCCAGGTACAGAAAGAAGGACTGGCCTGCTGGGCTCACGTGCTCACGGTCCTGGACCAGGCCAGCTCTGCCCCTCACACGCCCCCCACCCCCGTGGGAAACAGGGAGGCCCATGTCCCAGGCCGCAGGGACAGATGGTAGGGGGCAGCCTGCGGAGCCAATCCAGCCCTTTGGCTATTTCTGTGCTACCCCCCAGCTCATACCAGATTTCACACTGTTAATGGTAGAGAAAAAAAATCAAAAGCATGCTATTCTGTGACCCTCGGAAGTTACGTGAGCTCTGGAGCTCGGGTCCCATAAAGAAGGCACTGTTGGAGCGCAGCCAGCGCCCGGGCACTGTAGCCCCCGAAGCCTCAAACACCTACTCCTGGCTTCTGCGGAGGGCCGAACCAGATCCGGATCCTGACCCCGGCCTGACGGGGGCCACGTGGGCATCATCGCCACGGCTCAGAGCTGCTCTCCTGAGACCTCACCTGCCGACAGGCACTGACCCTGTCAAGCTCGGGGCGCAGGAATGTTTCCCTGAGCCAGCATGCCCCCACACCCCCACTGGGGGCCCCCCAGGGACACCGTGAGGCTCCGCCAACCCGAGGCGACCATTCCATCACTCAGTTTGCCTTCTATCGATCCCAAAGCCCAGGGTTCCCAGGACCACCTTGAAGAGCCTGGAGGTCAGGCCCTCTGGACCAGACAGGTGGGTGCCGGCCCGGCCTGGCTGGTGACACGGACATGTGAGGCTGCCCTCCTAGCCACTCTACCTTCTGGGAATTCAGCAGCAGCGTCTGGACCGGCTCGAGGTCCTGGAAGAGCCGTGTCTCCTCGATGATGTGGGCCTCGTTCTCCAGGCTGACCGCTTTGTGCAGGGTGCCCTGGTCTGCAAGGGCAAAGCTAGAGGTCAGAGACGTGCCTGGGAGGGCAGGACAGAGCCGGCCCTGCCATTGGCCATGGAGCAAATGGTCCCTGTTCTAACTCTCAATTCTCTGCCTTGATCGGACATGTAGAAACCGGTGCTCTTTGCATTCTGGAAGTGGGAAAGGAAAAACCAGGAGCTAACGCACCTCGGCCTCGTGTGGCCTGGGTCAGCCCCAGGATTTTCTGAAAAACCATCGCTGACTCCAGTGGACGTCAATGCAGCGAGATGGTGCTGGTAGGTGGGAGCAGAGGTGGCTCCCAGGCTCCACTGGCCTTCTGGGGTGCCATCCGTTGTGGGGACCCAGGCAGGTGAGGGCAGGACCCCCCAACCTGGCTCAGAGCATGCTGGAAAGCCCCCAGGGCCGATCATGGGGGCCTGCCAGCTGCCGCTGGGCACGGCCACTAGTCCTCTCCCCGAATGGGCTCTCACGGCAGGTCGGGATAGGTTCAGGTGGCCCCACGAGCAGAATTGGACTCCCTTTGTGTGAGCCTCAACCTACCACGCCTGAACCCCCAGACAGAAACCAGGACTTGCATGGTCACAGACCTCAGACGCCAGTCCCAGAGACTCTTCTGTAAAGCACTGTGGGCACTGTGGGGAGGTGCGGGGCCCCCGCAGCAAGGATGAGCCAGATCTGCTGGTGTCCTGACCCTGGGGGTGGGACTCACCTGTGCCCACAAACATGACGTCGTAGGGGGTCCCATCCAGGGCCCAGGTCCGGTCCACCACGACCTGCGTGTAGTTCACGTTGCTTCGGATGAGCCTGGGCCTGTTGTCTATTGGGGTCACCGAGCTGTCCATCAGGGGGTGGTCCTTGACGAACTGCAGGGTCTTGTCTGGCAGGCTGAGGGAGCTGGAGAAGTTGGCGGCCCGCGCCTCGCGGTTGATGCACTGCAGAGAGGAGAGCGGCTGGTCGGCGCGCACACACCGCCCCGCGGGGCTTAAACCCGCGGCCCCCGGGCTCCTTGCCCCAGGGGACGGACAGGCGGCCTTCCCCTAGCAGTCGGAAGGCAGAGCTCCACCGCTGGGGGGAAAGGCCACCAGCCGCGATGCTGCTGGCGACACACAACTGGTGAATCATCTGTCCCTGTTCCTAAATCAGAAACGCATCAAGCTCCTGAAACCCGAGCAAGTACTGATGACAGCCCAGTTCCAAGAGCAGGACGCAGGCGGGACTCCTCCTCTGTCCCTGGCTCTGCACCGGCCTGATGGAGCCCCTGCGAGGGTCTGACCCAGGACGGCTGATGGGCACGGGAGGGAGGAGGCCGGGGCGGGGCGGTCCAACTGGCCCAGCAGCCACACCGGCTTCTACATAGATTCACCAATTTTAGGGAAAAAAAAAAACCAAAAAACCAAACCAAAAACATGACTCCTGTTCACGGGTGGGGAGCACAGGTCCTTGACAAACACTGCGTTTCTGCGCCGGAAGCACGAGATGGAGCAGACGCATCTCGGGGACCCACGGTAACTCCGGTAACTCCGTGGAGCCGGCTCCGGCCCCGCCCCACCCGCTGGGGCCCGCCCGCTCCCGCCCCGCCCGGCCCACTCACCGCCCCGGGCCTGGGCGTGGGCACCGCCCCGTTGTAGCGCACCCACTTGGTGTGGGACTGCTCCACCGTGGTGCTCTGCATGTACTTCCCGCGCGAGAAGACCTCCTCGGCGGTGGACAGGTTGTAGGCGCACACGGCCGACAGCCCCACGTTGTTCCTGGGGAGCAGGGCACGGCGTGACCGCGCGGGCCGTGGGCCCGCAGACAGCCCCCTCCCCCCCTGCCCGGGCGGGCGCACTCACAGCTGGGGGGTGAAGACCCCGTAGATGACCGGCTCCTTCAGGCCCTCCGCCCGGAGCACGAAGACGTCCTGCAGCACGTTGAAGACGAGGTTGCTGTCTGGCCGCGAGCAGATGAGCCTGGCCTTCAGGAAGGACGTCCACTTCTTCTGCAAGGTCCGCAGGCCGCCCTGGTCCCCCTGAAACCGGAAGGACGTGCGTGGTGCAGAGGGGCAGCTCCGCCCGGAGGGGCCGAGGCCGCGCTGACCCGGGGCGCACACAGCCGGCGGCCACCGCGCCCTGTCCTCTCCCATCCGAGCACAAAACCCAGAGAGGCCTCTCGGCAGTGTCCTTGCCGCAGCGGGCCCCACAGGTGGTCCCCACGCACACGCCTCACAGCGGCAGATGCCCCGCCGGCCTCGCACTGCGGACCCCTGGAGCGAGCTGCGGACCAGGGGCTCCCATGGGCCTCCGTCCTCCTTGCACAGGACCAGGTCATCTCAAAGGGCTTTGTGGGATCATCCATAAACACGTTTTAGTGAGCTGGTCCCAGGGGACGACCGTGGACACGCCTGACGTGACCTGCTCGGGGGACAGCCCCGAAACAGGAATCTGGATGCGGGAGGCGGTGGAGTGGAGCGTACTTGCGGCGGCCTGAGCAACGGCCCCGACTGCATGTCGGCCCGCCGAAATCCCAGTTCCAGCGGCCTCAATTCACAGTGAGCGAAAACCAACTTCCTATAACCTGGGACGTCTGGGGACGGTGTGTCACACGCAGGCCTGCTGACGCTCCTGGGGTCTGCAGGGGACCCCCCAGGCTTCCCCAGGGCAGGCTGAGCGTCCGGCATCCCGTCCACACCCGTCTGCGGCACGGAAGGCAAGGCGGTGGGCAGACCGACATTCCAGGGGAAGCTTGGAGCCTGGCCAGGCGGCGAGGCCTCCAGACACGGGAGTGCCTGGGGGGAGCCTGTGGGAGCGCAGGGCCTGGGCTCACCTTGCACACCCGCGCCACCCGCGGGATCATCAGCTTGAACACAAACTCATACTCCACAGACACCTCGGTGAAGAAGAAGTAGACGCGGTCATCCCCGCTGTCCACGCCGTCTGGACGCTCTCGCATCACGTCAGCGAAGACGAAGCTCGGTTCTGCAAGCGACAGACCCGTGCGGTTGCCCCTCAGCACAGTGGGGGCTGGGCACCGCCCCAAGTGACGCAGGAGCAGGCGTGTGTCGTGTCCCTCCCGCGGGGCCTGTGAGAACGGACAGCACCCTGGTCCTGGAGACCCACTGAGGATGCCGTGCGTGCGCAAACCCCCAGCCAGCAGATCTAGGCGCGCAGCGCGCCCCCCCCCCCAAACCCCCAGCCAGCAGATCTAGGCGCGCAGCGCACCCCCCCCCAACCCCCAGCCAG
>PISX010001691.1:0-185461 GCA_004024625.1 Mellivora capensis | reverse complement strand
CTATTCAACATAGTACTAGAAGTCCTAGCCTCAGCAATCAAACAACAAAAAGAAATTAAAGGTATCTGAATTGGCAAAGAAGAAGTCAAACTCTCACTCTTTGCAGATGATTTATGTGGAAAACCCAGAAGACTCCACTCCAAAACTGCTAGAACTTGTACAGGAATCCAGTAAAGTGTCAGGATATAAAATCAATGCACAGAAATCAGTTGCATTTCTATAAACCAACAGCAAGGCAGAAGAAAGAGAAATTAAGGAATCAATCCCATTTACAATTGTACCCAAAACCATAAGATATCTAGGAATAAACCTAACCAAAGAGGCAAAGAATCTGTACTCCAAAAACTATAAAGTACTCGTGAAAGAAATTGAGGAAGTCACAAAGAAATGGAAAAATGTTCCATGCTCATGCACTGGAAGAACAAATATTGTGAAAATGTCTCTGCTACCTAAAGCAATCTACACATTTAATGCAATCCCTATCAAAATACCATCCATTTTTTTCAAAGTAATAGAATAAATAATCCTAAAATTTATATGGAACCAGAAAAGGCTCCAAATAGAGGAATGTTGAAAAAGGAAGCCAAAGTTGGTGGTACCAAAATTCCAGACTTCAAGCTTTATTACAAAGCTGTCATTGTTAAGACAGTATGATACTGGCACAAAAACAGACACCTAGATCAATGGAACAGAATAGAGAGCCCAGAAATGAACCCCCAACTCTATGGTCAACTGATCTTCGACAAAGCAGGAAAGACTGTCCAATGAAAAAAAGTCAGTCCCTTCAACAAATGGTGTTGGGAAAATTGGACAGCCACATGCAGAAAAGAGAAACTGGACCATTTCCTTACGCCACACACAAAAGTAGACTCAAAATGGATGAAAGACCTCAATGGGAACAGGAATCCATCAAAATCTTTGAGGAGAACACAGACAGTAACCTCTTTGAACTCAGCCACAGCAACTTCTTCGTAGAAACATCTCCAAAGGCAAGGGAAGCAAGGGCAAATGAACTATTGGGACTTCCTCAAGATCAAAATCTTTTGCACAGCAAAGGAAACAGTCAATAAAACCAAAAAGACAACTGACAGAATGGAAGAAGATATTTGCAAATAACATAACAGGTAAAGCACTAGTATCAAAAATCTATAGAGAACTTACCAAACTCAACACCCAAAGAACAAATAATCCAATCAAGAAATGGGCAGAGGACATGAACAGACATTTCTGCAAAGAAGACATCCAGATGGCCAACAGACAAACAAAAAAGTGCTCCACATCACTCACCATCAGGGAAATACAAATCAAAACCACAAAGAGGTACCACCTCACACCAGTCAGAATGGCTAAAATTAAGAAGGCAGGAAACTATGGATGTTGGTGAGGATGTGGAAAAAGGGGAACCCTCCTACACTGCTGGTGGGAATGCAAGCTGGTGCAGCCACTCTGGAAAACAGCATGGAGGTTCCTCAAAATGTTGAACATAGAGCTACCCTATGACCCAGCAATCACACTACTGGGTATTTACCCTAAAGATACAAACATAGTGATCTGAAGGGGCACATGGACCCTAATGTTTATAGCAGCAATGTCCACGATAGCCAAACTATGGAAAGAACCTAGATGTCCATCAACAGATGAATGGATAAAGAAGAAGTGGTATATATACACAATGGAATACTATGCAGCCATCAAAAAACCAAAATCTTGCCATTTGCAATGACATGAATGGTATCAGAGGGTATTATGCTGAGTGAAATAAGTCAATCAGAGAAAGACAATTATCATATGATTTCTCTGATGTGAGGAAATTGAGAGGCAGTGTGGGGGGTTTGGGAGGGTAGGGAAGGAAAAAATGAAACAAGATGGGATCGGGATGGGGACAAACCATAAGAGACTCTTAAACTCACAGAACAAACTGAGGTTGCCGGGGTGAGGGTGGTTGGGTTATGTACATTGGGGAGGGTATGTGACATGGTGAATGCAGTGAAGTCAGTAAGCATGACAATTCACAGACCTGTACCCCTGTGGCTAATAATACATTATATGTTAAAAAAAAAAAAGAAAGAAACATAAGGGTGACTGGTTCTTCTTGAACTACTCAGAAAGCAGAAAGCAGTATACAGAGCTTCTGGACTGAGCAAAAGAGAAATGCAAACTGCTATTTCGTGTTTCATAAAAATTGGAAGACAGGAATTCTACTACAACGAGCATATCTGCTAATGTATCAGTTACCTACAGTTCTCATGAGTTACCCTTCTGTTTCCATGTGTACGTCTGACAGAACAGAATTATGAATAAGATGTGAAGTCCTAAAAAATGTATATTTAATGTTTATAGATGCTTGGAGTATCTGATGTATGTTAAAAGATAGAGCAAAATACACATTTTGTAAATATCCTTTTTAAAAAATTCAATTGAAATACAATTGACCCATGGGATGCCTGTTGGCTCAGTCAGTTAAGCGTCTGACTTCAGCTCAGGTCATGATCTCATAATCCTGAGATCAAGCCCTGTGTGGGGTTCCAGCTCAGAGGAGAGTCTGCTTGTCCTTTTCCCTCTTCCTCTGCCCCTCCCCCTGCTTGCTCTCTCTGTCCCTCTCTGTCTTTCTAAAAAAACAAAAAACAAAGAAACAAAAAAAACTTAAAAAAAAAAAAAAGAAATACAGTTTACCTTTGAACAACACCAGTGTTGGGGCACCAACCTCTCCTTCAGTCAGAAATCCACGTATAACTTTTGACCCTCCCAAAAAATTAACTATTAATAGCCTACTGTTGATAAGAAATTTAATGATTAACAGTTGATTAACACATATTTTGTGTTATATGTATTATATACTGTATCCCTATAATAATGTAAGCTTTAAAAGAAATGTTATTATGCAAATCATAAGGAAGAGGAAAAAATTTACAGTACTCTACTATATTCATTTTAAAAATTGCATGTAAGCAGACCTGTGCAGTACAAAACCATGTTGTTCAAGGGCCACCTGTATTGTCTTTTGAATATGGGTTTACTCCATACAGACATAATATGAATGGATATGATAGATTATTAACCTCAGCTCCTGCATTCCTAACTGCTGTTTATTGGGCTGGCCAAGCCTCTTGGAATGTTCTCTTTCCAGCTACTGCTGTAGCAGTCAACCTCTGAAGCCTTGCCAGGGGAGGGGAGAGAAGCTGGCATTAACCTGCAAGCTGGTGGCTTATGAATCTTTGCCCTGGCCCTAGTGAGTCCAGGGGTTTAATTTTATTCCTCACTTTTCCTTTTTGTAAAAATTAGTTCCCTCCCTCCATTTGTTGTGTGAATGCTATGGTCATTTCACCAATTGTCAGAAACAAAATTGAGCCCTGGCTCACATTAGCCATCCTGGTAAGTATAGAATTTGTTACCCTTTCAACAGCAGCAACTCTAAAATGTCTAAATAGTAAGGGCTGAGGAACACCAATGAGAATCGATACTGGTGGATAGATAGATACCTATCTATCTATCTAGACAAAAGAAAAATTTTACATTTTTTTGAGGTAGGTTTGGTAGGGTTGAGAAAGTTTAAAGAGGCAAAAGCCATGCCTCAATATTGTAGAGCGTCCCAGACAGCCTTCAAGAAGACATAGAAAGTAGGAAATTTACATGTATCATCCAAAGAACTTTTCCAGAAATATATTATCTAATAATTTCTAGAATTAGGGAGTGGGTATTTCCTCAGGTTACAGTTCAACTTATTAGGGCAGCACAGGGTAGATTTGTTATAATGGATACTTCAAGGAGAATTTTTATGAGGGTCAGGGATAATGGAGGGAGGGATTCCCACTAGAAACAAAGCTCTTAGATCCCATCAACCAGTTACAGAGTAGAGGTCCGAGAAGTCAGTCTTGAAAAATATCTCTTGAGAATTTGGAGGGGATGATATAAAAGTAATGTGCTATTTCCTTGTATACCTTGTACATGTGAATAATAATAACATGGTTGGATGGAGTCTTTTATAAAGTTCACAGTCTTTTTTTCCCCCTCTTGGAATCTCAGAGCTGTGCACCAGACTGATGCTTTTGCCTTGCTTTTGCCATTAACCATTTCGCTCAGTTGTTCCATTGTTTTCCTTTTTAAATTTATTCTTGGCACTTGCATGATTTACTTACTTAATCTTGAAATTAAAATAATTCAGTAAGAAATGTTTCATAGGAACAACTATTACTAGGTTTGGCTTGTAAAAATGGCCTATTTTCTTTAGATAAGGAACTAGTTCCCAATTATTGCTTTAAATATGATGTCTTCTCGGGCACCTGGGTGGCTCAGTGAGTTAAAGCCTCTGCCTTCAGTTCAGGTCATGATCCCAGGGTCCTGGGATCGAGCCCTGCATCGGGCTCTCTGCTTGGCGGGGAGCCTGCTTCCGCCTCTCTCTCTGCCTGCCTCTCTGCCTACTTGTGATCTCTGTCTGTCAAATAAATAAATAAAATCTTAAAAAAATATATGATGTCTCCTTATCTGTTTGTTTCTGTCTTTGAAATTTGTAATATTCATATATTGAATTTCTTGGCTCTTTCTCTTTCATACTTCAGATTCAACTCTTTATTCCCTGAGTTTAATTTTGTTTTCTGTAGTAAACTATATGTCATTCAATATCTCAATTTTATTTTTAAATGTTGTATTTATGTTTTCACATCAGAGAAATCTCCCTGATTTCTGAGTCATCACATTTCATTGCTATAATGACCTTCAGACCTTGTTGAAAAACATCCTTTAAAATAAACAGATGGTTTCAATGTTCTTGTTTCTTTTTTTAAAGTTTCTTTCATAGCTCTAGTATCTTTTAACCCACTGAGCCACCCAGGAGCCCCAACTCTGGTACCTTTTGGAATAAATTTGCTTGTAGACCTAAAAGGACACGGGCGGTCACTGGCTTTTTTTTTTTTTTTTAACCATTTTCCTATTTGTTTTAAATTAAGTGCTCATTTTATCGTTTTAATATATACAAGCAGAAATTTGAGACAAGGATGAATTTGCTGTATATTATTTTACCTACAAGATAGAAGACTCTAAAACAATCAGAACTTTATATAAAGAAAGTATTCTGGTATTTTATACGTGGTTTTGATAGTTCTTTAGAGAGTATGGTTTATTATGTTTTAAAAAGGGTATGAATTGAGGAAGCTTTAAAATTATGTCCCTATTTTAAGAAGGATATTGACTGAAAGGGAGAGAGAAGCAAAAATGATAAAAGTATACTGAATTATATCTAGGTACCCTACAGAAGTAAGGCAAGGGAATAACAGAGAAGTTGTCATCAACTATTTGAAAGGGATAATATATTTATTCTACTGTGCTCTGAATGGCAGAAAGTACAGTGAGAATATCTTACTTAATAAAAGGAAGACATTTACAATACTTAGAACCCTTTGTTACTGGAGTTGTTAAAGCAAGGGTTGTTTTGAATATGGGAGAGGTTGTTTGGTGCTGAGTGGGAGATTTTTTTGCAAGATCTCATAACAGTCCCTTTCCTTCCAAGCTCCTGTGGTGATTCCACTAAATATCATGTTTAATTCCACCAGACTTTTAAGGTTAGAGAGCATTTGTTCTATTCCATTCAAATAAACCTTTATAATTAAAGGAGTGTTTGAATTGTGAAATCTGCAAAGTTAAATTTCATTGCATTTAATTTAGTAAAATTAAAATGCCTGGTGACATCCTGGTTAGAACATTAGCCATATTTAGACTGGTAATTAATGTCTAATTGGACACTAGTACTCAATTTAGTAGTAATGAAATAATGGCTAAAAATACCAACTGGTATTTAAAAAGATATGTGATATATATCCTGAAGCAATTTTCTTAAATGCCAATTATAATTTGACATTTAGAGACTGAGCGATGTGATTGCTGATGAAAGTTGTACTGTGATCCTATGGCATATGGCTATGCATTCTTATTTGAGGGATATAAAAATATTTTGCATAATATATAGGTATTCAAAAAACAAATATTTTACTACTGGGAAGAAGGAATTTTTAAACCAAATAAACTGTATAACATAGAAAGAGAGAAATAAATGACTTTTTAAAAATATTGATATCATATGAAGAACTTTAAGATAAATTTACCTTTTCTTGAGGTTGAGCACGTTTAGAAGGCCTTTGTCATACAATGAAAGCAATACATCTGTATAATTTTCTATCTTATTTATGCAAAGAATTTGAGTTGTAGTTTGATTTCTGGTACTGATTATGAAATAATTATATATTGTCAGTTAAACATACACTCATATACTTTAATTGACAATTGAGAAAAAAATATTTTTGCATAATATTTGATGAATCTAGTCAGAATGTGTTTTAGAAAGATACTTACCATAATATTTCTCAAAGTTGAGCGAAGGCATAATTTATTCATTAGAATTTTTCTGAAAAACAGAACCAATAAAGCATATATATTGTTCAAAAGAAAACCACAGGCCCAAAGGGCATCACTTGGACCAGACCAAGTCATCAAAACTGGATTTAATACCTTAACCTAACACAGTTTCAACATCCCCCAGAAACGTAAGTCTTAACCAGTCAATCGGGAATTTTCCCATCAGGACCAATGAGGTAATATGTGGCATAGGCCTTGTCCATACCTCAAAGGAAGATGAGGTAATTTGCATAATAAGGTCCCCTCTCCTTTCCCCTAAGGAAAGGTGTTCTTGCTTGGAAAAATGCTTTCTTTTCTTTTTTCAAAAAAACCTTTTTTTCCCCATACCTTCCTTTTTATAAAAACCTTACATTTTGAACAACACCTCAGAATGCCCCTCCATCTGTAAGACGAGAATGCTGCCTGATTTCATGAATTGTTTCATAGAGCCATTTAGGTCTTCAAATTCACTTGGTTGAGTTTTGCTTCTTAACTACATATATGTACACATGAACATATACATATATGCAGAGAGAAAGAGATCAGTTTGTTTTGAAGAATTGCCTCATATAATTGTGGAGGCTGACAAGTCCTGAGAACTGCAGGTAAGTCAGCAAGCTGGCATCTCAGGAAAATGGTGGTATTATTTCAGTCTGAAGGCCATAGTTTCAAGGCCTAAGAAAAGCCAGTGTTTTAGTTTGAGTCAGAGACAGGAAAAACCCCATGTCCCAGTTTAAAGGCAGTCTAGGAGGAATTCTCTCCTACCCAGGGCAGGGTCAGTCTTTTGCTCAATTCAAGCCTTCAAATGACTGAATGAGGAGCGTATACTTTAAGGAAGGTATCTGTTTTATTCAGTCCACTGATTTAAATTCATCTAAAGACACCCTCACAGAAACACCAAGAATAATGTTTGACAAAACATGGCCCAATCAAGTAAACACATGTAACACACTATAACTGGTAGTATTTTCAGATAAGGCCAGACATATTCTTGGAAAATATTTGAAATAAATTCAATAGGATTCTTTATGTTATTGTTAAAAGCACATTGGAAACTTCTGGCAAATTACTACTCTAAGATATCACAGTCATTTAAAAATCAAAATGAATCAACTAACCAAACAAAAAAACTATAAGTAAAGTCCATGAAGGTGAGCTAACTTTAAATAATGCCCTAGGTAATATTTTTTTAAGTACAAAATAAAATTGTTAGCCCCTGTCATCATCATCATCATTTTGAAACAGTTCATTGTATTTAGAAACAAAGTATGACATTGCTTCTGGGCTAAAAATCTATATTCATATTAAAGCACTTTGGGTCCAGAATATTTCCTGGATTTCAATTAGAATTATGTTATGTGACCTATCAAGAATTGGGGGCATAAATTCCTAAAGAGTACTGCATTAGGCAAAGATTTTGTGTAACTAGTTCAATAATAATAAATGATTAGTCAGCATACACTTTCAAAAATATTAATTACAGAAGATGAAACCTTGTGTCTCAAAAGGTAAACACTGTACTTCAAGGTTAACATGACTTTCCTGTTGACTTCATTTACAGTGGGTGTATCAGGCAATTGCAGAGGAACATAACAGTTGGTATTCAATATAGAGGTCAAAAATAATGCTGTTACCACAACATTTAGCGTTTAAACATATGCTATTTATGTTTGCTATTGTTTCACATGTATTATTTGAATATTCAGGCTTCAATGTGTGGCTCATACCAAGTACTATGCTCAACATATAATAGGGAATCAATTAATATTGGCCACTTGGTAAGGCTATGGACATGTATCTGTGACATTTCTGTATGCAAGTGAATTTTTTTAATTCCAAAACAGTTATCACAGTAATAAATCACTGGACCAACAGGTAGTAACATAAAGGGCTGTGATTTAACCCAAGAGCAAGTAAACTTTGAAGATATTTCTTGTTCCCTAAAGCTGGATCTATGTAAAATAAAATCATGGGTGTTCTACCAGAGGAATACTCTTCAAACATTGGATGCTAGAACAGACAACACATTTGAGTCAGAACTGAGCACAAGGAATATAAGCAGATGACATTCAACAGTAAATATTAGAGTGGATTTAGAGTAATTATTAATCAGATTGTTAGTGAAAATCAAAGTTAGGGCTAGAAAAATGTGAATTGGATTATAGGATGTTCTGTCAAGAAAAGTATATTATCTCATTCAGTTAATTAATTCTGGAATCTTGGTAATATGAGACTCCTTTTAAAAGCTGCATTGCAGGGTGCATTTCTACCAATCCTGGAGAAGCTATCTGATCTTGTCAGGAATTATTCTTGGGTAGGGTGTGAGAGAAGCAGGAGTCTTGCTTCTCTTCTGAAGTTACTGTCTCCCTCTGATTTAAATCTTCCTTTTCATTATGTCAGGAAAGAAACCTGCATTACACCATCAATAAAAGAGGAAGATGTGCATGGACATTTTATTCCCCTCTCAGCTGACAGAATGGGAAAAAGTGATGCCTACATGTGAAGTAAAATGGAGTTCTGATAGCTCCAATAAATTTGATTAAGGTTACATGATAAATTGGACTGTTAAGGCTGACAAGCTGATTTGCGTTTTTGCTTAAACTGTATTTTTCTCATTTATATTTAAAGGTTGTATAATATAAAGGAAAGTGCCTCAAAATAGAAACACAGGGATGTAAGCTCTACAACTTGATCTTCTACTACTTGCAATTTAGACTCATTTTACATACATTTCTGCCATAGACTGAATGTTTGAGTCCCCTTCTCCCCCCAAATTCATATGTTGAAATAATCATTCCCAATATTAGGGTATTGGGAGGTGGGGCCTTTGAGAAGTGATTAGGTCATAGGGCACCCTCATGAATGGGATTAGCAGGTTTTTTTTAATATATATATTTTTTAACATTTTATTTATTTATTTGACAGGAAGAGATCGCAAGTTGGCAGAGAAGCAGACAGAGAAAGAGGAGGAAGTAGGCTCCCTGCTGAGCAGAGAGCCCAATGTGGGGCTCGATTCCAGGACCCTGGGATCATGACCTGAGCCGAAGGCAGAGGCTTTAACCCACTGAGCCACCCTGGTGCCCCAGGGATTAGCAGTTTTATTAGAGACACCAGAAAGGTCCCTAACCTCTTGTACCACATAAAGATTCAGTAGAAGATACTGCCATCTATGAACCATCTAAGTGGGGTTTCAATAGCTACTGACTCTGCCAGTGTCTTGATCCTGGACTTCCCAGCCTCCATAACTATGAGAAATGAATGTTTGCTATTTAAGCCACCTAATCTATAGTATTCTTAATACAGCAGTCTAAACAGATACTCAGTACCCTTATTTATAAACTAAAGACAATAACATCTCTATAAGCTATGTTCCAAAACTTAAACACGATAATAATTTCTTAGGAGTTACAATCTCAGGAGTAAAACTGATGGGGAAAGGGAGGTGAGGCAGGTTAGCAGGGAAAGTAAATGCAATGTGATGCATTACTGAGCTAGCCACAACTTCATGAGAAGACATGGGCGTTTGTGAGATCAAGTGGGTCATCTTCAAACATGTCTTGTATTACCTGGATCACTGTGGAGAAAGAAGGGAAATACACTTATCTGGTAGGCCTCCTTACGTCTTGTCTCTCATTGGTCAAAATTTGCCTTAAAGCACATTGATTCCACTATGCACTCAAGTTGAGTTACTGACTTCCCTCATGTATCTGCTTGAGAAACTAGATCATATGAGTCACAGTGCAATCTTTTATATGAGACTTTCAGTGAAGGGAGAAGCCACATCCACCATTCCAGATGGCCAGCACCTGCATTCTTGTACGAATGTGTCTCTTGTAGCAGTGGGTACTATGAATACTGTCAGAGCCCAACCCTCTGGTGAAGCAGGCTACAAGAACAGGGGATATTAAGCAAAAGGGCTTGTTATAGTGGCAGCCAGCACTCTCTGTTGAGCAAGAGGCCAAGGTCCCAAGAGATAAGTTAAGTCCAAGTAAATTGGGCTTGTATCTAGAACTGTAACATATACTTTAAGAAAAAAAAATGGCCTAAACTCTCTAAAAATTGTCAAGATTTATTCTTTTGAGCAATGTCTAGGAGATTACACTGCTTCTATGGTACCAGCTGGCATTATGAAATCTGTAGTTTTGGGGGAACAAAGTGTTCCTTACCTTTTTTATATTACTCTGGAAGTTTAGGAAGTCTACATGGTTCTGGTAGAACTCATACATTAGAAAATCTGTTAAAAATTGTCCTAATTTTGTCAGTCATGAAAAAGAAAGTAATGAGGATTCTGGCAGCATCATGTGACATCCATTGACAAGGCTTCAAACCCTTTAATTTGTCATTTGTGGACTGCACAAGGATGCATTTGCTTCATTTATTAAAGATCAGGTCTTGTCCTGAATTGAGAGTCCTTTAACATTCCCAAGATAGGCTGGAAAAAATTGTTCAGAATACATATAGGGCATTAAGTAAAGACTCTCATGATACATATTATCTTTTCATCTGGGTTAGAGGACTGAATTTCCCAAAACTGACCTGAGACTTATCAATTATCTAAATGATTTACTCACCTGATAAAAATACACATATCTGAAACTTTTTGGGTAATAGAAAAAGTGGATTTTTCTTTGAATAATTTTTAACTGGTAATAGGGATGCTACTGAGAAAATGGGACTAAGGAGGCATTCTCAGGGAAGAAGGAGTGGAGAAAAGAGTACCACACCCTGATCATATTTGTTAGTAAAGCTGGAATTCATATTTCCCTCCCTCTCTCCTTCCCCCCGCTTCCTTCTCTTTATCAACTATAGTTCATATCCTGTGAATGCAGAACATCTACATTGAAGGATAAAGGACTGAGGAAATCAGGGAGGCTAGAAAACTCAGCTTCAACTCAAAGATATCTCTGAGTGATGCCATCTAGTCAGAATGGAATGAGACTACTATATATTTCGTTTCTGGGGGTTAAATGATAGAAAGTAAATTGTACATTTTTCTTTTAATAATTTTTCATCTCCTTTTTATTCCATTAGTTAAGAATGCTAGTTAAAAATCCTTTGAAAATATCATCTTCCCCAGGGTAAAAGTAACAATAGGATGTTTGTGGCATTATGAGCCTGGGAGCTGAAAACACTCCAGGAATAAGACTCAAAGCTGGAAATAAATTAGAGTGAACTCTTCATAATTTTTCAACTGCAATCAAATGACTGAGAATTTTTCCCTTTGTAGATAAAGAGTATACTTCCTGAGAACTGGGAATGCTGCTATGCATACCCTAATGTTTGTGAATCAGTACTTACACAGTCTATTTGTTTGAGAAACTAGTGTCTTTCTTTTATAATTAAACTGTTTACTTGGGACAATATCTTAAATTTTTTAAAGCATTATTTGTGAGTCAAATATGTTTGAATATATGTGTGCGTTTGTTAAAACTGATCTTATAGTAGGTAGTATAATGGAGACATTTAACATGCTAATGATAATTTTCCTTAGTATACTGTAATTATTTAAAGCTAATTTGAAATTGTTAAACAATTCAAGGACATTTTTTTTTGTTTGCTTTCTCTTGCTTTATTTATTTATTTAAATAGTAGAGGATGATGATTCTGTGCATTACAGCACTAAAGAAAAGAACTATGGGTATTATATTAACACCAGTTTTATAAATTGAGTTTTATGTTATAGTACCAGTTTTGCACTTTAACTATGAATTTCCCCATTTTATTTACTTTCACATAAGTAGGAAATTCTCTCACAATACCAGCAAGAGGTATGTTATGGACTAAGTATGTCTCCTCAAAAGAGGTATGTTGGAATCTTAACCCCCCATACCTCAGTGTTACCTTACTTAAAGATAGACTCTGTACAGAATTAATTAAGTTAAAATGAGGCCGTTAGAGTGGGCCCTAATCCATTATGACTTGTTTCCTTATAAAAAGGGCTATTTTGGATACAGATGCACATAGACGGAAAATGATGTCAGTACACAGGGAGGATACCATCTATAAGTCACAAATTGCCTGAGGCTACCAGAAAGTAAATGAGAGGCATGGAACAGTTTTACTCTCACAGTCCTCAGAAGGAACCAACCCTGCTGACATTTTGATTCTGAACTCAGTCTTCAGAACTGTGTGGTAATAAATTTCTATTATTTAACCCATCTAGTTTGTGGTATTTATAGTAGCTCCAGGAAACTAGTACAAGATATTTGTCCAAAGTCATTCTCAAGATGATATATTCATGGTTCTGGGTGCTTCATAGTTCATCCTGTGAAATGACTTACCCAATGTCATTGTTACTGAGCTTAGGGAAATATTATTACTTTGAGAGTTTATTATCAATATGAATGCTCTGCCTTGGGATAAACATAAACAAAAATATTTACTAACTCTGTGTACAGTTTTCTCAGTTGAAAAAGAAGTCCAACAATAAGAAATTAGCAAAAGTGATGGGAAGAGAGAAAAGGGAGTACATAACTGTAAAATTTTCTACAGCAGAATTCTTAGATGACCCACAGTTTCCTGCTCTCTGGTGTACAAATCCTATGTAATCCTCACACCTTGAATATGAAGAAGATTTGTTAATAAAATGTAGTTTACTCCCAAGATTACATTGTGTTATATAGCAAAAGGAATTTTGCTAATATAATTTTCTTAATCATTTGAGTGAAAATCCTTAAGGCCAACACCACTTGTAGGCAAGTACCTTTGATCTGGAATTCATAGCAATAACAGGCTCTTTCTTATACTCTCCTAAAAGTATGCTCTTTGATAGCTATAGGTTTATATTCAATGATGATGAGTGATACCTGAAGAGGGTCTAGAAAGTGATATGTTGTGAGAAAGTAGATGCTGTATATGTGCATTGTTTTCAAATTTTACATACTTATTGGAGCTTGAGTCATTATTTTACATGTTGTTATACTGCTGGCAGGCATCACAAGCTGAAGAAAGTTTCTAAGATTCTATAAGCAAATTATTTTTCGCCTTCCTTGGCCTAATCTAGCATTCCTATGAAGCCATGGCTAGTAAAGAGTCAGTGGTAGTGGTAACACAGTCTGTATTAGATTTTCAGGTAATGCTTGACTCTTCTGAATAATAACTGATGCCTGTCTAGTTTCCTAAAATTAGCTCCCACAGAAATGCCCTTTTTCCCATTCCTTATTCATAATGACAGCTACTTTTATAACAGCTGCATTTGGAATATATTCATCTTGTCATAAAAAGCAAATCTACCATCTATTGCTGAGTGTAAGACAGCGAGGAGGTTTGATGGTATTCATAGACCATATCATGCTTCTTTTGAGATGTCTTTGCCATCAGAAAATAATGTGAATAGTTTGAAAAGGTTCACTGGCAAACCTCTAGCCTGTTACTGAAATGTAGTTTATCTCTGCATTCATATTGATATTCATAAAGAGAGCTGAAGTTTGAAACTTACTTAATACTTAGATTTTGTACTTCCTTAAGAATTATAAATATGTTATTCTTAGAAACACTTCAAATATTAAATGACACATTTTGAAAATGTAAAACTATTATGAATTTCAAGTATGGTTTTGAAAATAATTCAGAAGAATTATATCTTAAATTTGATTTTTCAGTATATTGCATTTTTACAGTGAGAAGAATGGCTACAAAATGATATTAAATAAAATTTCAATCTTTAAATTACCTAAAAGGCAGTTTTCAGTCCATCAAAATTGCAGATGGGGGAAAAATATCTAGAGATGATGTTTTAGATGTACTTCCAGAAGTACTATAATTATATAAAATGTAAATATTTTCTTTATCTTGCTTCTTTTATTTAGCAGATTAATGAATGAAAGAAGCTAATATATAAAGCTTTTAAGCGAAAATAAGATACTCGCCAACTTAAGGGTATGAATATAAAACTTTTTCAGAAAAACATGTAGCTTTTGTGCCCAGTGGGTTATCTTTCCCCAATGAGCACTCTAAGGAATACAAAATTTGTATATTATAGAATTATTTTTGCCCATGATACAGGACTGTGTTACAAAAAATTAAGGTTATTATAAAAATTTGGTTTTATAACAAAGCTCTAATCTCTCCCATTCTGGGTTTTAATAGCCTACTGTGCAACAATGTGGATACTAGAGAGTATTGTGCTGAGGGAAATAAGTCAGTCAGAGAAAGACAAATACCATATGATTCCATTCATGTGTGGAATTTAGGAAAACACAGATGAACATAGGGAAAGGGAAGGAAAAAGAAAAGAAGATTAAAAAAAAAAGAAAGGGAGGCATATCATAAGAACTCTTAACTCCAGGAAACAAACCAAGGATTGCTGGAGGGGAAGTGGAGGTGGGGGGATGTGGTAATTGGGTGATGGGCATTAAGGAGTGCACTTGATGTAATGAGCACTGGGTGTTCTATGTCACTGATGATTCACTAAAATATACCCCTGAAACTAATAATACACTATATGTTAATTAAATTAAATTTAAAAACACAATATGTCATAAATCAACATGATGATTTAAAGGAGATTGGGAAGAAGTAAAGATTCTTATTATAAATCAAAATAAATCTCTTTACCTTTTGGAATTTTTAGAAACATAACTTTGTTATATCAAACAAAAGACAATTTTTTAGGAATTCTAAAGAAAGGGGTAATATAAATATTTTGAAGTTCCTAAACAAATTAATGCATTAAAACACTGGTAACCACAAACAGCTGGTAGATTTTCATGGTCATCATCAAGAAAAACAAATTCAAAATTGGGCTGTGGGGGGAATAAAGAAGGCTGTTTACCATGGGCAAACTCTAAATCATTATTTAGAGCTTAGCCAGACTGGCACTTTATCATATTTGTTCTTTGTTGTCATAAGCTTCAGAAATCAGGTGACTTAACATATTTTTTTAAGAGGTTACTACTAACATTATAAGCTTTTCAGGTTTTAGTTTATTTTTCTTTTTTCTGACTCTTAGAGCAAGTTAATAAAGATGATCTAAAAGACATGAAAACATTAAAGCTTAACCTTTCTAAACTTTGTTGTCAAGGTGATGTTTATTATTACTAGAAAATGTTGTGGTGTTATTATGTCCATTTTAATTTAGACCATAATTAGAAAGGAGGGGACTTTTCTTTTAAAATCTCTTTCACTAATCCATTTGACTCTATCTTAGCCATTACCAATATAATATGAGATACTCTCCATTTATCTAATGAAATGGCTGCCTAAATGGTTTCCCTCCATCTATACAAATTATCTACATACTCTTTGGACCATTAATCCTTACAGAAAATTGTTTCTGAGCAGCACCCCAATATATGCCTTTTGGTTATTTAAAAAGTACAAAAATAGATATTTAAAAGAATGAGACTACCTAAATAGTAGCTCTATTTTCTTTTTTTTCTTTCCTTCTAATATATCAGCTTGCATACCTTACTTGGTAGACCACTGCTACAGACTGGATTCTGCTGTTAGCACAGTACTTTATTTTAAAAGTAATCATGCTGTTTACTTAACTAAAATCTTTCTATACAATCCTACTTCTCTTAGAATAAAAGGCTACGTGCTTACTCTGGCTAAATAAGCCCTGAATTTTTTGATTGGGTTTAAACTCCTCAGCATTGTCTTCTATCACTCTGCATCTCTCAGTACATTCTACCAGGGGCTTCTATCCATTTCTTGGCCTTTCATGTTCCCATCTACCACAAGGTCCTCATTCAGGCTGCACAGGGAATCACATCCATTTGCAGACTGCAGAACGGATTGAGAAGAGGCTTCAGCGAAGACCAGGAGACTATTTAGGGGATGTTATCATAATGCCAGAGAGAGATGGCATTGGTCTGACCTGCAGCAGTCTAGGGGAATGAAGAGAAGGTAAATTTGGGAAATATTTGTATTTGGAGGTGTCAGAATCTGGTAGTTGACTGAATATGGCTCATATAGTGAGTGCGGATTTAAAAGTGATGTTCTAGTTCTAGGCTAGAAAATTGATATAGGGAAGTTGGGAGGGAAAACAGATTGGAGAGGAAAGATCATAGTTAATTTTGGACATGCTGATTTCAAGATTTTTATGGCAACAATTAACTGTGTGTGAAATACAGAGGAGATGCTAGCTTAGATATTTGGAATTTTTAAATAATCAGCAAGTGATAATTGGAACTATACAAACAGATGTGATTGTTTCATTTGAATATTTCAAATGGCAAAGGAAGAAAGGGACATCAACACTTGACAGACAAGAAAATGAAGAGCTCACAAATGAAGTTATGGGAAGGTCTAAGAGATGAGAAAAAAGAGTAAAAAGTGTAAAAATCCTGAAAAGCACTGTGCATGAAAGCCAAAGGAAGTGCCTTTTATAAAGTCTGGGTGGTAAGGTGAGAACTAAATGTTACTATGAGGTCAGATGACTTTAAAATTGAGAACATACGTATTAGATAATCTAAAAGAACTTTGTTGTGACCAGGGCAAGATCATAGGCAACAGAATTACAGCAAAGCCTCTTGAACCCTGGGTATGTGCTTATGTATGTATTTTGTATATGCAATTTTTATAAAAATATAATTAAATATATATATAATTAGGTGAAAATTTATTTCTTTAAATCAATGAAAAATTAAGGAAAATAGAAATAGATGTAGAAAAGTAAAATAAAAGTGGGGTAAACTTGTGAATAAAAATTTGCAAAATTTTTTTTTTTAATGACATGGGCTAAAAATTTGGTTCTGAGCTCCCAGAACACAAAAATAAACAGACAAAAAATAATACATCATAAGGTATAAGATACAATGAGTTCATTAGTTAAAAACATAAAAGTGGCTCAGAGGAAATATATATAAATAAATAGTATATACATAAACCATTAATATTTATTATTTTAAATATTGAAATACTTATACTTTACATATATATAATATATAATAAAACTGATTATTATTTTAATTAACTTATTTTAGTCCACAGACTTCTTGTGTTATAGCATAATGAACCATGAAAAAAATTTCCCTTTTCCTAACAACGTTCCTCACTCTTAAACATAAGCTGAAAAAGCAATTTTATAACATTAGGTCAAATATTTCAGTACCGGTTTGCACCATTTTTAGCCTGATTTTCCCTGAAGGTAAAATTTGAAATATATAGATAAATGAATGCACCTCCTACCTTTGAAGCAATTGTTTTTGACATTTTCTGTCTCTCCTGAGATTTTCACAAAAGGTGGGTAGCTGAGATTTCAGATTATGTGCTTTGGCAAGAATCTGGAGTACAAATTGCAAGTTTTCTGATTGGAAGTAGATTTATACAAATTAGTGGCAAATAGAGAGGAGAGGCCAGGATATTCCTATACAAATTCAGGAGCCTAATGAGTTGTAAATAACTGACTAGTCTGATTCATTATAGAATTGGATGCAAAGAGCATTTGTAGACAAAGTAGTCTTCAGAAATAATTATGGATGACTGACACCCCCAATGTCTACATCATAGAATTCACCCGCACTATTTACTATCTAGAATTTTTCATAGCACATATTTTCTACTGCTTACCCAAGCATTCCCAAGTCATGCAATTTCCTGCTAAAGGTGAGCAAACTTCCTAGAAAGCGTTCATCTAAGTAAGTCTATGATTTGAACTGATTTACAGAATTGCAATAACATATTTAAGTCAGTAACTTTTAAGGTAATGTTTGTCAAAAATGTTGATATTATTATTGAGGCACTATTTGGGAATCCTTGGTTAGACAGTTGCCCAATTATGTCATTTTTCTATGTAACAAAATAAAATTATATTGTACATTTGGCAAAAATGTGTTTATTCATAGTGACAGGCTGGTATGCATCCAGTTTATCCAAAATAAATTTTGAGTAATCAAGGTAAAAATTAAACACAGGTGGGTTTCCAAAACACAAACCCTTTCACACCACTTAACATTATTATTTAATTTGTCAGGACTATACCTGTAGACATTGACACTCAAGAGATGTTAAAGCATAGGTCTTATAAAAGCCCCAATAACCAGCATCGTAAAAATGGTTCATAGACTATAGACATAACCAGTTCTATTGCATGAAGTTGTAGAGAGTAAAATTCAATAAAATTTTCAAAATCTTATATTTTTTCTGACATATGTCTTTAACAGGTGAAAGAGAAAGTAACAGGGTTTAATAATGAAATACCCCTACTGAAAACCTGCTGACTCTCCATGAAAAAAAAAAACATAGGCTTCAGCATTTTAACTTATTTTTATTGAACATCTATATGTTTCAAGCATCTGGAACAGATTCATGACAATGAATCAATCAAAATCTCATATAATTTTTTTTTTGCTGTTTTTCTAGTGTGTGACTTTTTTTTAAATTTAATTTAATTTAATTTAATTTTTTTTTAAATTTTTATTTTTTATAAACAAATTTTTATCCCCAGGGGTACATGTCTGTGAATCGCCAGGTTTACACACTTCACAGCACTAACCATAGCACATACCCTCCCCAATGTCCATTACCCCACCCACCTTTCCCGGCCCCCTCCCCCAGCAACCCTCAGTTTGTTTTGTAAGATTAAGAGTCACTTATGGTTTGTCTCCCTCCCAATCCCATCTTGTTTCTTTTCTTCTTTTTCTGCCCCCCTAGTCCCCCATGTTGCATCTCCACTTCCTCATATCAGGGATATCATATGATAGTTGTCTTTCTCTGATTGATTTTATTACTATTGTCAACAAGCAAGTCATTTGGACAAGACACTGCACTCATTGATTCATTGATTCATTAATTCATTAATTTATTTATTCCATAAGTAGCTGAGTTTCTTTCTTTGTGCCAGAGACTGGGCTGGGTGAAGTTATAGTCTATCTTTATGTGCTTTTATAGTATACTCTATATACTTCTAACTGCTATATCTGCAGTTTAAAAAAACAAAACAAAACCCTTCTTTAGCTCTACTGGAGTTGACAGTCTAATAAATTATTTAACTCAAGTATTTTTAGGTAATTTTTTGGTTACAGGTATTGTGCTTAATGTTTTACATAAATTACTTTGTAATTCTCTTAGTAAGTTCTTGAGTGGATTTTATTTTTTGTGCATATTTTCTTGTTCAACATATTGAGATGAGGAGAGTCTGAGTACAATTTTCCCAAATTCACATAGTTAGAAAATGTCAGCACTGGGGCTTAAACCTGAGTAGTAAGACTCTAGAGTGTTCATGTTTTGTCAATGCTGTGTACATGACTTGAGGGCAAACCAAATTGAGCCTGCAAACTCTGAAATATACTCCTGAAACATTTTTGAGGAAAAATGATGTAACAATATACATATCTAGAATGTGAGAGAGATGATTTAAGTTTGTACTTCTGGATCTGAGAATTTTTTGCACTGCAACTTTAAGGAAGTTGTTTAATCTTTTTGAGTTTTAACCCCATCTCCTATCAAAATTTGATAGTAAAATGTCCAAAGCAGAGCTTTTGTAGCTGTGCAGAGAAATAATCTATGTGACACTGGGTTTCAAATAAATGCTAATTCAATTATAATTCAATAACTTCAGACAAACTGGTTCTAATTATTTTTAATTATTTATTCTAATTCTAATTATTATTCTCATTATTTTCTCCTTGTGAAAAATCTATACTGGAAGGGGGTCTGCAGAAGATTGGACATCTAAATTAAAGCAAACCAATGAACAAACAAACAAAAACACTAAAGGAGGAAACTGGAAGCTACCTAAGACAAACTTCTCACTTCTTATTTTGCTTAAGGATGGACCTATAAATGATGACTAAATAATCCAGGCCATTCTCTTAACAGAGGTCTACATAATTTTTAATTGAATTACTCTCCAGTCCAACTTGAAGCAATTTCAATATCTGGAGTTTTCTCCTGGGATATATTTCTATGCTTTTTTGATATTTGGAGTGGATTTCTCATTAGGGTGATGTAATACCAGTCTTCTATGAAGTTCAGAGATCTATAACATAGCTCAAAGCATTTTTCACCCTGCAGGACCAAATTAAAGATGAAAGGAGTTGAAGGGAGAAATACTCATTGAAATATAAATATTTCATCTTTATTAATTCTTAAGGCAGGTAAGATGAATTTTTAAAAAGGTGAATTATATTATATAAATTCTTGGTATTTCTGCTGTGAATATTTTCCTACATCTGGTGATTTCTAACGTTAAAAAAAAAAAAAGACTATGCCAAAAAATGTGTCATTTATGTTCTGACTCCTAACTGAGATAAATCTCAGTTTGGTATATCTTTTCAATTAGTTTAATGCAGTTAGGATAATCTCAGATTGGAAAGCTTTTGTAAGGAAGTATCTTTGAACAATTATATTTGCAGAAACATACTGAAAATGTTTACAGAAAACAATAAAACACTAATATACGTTCCCAGTGTTATATTCCTCTATCTTCCTACAATTGCTCACTCTCTCATTTTATTATTAAAATTCTATCAAAGACATAACAATAACCACAACAAAAATGCAAAAACTCATAACACTAAACTATAAAACTGATAATCAACATAATTTGAGAAGTTGGAATGATGCTCTAATGAACATACCTGGTTTAAAAAGAGAGGGAAAAAAACTAATTTATGTTCTCTATCAGAAGATGCCCAGAAATCTCTAGAAAACTCTCACCATCCTGAAATAATACTATAAATTCCATTCTTCATTTGCAGACTCAGAAACCTGTGTTCTACACCTCTAGAAAATGGAGTAGCTATTCATTTATGAGCCAGGTAGAGGATTGGTGCCCCCTTCTTCCTCCTGCTGCCATCTGTTCTTAGATACTCAATTCTCAGAAAACAAGTTGGCAGGGCACAGTGATCAAGTAAAGGCTGAATTTAAAGTTTTCCTTTTCGGTTGTGGCTTCTGCAAATAGTAGCCTTTGTTACAAGATAGAGAAAAAGTCTGTAACATTTTATGTGCAGAATTGTAGCTTTCCAGGTAGTGTAAATAAGTTTGGAGCACTCTTTTCAAATTTTTGATGATCCCGTTATTAAAAAGTGACAACATTTTGATATATGCTTATTTATTTATGAATCTTATAGGTATTATTTTATTGTAATATATTATTTAGATTATGAAATGTAAAAACTGTGAGTTCAAGATGTAAATAAAACTTTAAAAATCTGTTATATTTTCTAATGATATATGACACTTCAATAATGTTAGTGAGAGAAATTTGGTTAAATTTATTTTGAAATTTAAAAATACTGACTAGATGTTTTGTGATCCATTGGCCCCAATATCTGGTTCTGAGTTAAGTTAATTTCTCTGTGTGGTTTACTATCTGTCAACTGAAAATGATAGTCCATAAAGGACATAGATCAAAATGAAAATAATATTTCAGCCATGCTACATAATAATTTAGGTTACTTATTTTTCTCTCTTTTTAACTATTGTGCAAAGCTTTATGTAAAAATCTGTTTGGAAAATTTCTATTATAATGTCAAGAAACCTTTCTTACAAAGAAAATGAAACATATTGCATTCTAATTTTTTGAGAGGCTTAAAATCCAGGGTAAAACTTCACTAGAAGGACCTTCACTGGATAATTGTGAATAGATTATAATCTTTTATTTGTTAAATGTCCATATATAACTTTTTGTAGATGATACAGTTGCTTAGTTTTTGGTAACACAATCATTTAAAATGGAAAGATAGCCAAGCATTTGTAAACTCTGCATAGAATGGGTTTCCTTTTAAAAAGTGACTTTCTTATTTCTGATAAAAATGTCACTAAAAAGTAGATTAGGTGAGTGTTTTTATTTGCAAATATATCTTCTAGGAATTAAAGGAACACTGGAGGGGCGCCTGGGTGGCTCAGTGGCTTAGCCTCTGCCTTTGGATCAGGTCATGATCCCAGGATCCTGGGATCTAGCCCCGCATCCGGCTGTCTGCTCAGCAGGGAGCCTGCTTCCTCCCTCTCTCTGCCTGCCTCTCTGCCTACTTGTGATCTCTGTCTGTCAAATAAATAAATAAAATCTTTAAAAAAAATAAAGGAACACTGGAGGAAAAAAATAGAGCATGTCAAAAGGACACAGAAGCCAACCTGAAGGATTTGAATGAGCTGAATGGTTCAAAGCTGGAACAATTTGAGTGACAGAATAAATAATGATATCATTGGGTTATAACTCATAGAATAAATAAATATCTATGAGTTCATATGGATAAAATACATAGTTGAAAAAATAAATAAATGAGAGAGAAGAAACAGATGGCAGCTCCTCATCTTACATAAGAACTCCAAGTAATAATAAAAGAGGAATGTGTAAAGTCCAAAATTATCATTATGGGTACAACACAGTGATAATTGTTGCATGCAAGACCCACTGATGGATGCCAAAATCAGTAGGCTAAAATGGGAAAAGAAAAAGTATATCTGCAGTTTCAAGGTAAATAAAGTAATATTTTTCAAAGGGAAAATTGTTAACAATATAAGCAGAATAACTTGGTAGATACCACCTTAGCTAGTTGGTCAAAGTAAACAACACAGTAATACGACACACTGACACTGTGCCCCTGATATGCTATACTAAAAAAGGCATAATTTCACTTGTCTCGTATTCTTGACAAAAGTTCATAACACCATTACAGTCACAAGGAAACATCAAGCTAATCCAAACTGACTAATATTCATCAAAAGTGCCGGGGTCAAGAAAAGCAAGGAAAGACAGAAAAACTGTCACAAACTGGAGGAAACTAAAGCAACACAGAAATTAAATACAATATGAGATCCTGGATTGGATGCTGGAACAGAACAAGTATTTTAGGGGAAAAACGGTAAAATTCAAATAAAGTTTGTAGTTTAGTCAAGACTATTGTTCTAATGTTTAATTCATTGTTTTGACCATTTTGCTATGGCTATATATCCTAAATGTATACACAAATATGGCTAAAAGGAATAAGAATATCAGGTAACTGGTAACTATATAAAGCAGTAACTAAACACAAACTACTTGTAGATGTCTATCAAAAGTGACCATGATGAAGGAGCCCTCAAATTATACCGAGGTTGATCCCATTCTCCATTACTCTATTTTACTTGCCAGTGAATTCTCTGCCATGTAAGCAACTTTTCTGGTTAAAAGACTTAACAACCACTCCTAGTTGTTAAAATATTTAAATGCATCTATTCTGGGATCCAATGGCTAATCCCAAATTTCTTTATCCATCTTTTCTTATCTTAAAGAGTTCTGGTCCTCAAGGAGCAATAGCCATCTTAGAGACCTCAGATAAGACCAATTAACACTCCCAAACATTCTTATTCTTATATATATGCTTCAACTGCTATGCAAAACCTTTCAATTAGCAGTGGGAAGAAACCCCAAGAATATCTTGATTTTGCAAAATGATAGAATCTTCACATCACAGAAGCTTGAGGCTATAGTTTAAATCTCTTATTTGAAAGTAAAAGTCCCTGGAATAGTTATGTGACGCACCTGAGACATATAGGTGATCAATAGCAGATTTCCTCTAATGATTGAGTCACTGGATTTTCTTGGCACCACTAACCCTTCAACTCTAAACAGCAAATAAATTCCCTTTTGATTCCACTATTATATTTACTATTCTCTTCCTTCTTTTTTTTCTCCTCAGTATCTCACATGGTTTTCCTCAGGGTAGCAATTCTTACAGTGTGGTACTCACTTCAGGGGGCCTGCAAGGTCAAAACTACTTTCCTAATAATACTAAGATGCCCTTTTCATTCATTCTTTTATGAGTGTCCAGGGAGATATCCAGAGGCTGCATGGTGTAAGATACTGAAACACAGAGAATGCAGAAGCAGATAGGAAAATTTATAGAATCCTGAAACCTGATAATAAAGATTTCCAAAAAATGTAAAAAAAAAGTCACCATTTTCATGGTTATTGTTTATGTGCAGATATTTCACACTAAAATAGTTTGTTTTCGTTAGAATATAATGATTTATAGTGCTATTTTAAAATGAATTTTTATGTAAATATTTTTAAAGTGCCTCAATTTTAATTTCTACTGTGGTAAATATCGATACATATAACTGATATAAACAAAAGTTCCTTGGAGTCCTCAATAAATTTAAGAGTAAGTGCCAGATAAAAAGCTTCAGAATCACTTCTCTTACGTAGTTATTTCCCATCACCCCAGAAAACAAAAAACAAACAAACAAACAAACAAAAACACATGGAAATATGTCCTAATAAAGAAGAAACATGGCAACTAATTAAAAAGCATTTATTAATATGACTTTTAATATTGTCTCACCCACTACATTAAGGCATGTGAATTTTGTATTATATCTTATACTATATCCTTGGCAGTAGCCTCTATTTTGTTACTTTGGGCAAGTGGCTTAACATCTAGATCTTAAACATCCTATTCTGTAAACTAGGGAAAACCCTGTCAATTACAAAGAGTTTTAATAAATATTAAATAAAATAATGAATGCAAAGTTTCTTATACATGCTTGAGATTTAATAAATGCTCAGACTGAAAATTTGGATGACTATGGTGGTCAGAGAGGTTATTGTAGTAGTAGAGCTTTAGAATGGAGATGTAGTAGTTGTAGTGCCAGTTCCTGTGTTGATGTAACATACATAAAGTGCAGAGATCTGAAATGTTCAGCTCAAAAACTTGTTGCTATGTACTTAACCTCCTTATCATCACCCAGTTAAGGTACATTTTTGTTGGGGCACCTGGGTGGCTCAGTCGGTTGAACATTTTACTCTTGGTTTCCGCTCCGGTCATGCTCTCATTCATGGGATTGAATCCTGCGTAGTGCTCTGTGCTCCATGCTTGAAGACTCTCTCCCTCTGTCCCTCTCCCCACATGCATGCTTTTTCTCTCTCTCTCAAATGGGTAAATGAATCTTTAAAAAATCTTTTTAAAAAAATTAAAAAAATCATTTAAAAACTCTTTAAATTTTTTTGTTGTTGTTGTGTTGGCTTTGTATATGTTTTAAAAATTGCAACATTTTGCAATAGTATCAGAGTCCAGAAATATTGGCATTGTAAAATGAACTCAGTTTGCTCAGTTTGGTAAATTAATGCAAACAAAATGATAAAAATACATAATATGTGTCAATATTAACAAGTATTTAATTAGGTGTTATTTGTACAACTAAGCACCCTTCAGTTCCATTGGATCTTGATTTAAAAGTTAGCTTCATATTAAAAGTTAGCTTCTGATCAACCTTGGAAAAATTTTGATTGTTACTCTAATATTTTATATACCCTTCCCTTAATGTTTTTCTCTTCTGCACTTAAAACTAATTTAATGCATTATGTAATTGGCTTATCTGTCTTGCTCATTGTGTGTCTTCCCCACTAGTCCTAGCTGCAGCAATCAGACCAGAAAAAAGATAAAAATAGCATCCAAGTTAGTAAGGAAGTAAAACTGTCACTATTTGCAGACAATATGATTCTATATATAGAAAACCCTAAAGACTCTACCAAAGAACCTATTAGAACTAATAAATGAATTCAGTAAGGGCTCCTGGGTAGCTCAGTCAGTTGAGCATCTGCCTTCGGCTCAGGTCATGATCCCAGCATCCTGTGATTGCCCCTTGCTCAGCAGGGAGTCTGTTTCTTCCTCTCCCTCGGCCCCTCCCCACCATTCCTGCTTGCTCTCTCTCTCTTAAATAAATAAAATATTTCAAAAATTAATGATGTACTGTATGGTGACTAACATAATGCAATAATTAAGTGAATTCAGTAAATTTGTAGGATACAAAATTAGCATAGAAAAAACATATGCCTGGAAATAAATTTAACAAAGGAGGTGAAAGACTTGTACTCTGAAAAATATGAGACCTGATGAAAGAAATTGAAGATGACACAAACAAATGGAAAGATAAACCATGCTAATGGATTGCAGCAATTAATATTGTTAAAATGTCCATATTACCCAAAGCAATCTACAGATTCAATGCAATAACAATAGCATTTGTCACAGAAGTAGAATAAATAATCCTAAAACTTTTATGGAACCATAAAAGGCCCCAATAGACAAAGCAATCTTGAGAAGGAAGAACAAAGCTGTAAGCATCACATTCCAGATTTCAAGATATACTACATACCTATAGTAATCAAAACAGTATGATACTGACACAAATATATACATATATATAGACTAATGGAGCAAAATGAGAGCCTAGGAATAAACTCACAATTATAAGGTCAAATAATCTACTACAGAGAAGGCAAGAATATACAATAGGGAAAGACTATCTCTTCAACAAATAATGCTGGGAAAACTGGAAAGTTACATGCCAGAGAATGAAACTGGACCACTTCCTTACCCTATACACAGAAATAAACTCAAAATGAATTAAGGACCTAAATATGAGACCTGAAACCATAAAACTCCTAAAAGAAAACATAAGCAGTAGTCTCTAGGATACTGACCTTAGCAACGTATTTATAGATATGTCTCTCCAGGCAGAGGAAACAAAAGCAAAAAGAAACTATTGGGACTACACCAAAATAAAAAGCTTTTGCGGGCACCTGGGTGGCTCAGTGGGTTAAAGACTCTGCCTTCAGCTCAGGTCATGATCTCAGGGTCCTGGGGTCGAGCCCAGCATCAGGCTTTCTGCTCAGTGGGGCGCCTGCTTCTCCCTCTCTCTCTGACTGCCTCTCTGCCTACTTGTGATCTCTGTCTGTCAAATAAATAAATAAATCTTAAAAAAAAAAACCTTTTGCACAGTGAAGGAAACCATTAACACAATGAAAAGGCAACCTACAGAATGAGAGAAGATATTTGCAAATGATATATCCAATAAGGGGTTAATATCCAGAATATATAAGGATTTTATAAACTAAACACCAAAAACTCCCAAATAATCCAATTAAAAAATGAGCAGAGGACCTGAATAGAATTTTTTTAAGACATTTTTTAAAAAGAAGACCTCTGGATGGCCAACAGTGATTCTGAGGATCATCACTAATTATCAAGGAAATACAAATCAAAACCACAATGAGATATTGCCTCACACCAGGCAAATGGCTAGTATCAAAAAGATAAGAAATCACAAGTGTTGGTGAGGATGTGGAGAAAAAGGATCTTGTGCATTGGTAGTGGTAATGTACACTGGTGCAACCACTGTGGAAACAGTTCGGAGGTTCCTTAAAAAATTAAAAATAGAAATACCATCTGATCAGTAATTCCTTTACTAGGTATTTACCTCCCAAAAAAGAAAACACTAATTTGAAAAGTTATATGCACCCTAGCCTATGTTTATTGTAGCATTATTTATAATAGTCAAGACATGGAAGCAATCTAACTTTTCATCAATAGATTAATGGATACAGAAGATGTGATATATATATATATATATATATATATATATATGTATGTATATACATATATATTATTCAACCATAAAAAAGAATGAGAATTTGCCATTTACAACAACATGGATGGACCTAGAGAGTATTACACTAAGTGAAATAAGTCAGAGAAAGACAAATACCATATGATTTCACTCATATGTGGAATCTAACAAACAAAACAAATGAACAAACAAAACACTGGAAATGGATTCATAAATACAGAGAGCGAACTTGTGGTTGTTGAGTGGGGAAGGGCAGGAGGGATGGGCAAAATAGATGAAAGGGATTAGGAGGTACAAACTTCCAGTTATAAAGTAAATAAGTCACAGAGATGAAAAGTACAATATAGGGAATATAGTCAATAACAACAATAAAAAAATAATGTATTATGTAATTGACTTATCTGTCTTGCTTATTGTGCATCTTCCCCATTAGAATGCCAGTTAAGTGAAGAGAGTGGTTTATTCATGTTTTAATGCTTAGTTCTTAGAAGATATTATGACATAGTAATTGCCCATTTGAAATTTGTTAATTAAGTGTTGAAAGCATGGTAGGTTTTAAAAATATGGATAATTTAAATGGAAAATCATGACCACATTATAATTATCAGTATTAAAATATGAATGCTAGTGAAAATAAAGGTAATAATAGAAGAGTTGTTTGCCAGTTTTCTTTCTTGTTCTGGCTTTTCTAATGTTATTTATTCAGTAAATTAAAATCAGAGAAAAGCAGTAATGAAAATATGAGAGTGAAGGAACACAATATTATTTATCCTAGTTGCTATATGACCTTAGAATGGTGACAAAAAGCCATTTTGATAATAATCCATAATGATTTGTCAGAGTCCAACAATATGGTAATATCTTAATCTTTCCTTGCTTCAAATGTCAATATTTCACTGACCTTTAGGAAACATATATTTTTCATCTGTAAGTAAATACTAATAACAAGAACTTCTCAATTTATGCCCAATAGAGATGGAATTGTTGAATTCTCTTATAGGCTATGTGAAAGCACAAAATGTGCTAAGTCAAGAATTTCCATAAATGAATACAGAGGACAAATAAATAAATTAGTAAAATAGAACTGCTCTAAGATGATGAGTGATGATTCAGATGAGGCTCTGATATACAACAGGAATCTATTCAATAGTAGGGAATAGAGAAAATCATGGTGAGCAAAAATACATGAGATTTATCTCAAGGAATAGATCCTATTGTACAACTCTACCCACTCATTTTCAGGTAAGAATGCAGACCACAGTCATGTTATCCTATAGTCTCCTCGCCCACCCCCAGGACCCAGAAACCTATACTTTAATGTAAAACCTTTTAAATTTCTAAATTTTAACCTTGAACAATTAATTTAAATGTAAAGTCATGTGCAGTTAACTCTTTGTAGAGGGCAGAAAACTTCCTAAAGCTGAAATGTGGTCACAGCCACAAGTTTCAACTTCTGCTTCCATTTATTAGTCTTGACTCACAAACCCACGTATATACTAAATGTCCATTCTGGCGTCCTCAAAACACAGACCACACCATTCTCTACAGCTGTATTAAGTTATTGTACAATATATTCATGGACCTAAATTACTTCAAAAGAGATTTTAATTTTTTGTTTTTAATTGTTCTTCATTTAGAAAGAGGTCCTAAAATGTTAATTTTCACTGCCTCCATTGTCTCTGTCAAACAGTGAGTGATATATTTGCTCTTGAAAGAAATCCTTTTTTTTTTAATGAAGGAAACTACTATCCTAATTTGTCTTTTCTGATGTCCAAGTTTTGTCACATCTTTAAAATCAGTGTACATTTAGGACTTTTTATCAATTTAATCAAACAATCTTTGTCTTTATGAGGTATCAAGAAAAAATGAATTATGAATCTTACGCATACACTTTATTTTACTTGAAAACACCCATTGCCATCAGTCTATCCGATTCTTTCTCTTTTAATAACAGAGCCAATTTCCCAGCATCTTAATCATTTTCACTGCTTCTTCCTGGATAGTCTCCAAATTATCTGCATCCTTGAATTTGTAGAGCTTATGAAAAAGCATAATCTATACAGATAATTAAGGCAGGAATTAAGTATTGCTAAGTTCTCTTTTGACAGTGATTGTGAAAGTCTGTATTTCATAAAATTGATGTAAAATGCAGTAATTTTTCACTACCCCACAGTTGCCCTCTACCTTTAGAGTTACTATCTATCTAAAATAATTGGATAATTTAGAACAGCAGGAGGTCAGGATGCAGTAGTGTTCATGAGATGAACATGGTAAGGAAAGAATGGAGGCGTGAGTGGGGCAAACTCTATTTCTAACAATAAGCAAACTTTCATGAGATAAAGGGAATCCACTCCAGTCACATGTTGATGCTTTTTATTCTCACTTCAACATCTTTTATGTGTGATTACTCAAACATTTATTAGATACCCTCAATGATGAAAACTTTTTGCCTTTCAAAGAGCTCCACCTGGTTTTAGTTAATTGGAAGTATCAGAAAACTGTTCCTTAATTTGTGCTCTAGTCTTTCTTCTTACCAGTAGCACCCTGTGAGTAAGGAGTTCAGGGCTTAACTCTAGCACCCAACGTTCTTTACCAACAAGTATGGTTGCACTTTATGAAAATACCACACTTTCTTAGACATCTTTTCTATCCCACAATAAACATGCCCAAAATTAAATAGTTCACATAAGTTCACATAATCTTACATGCTTGAGTTCATGTAATTATTAAGAAATCCCAAGATTTCTGGCTTAATCTCACAACAATGTGTGCCCACAAGTAATCAAAAAACTTCTTGGGAAGTCACAGGATAGTATCTGAAGACAATTCACTGACATACTGAATGCATTTATTAAAAAGAGTATTTTTCACCTATCATCCTTATCATAATCAACTGGATGGTAAATGAAAACAAAATTAATGAAAATGGTGTTAATTTTTTAGGGTATGAATTGTTTATAATGTTGTGACTTCCTGTCAAAATCATTTGATAAATCAGGAGGAATTAAAAAGGCATATAGTTCAAAGCATGATATTTAATTTGCTTAAATTTGTTTCTACATTATATGCTATAGGAACAAAGGCACAGGAATCAAAGTGCTTTATTGTTGTAGATGTTTTTCAGACTACCAATGTTTTTCTTCACAAGTGAAAACACATCTTAAATATGTATAAGTTGAACTCCCTAATTTACAATATAATTGTTTTATTAAACTGCAGTTTAATATTGGAAATAATTAATAAAATAAGTTACTTACACTGTAACATTTTATATAAAAACATGAAGTACATGATTTTATAAAATATGTTAACTTTTATACTTACATTATTGGTTACAACTTTAATTTCAGATACTACCCAAAAGACTGTGTTTGATTAGCTTTTTTTTTTTTTAGTTTTTATTTATTTATTTGACAGACAGAGATCACAAGTAGGCAGAGAGGCAGGCAGAGAGAGAGGAGGAAGCAGGCTCCCTGCCGAGCAGAGAGCCCGACGTGGGACTTGATCCCAGGACCCTAAAATCATGAACTGAGCCGAAAGCTTTTTAAAAAAACGTGTCTATCAATTAACTTATTTCTGAATGAATCAGTAGAAATAATCCAGCCCAAATGTAACTCACTTTTCTACTTTATACATATTTGAACTGGGTTTGTGGTATGGAATTTCAGGAGAAGAGAAGGAAATTTCTATTATTTCTAGGATAGAGAAAAAAAATATATATAAAAAAAAAAAACAACTCAAGGGACGCCTGGGTGGCTCAGTGGGTTAAAGCCTCTCCTTCAGCTTGGGTCATGATCCCAGGCTACTGGGATCGAGCCCCACATCCGGCTCTCTGCTTAGCAGGGAGCCTGCTTCCTCCTCTCTCTCTCTCTCTCTGCCTGCCTCTCTGCCTATTTGTGATCTCTATCTGTCAAATAAATAAATAAAATCTTTTAAAAAACCCAACAACTCAAATAGTACAAAAAGTGGTATTTGGTCTTTGGAGCTAATATTGTGTCATGCTTGGGGACTAGGCTTCAGGGCATTGTAGAAATATGGTGGGGATATTTCCACTTTACCAATATGTAACACTTCAGCTATCATGAAAATTATTTATTTATTTATCTAAAAAAATTGGACTACATTTCCCTGTGACTGTTGTAGAGTAGTATCTTTTCATAGCGGTATCTTTTTTGATGATTTTATCATTTTGTCAATACCTATTTTTCTATTAAAGTAAATGGACATTTTTCCTATGTTATTTGTATAATGAAAAGCAAATAAAAACTTTAATTCAATCACTGAAATAACAAAATATGTTTTAACATATTTTAACATATAATAAAACATAATTTAACGTATAATAAAATAACAAAATATGTTCCTAATATTGGGGAAAAAAAGAAAAATGAACTTACCTAGAGTGTAGACTTGCCTCTCCTAGTTTATGTAGGACACAAAAGTTATCCCTGTATTGCTTCAACTTGATAGGTTTACAGTTACATGAAAAAACTACTGGAAGTACCTGGAAGCCAGGGAACAAGTCTAGAAGCTAATCTGGTTGTTCCTTTCATAGCCCAGAGCTCTATGGCAGTCAGTGATACAAACACAGACATTAGATCAACAAGCAAGAAGGCAGAGAAAAATAAGCTGCCACAAATGCCTCACAAATTTATTATTGCAATTGATCACATTTATGAAGACCTCATAAAGTTTCAAACAGTTATAATACAAAAAAGCAGTTATAACAATGCAAAGTGGTCTATCATCACCTCTTGATGACAACTTTATTACTGCTGGGGACGAATATTGTACAGGGGAATCTAGTAGCCATAAGTTATTTTGAAGTGAAGCAGCACAGTAGGCTAGAGTATTACTGTACAAAATTTATTTTTTATGAGACACAATAATTATATCAAACAGTTACCAAAATGTCTGGGAACTACAGGATCTATTAAGATACCACAACAGAGACATCTCGTTTATGTTCATTGGGAAATGCAATAAGCATTACTACCTGGGTAGAGGACAGGCTCTTGCAACTCATCCTTGGATTGCCTGTAAGTTATTGTCGCAGGTGACTGGCAAAGATGAAGTTTAATAACACATGGTCTCATGGAGCTCAACAGAGCATGAAACTTAGGGCCCCTAGCCACGGAAGGGATTTAGGGGCATTCACTACTATCTAATGATGAGTCAGGAAGAAAAGAATTTACTATGACCTGTGGACTATTACCTCTTTATTCTTGATCATTTTTAGTTTTTTTTTATTATTAAAGAGGATAACAAGCAAAAGAAATAACAATACAATTAATTTCTTGAGGAATTTTCTTACAAATAAATCTGATATATTAGTCTTCAGATTAATGGGATGACTGAAATGCCAAGTTGTGTTTCAAATATGTTATCTCCCCTTCAGATCTATTTCCAGGGCTCATTTTAGGAATTACTAAATTTCTGAAATTGTACTAAATTTAATTTGAATCATTTTATTATTCTACAGTCTTCTTTTAACCTTGGGACCATTTATGTTTCTTATTATTCATTCAGAAATATTTATTAAAAGTTTACTATGTGTCAAACATTGCTCTGGACAAAATGAGAACCAAATCAGTATTCCAGGAAAATGTGGCCAGAGGTTGATTTGGTTTATACACTTATAAAATATTTTGTTAGAATTACCAACTTGAATCTTCTGAATAGAGATAGCCAAGACTTAAAGAAAGCAAGGTAGAGGACTCTGTGTACCTGTCATGGAAGCTGTTCATGTAACCCTGAGTATGTTAATGATAGAACTGCTTGCCAAAGGTAAATAGCCTACCTTCAGTGGTCTTGAGGCGATTTCTGAGGGACCTCTTTCCTCCATTTTATTGGTAATCTGTCTCATTCTTTATTGTTATCCCACAAACAACTTGCCATGTCTGTAACTTGACTGATACCCTCACATATTCGGTTCCCACTACATTTGGTTCCTACCACAGTTTGATTCTCACTCTGGCTGGACTCTAGCTTTCTGCAGTGTTTCTGGTATGATCGTCTTGCTGCCTGGAGGTTTTATAGTGTTGTGAGTGAAGGCTCAGGTGTGAGGACCTGAAATCTCCCCTATAACTGAGGTAGTATCATGTATTAAAAAGTTAGTGGTTGTTAATTTCAGTTGTAAATCCAAAAGTAAAATATAAATATACTCTGAAGTTATGGTGTTCAAACAAAAGAGAAATGCATAGATTAATAAGTCAAAGTCCCCATTCACACTGATTCAAAGTCCACATCCTTTCCCATTGTTTTCTCATATAGTTTTTGTTTCTTATACTATAAGGGCATTTGCTCTTAATCTTTATTTTGATTTACTGAATCTTCTCATCTATCTGGAGATTTTTATTTGCTTGTAAGTTATACAAAACGTTGTGATGGATAGCTTCCATTTTTTTTCTCCTTGTTCACTTTATAAACCCTTTCCACTCTTTCTTATGCTTCAAGAAGTTGATCTCTATGGTCCAATCAAAATGTTCATTTACTCTCTGTTTTGTGTGTGAATTAGGACAAAGGAAGCCATTACCAAGAGTTCAGAGGTTGGGAGGAGAGGAAGGATGGAAGAGTTACTTCTTTGATTCCCTCCCTTCTAGGTGTCCAGGAGGAGACTGTGTACCTTTACCAATGACCTCCACCCCTGTAGGGCACCCTCTCCTATGGCTACTTTCTCAAGAGTTATGGTAAAATGCTTCCTCCTCTTGCCCTGTAAGGCCAGTGATTAGTAAAGTTTTTTAATGGTGCTAGCCTCCAAGGCACTTTATTAACCTGGGTTGCTTGCCTTTTATCTGCTCACATTTTTGTAAATTTTTTTTACCAATCTGTCCTCAATTATCCCATAGCTGGAACCCTAACTGATGATTTGTTTATATTTTTCTCTTTAGGACCTGATATTGATTGATTGGATCTCTGTTCACATATTGCTTATCTACAGATTCTTAATCTGTAAATCAAAGAAAATAAAAGTACTAATCTAGGGTTCAAAGTTAAATGTAAAGCACTTATCATACTGCCTGGAGCACGGTAAAGTATCAATAATGTAACTATTTTTAGATGGCAGTTTCCTCTTGCTGCCTACTTCTTCTTTTTAAGAGTTCATTTACTTACTTGTCAGAGAGAGAGCACAAGCAGGGGGAGCAGCAGGCAGAGCAGTCAGAGGGAGAAGCAGGCGCCCCACTGAAAAGGGAGCCTGAAGTGGGACTCGATCCCAGGATCCTGGGATCATGACCTGAGCCGAAGGCAGATGCTTAATGGACTAAGCCACCCAGGCATCCCATTGCTGCCTACTTCTTGACATGGTCCTCAACATCAGGAATTTTGTTGTTGTTTTGTTTTTATTAAGCCTTTGGTGACCTATTCCCCTTAAACTCTAAATGTAAAGCTAACCTGCCATTTCACAGTACGGTATTTATCTCTCAATATCTGATTAAAATTCTGAACGTTATTGGCATAAGAATTGCATCTTACCTGGAATTCTAATCTTTGTGTGTGTATACATTCCATTATTTTAGAGTCTTTTATTGTCAAAAATAAAAGGACTGCATTGCAACATTAATTTTTACATTTAACGTTTTATTAATACAGTAGCTAAGATAAATTTTTCCTTGCTTTTAAACATTTCTCATTAAGGAAGCTATTGAATTTGCATATATATTTTGCAATTTTCCACCTTATCACAATTATTTAACATTACATATAATTTTTAGTGAATCCCTTAGTGTTTCTGTTTCTTTCATAGAAACCATATTTTTTTTCATTCTTTATAGTATGACAGACTCTTTCCTAACATTTTCTTCTGTATTCTGCAGTATATTGTTTTGTGATAAATACACTAGGAACCCAAAATAATAAATTCAGTTTTTAGTATTTATTTGCTGTAAGCATAACTCTAGCCATAAAGCAGAGATGGACAATTTCTATGGTCCAGTTTCTGATCAGATTAATGACTTGAGGTTAAAATGATGTGCTCTGTCTCTACATCTAGTCAAGTCCTGGTTGATCTTAGCAAACATTCATCTGGTATATCTTTGTTGAGTGCTATCTTGTTTGCCTTTCTCTACCTGACTTTCCTAGAGTCTAAACAAACAAGGCACATTGAAATAGATGTTTCTTAGGCTGTATTATGAACAGGGATATTTTCCTGCTTTTCCAATTTTATTTGCAACCCCAAATCATAAAGACATACAAATTTCTTTCCTCATGGAGTTTAACCACGAATCTTATGAATGGAGTCCCTCAGTTGCAGAGAATTTAAGCACTGTGTCCAAAATTACACATCTAGTTAGTGATAAAGCTGGAAATAAAATCCAGTATAATGCACAGGAAAAAACATTGGCTTTGGAAATATGAAACTTATGTTTACATTCTTGCTCTACCATTTTTTGATCCATGGCTCAAATGATCTAGTAGTCTTCTTCTTAGCTCAGCTTTTGGAATTGAAAATAAAAAAATGCAAAATATGCTTACCATAAAAGATTTTGCTGTGAATCAACTGAACAACATATGCAGACACCTGCACAAATGTCAATCTACTGATCCCCAGAACATGCTTCTCTGCCTCTTCATACTGTTTTTCCTTTTCTGTATACATAAACTTTAAGTACTACCAGTCATAAGAGAATAATAGCTTAATAGTAATACTAATTCAATCATTATTATTTGATATGTCACTTATTTTAATATCTATCTTATGGAGTAATCAATCAGACAAACTGGTTGTTTGACACATTTATACATTTTTATTTTGAAAAAAGTTCAGTAAAACAATTCTCAGACTATTAGAAACATCTCACTTCCTTCACTTTCTCATTGAATAAAGCTTTTTATTACATTTTATTTGAATTACTTAATTTTATTGTAGTCTGAAATATATAATCTCAAAAACCATATCTGAAAGAATGTACATATTCATTATTGATTTTACCAAACTAGAAGTGATTATTTATAAAAAGATATAAATGGCTTACAGTTGGAAAGAATATAGCATAGGTATACAAAATTTGTTCAACTTTCATTTGAATTTGACAATATAAAATTAAGTGAGCATTTTCAATGGCACCTTTCTTTAAACTGCCTCAGGGAAATGTTTTGATAAATATTAATTAAAATGTAAGATAAAAGTTACTAGGCATAATTATATCCTTTAGAGTATCCCAAGTCTTATTATGGGCAAAAATTAGAAGGAAGTTTAACTTTGCAATGTTTTTTGAGGGATTGCCATTTTTAATCAATGTGACATATCTGGGAGTGACACCCTGGAGTGACACCCTAAAGCCTACAGTTCTTTATTTACATTTATTTATTCAATGCAGTGATTGCCTCAGAAAAACAGGCACATAAATGGGCTCTTCTTTTCATTCTTCATCTTTTTTATAGAGATGAAAGTGACAACTTATTAGGTAAAAATAAGGTCTGAATAATAAAGCAAATTTATAGCTCTATTCAAGGTGAGAAGCAGGAATATAAAGTGGGGTCTCTTGTTCAAATAATTCCCTTCTTTTGCCCACTTTTAGCACTGTGGGAAGACACTTTTATTTTATTTATTTTGTTTCTGAGGTCAGAAATCATTCTCATATTTTGAGTAAACAATATATTATTTAAATTTGCAAGCATTTTCCCTGACACAAAAGCCTGGGGTATGTATAGTCAGGATGTAAGATATTGGTTAATTCCATTATTTCAGACTCAGTTCCACTGAATCTCTGGAAACCAGCCATCAGTTCAAGGCCTGCTTGTTCAAGTTAGAGGAAAACATATGATCCCCAAATTTTTCAAACACTTATGTCACTCAGGCTTCTTGATATTTTAAAATAGAAGTGATTTACATGAAAATAAATATTTACAAAACCCTGATCATGAGGATCTAGACTGGGCTTCTAGGAAAATACTCTCAGAGCAATTAACAAACAACTGGCTTATTAAAGGATCTACATCAGAGAAAGAGGACTAAGGACTTTTAGAACACACTATTTGTTATAGTCATTGATACTGTTCTCACCACCAAAGTGGCTAAAAATTGATTTTCTACTCCCACAAAGTCGGTGACTGGAACGTGGCTGCAGAAACACCTAGTGCCTCTACAGCTTTGCTTTGCAACAAAGGTAACCAGAGCAACCGCAAGATGGCCTCTCTTGCACTTCAGACTTCATGTGGAGTGCCTCTATTGTGTAGAAACAACCTCCCATTCAGAGCTGTAGCTCTGAGTCTGGGAAATATTTTGGCTTTTAAGACTCTGAAATACAGGGCAGTACTGTGAAAAGAGATAGTACCAATTCTTCTTATTCAGCATGTCTTTATGTTCAACATCGTGTCTTAGTTTCAGAGGTTCCTCAAGAACTTCAAAGTACACAAGTGAATTCAAGTACAACATCAACATCACTGCCCAAAAGTCAGCATTATTTATAAGTTGTCTATTCACAATTTTGTTGTGACTGCCACCTTATGGTTTCCTGTAGCAGAGCTCTCCGGTCCAGAAACTGGATATTTATGGTTTTCCCATCCAGAAAAGTTAATCTTTGTATGACTTCCTTAAAATGATTCTCAATCATCTTCTGTTTCACAAATAGTCTTCTATTTTTCCAGGTAAACGTGCCTTCCTAGAGATCTTTTAATAGACCTAACTCAAGCTTTATTTAATTTTCAAGTATCTATCACATAAAGAATGCACAACTGCCACGGAAGATACAGCTGTACATTTTATACCTTGTAAACTCATAGATTCTGGTCTTAAGAAAAATTAATGCAAATTTCATCTGTAGATTCTTTTTATTTTCCCCCTTATTTTATAGGCTGCGATCAGATCTGTGGGCGTAGGATAATTCCAGAAAACACATATTTTTGAGGATTTAATTTTTTCTGAACAAAATGGGGGCAATTATGCTGAATTCTTCCAGGGTATTGAGGTAAAAGGTTTCTCTGTTTAGTATTGATACTTGCAATAACAACTGGTAAGTCTACCACAACATGCCCTGGAAAGTATAAGCTCTTCTCTGGGCTCCTTTTCACACAAGTAATGGACTTTCAGCTATTTCACAAAATTATCTGCTATTGTTTTGTTGATTACATTCCTCACCATTTTTCAGGATAGAGAACTACCAAGGAAAATTATCCAGCACAGAATAATTATAATTAAGAAAATGTGAAGAACACTCAGCAGTGTGGATTTTCCCAAGAACACTGAAAAATGAAAGATAATAGCAAAAATATTGATATTATAATACATATATGTGATTAAATGCTATGATAATAAATACTGGCACATCTTCCCACTATTAGTTGTCCCCCCACATCCCCACTATTAGTTTTAAAGACAAGGCTATTATTTTGGGATTCAGGAGAAACTGAGAAGTTGATTTCAGTCCTAGCCCTGTCGCCACATCTCAATTCATGGCACCTCCCTTTTTCCAGTCATGCATACCAGAAAACCCAGTTATTCTCAGGTTCTTTATTTCTTTACAACTCACATTGAATCCACTGAGAAACCCTTCCAGCTGTACCTTGAAAACAGATCTAGAATTTGATAACTTTTGAACATTTTAATGATGGTCTGAGTCACTAAGATTTCATGCTGGTAGTAATGCAAGAGCTTGCTAATTGGTCATCCAGCTTCCATCTTCCCCTTTCCCATCTAGAACAGCAGTCAGAGTGATCCTTTTAAAACTTAAGTCAGGTCATTTCACTCCTTTGTTCAATGTTTACTATATTAGTTTGCTGGGCTGCTGTAACAAAGTACCACAAACCAGGTGGCTTAAACAACATATATTATGTTCTCACAGTTCTGGCTAGAAGTCCAAAATTAAATGTTAGCAGGGTTGGTTACTTTTACAGGGTTTAAGAGAAAAACAGTTCCATGCATCTCTCCTAGTTTCTCATAATTTGTTGGCAATACTTGACATTGTTTGCTTGAGAAGCATCATCCCACTCTCTGCCTTCATCTTCACCTGGTGTTCTCCTTGTGTGTGTTTCTGGCTCCAAATGTTGCTTTTTATAAATAAGAACAGTAGTCACATTGGATTAGTGCCCACCCTAATGATCTCATCTTAACAAATCGCATTTGTAATGATCTTATTTCCAGATAAGGAGGTCACCTTCTTTAGGTCTGGGGGTTAGGACTTCCAACAGATGACCTTTGAGGGGACACAATTCAAATCATAACACCTACCAACTTTTCTCACACAGTAAGAGCCTACAGGCTTACAGTGGCTTTAGTGTGGTCTATTAGGACCAGAATCCCCATTGTTCCTCTAAACTTACTTCCCAACTTCATCATTTTTCTCTAGCCACCATCTCCCCTGAGGATTGGCTGTTACCTGTACTTTAGTCTTCACTCAGATTACACATGTTGAATGTCCTGGCTTCCTTTGTATATTTGCTTAACTGTCACTCTGGCAATGAACCTACCCTGACCACCTAAAGATGAAACTTCCCCTCCCTTTCCATAAATTTCTAATACCCTTTACCCTATTTATCCAAGTATTACCAAATTTTAACATACTCTATTTATTATAATTTACTTTTAAAAAGTTTATTGCTTTTCCTTCCCCCAAAAATGTAAAATTTTTATCATTAGTCCACTTTAAATATTGATTGCAATGCCTGGCATAAAAAATGGCTCAAAATAAATGAATTTAATGTTGTATCAATGGTCCTTTATAAAGTTAACAGTAAGTATCACATGAGAACCTGATATAGATTGACATACTATAGGACTACTCATTGTTTCAGAGACTGTATGTGGACAGAGGTCCCCTGGTATTAAATCTGGATTTGGCATACAGATATCATTTGGGATTTTTTTCCCATTTATATGGGTAGAAAGAGTTTTAATAGCAGTATATGGGAATGCATCTTATTAATTGAGGGCATCTTTAAATGTAGAAAAAGAAATGTACATGTTAAGCAATAAAAGGTAGAATTTCATAGGAAATTCATACAAAAAGGACTGGATCACTCTTTTATGGAAATGGGACTCAATTCACATGAGCTCCCAATCATTAACAATTGATACGGAGTCACCTGATAAATCTGAACAGACGGAAAAAGTGAACAAGAAATGTGGAATGAGTAACATGGATGGTAGAATTACGCACAGAAAAATCGTAACTCCTGTTGATGCAATATATGGAAATGACCTGTTTCTTTTCCTTCCCATGTTCTGTTTCATTGAACTATTTCATGAGATATTCAAGTATTTTTAGTAAATTGGCCTCTCCTTTCTTTTTTTTATTTAAGTTAATGAAAGGAATTTTTTAAGTTAAAATTTAATTTTATATTAAAGATTTCAAAGAAACAGAAAATAATATAACAAAAGCCCATGTTGCTCCTTACACTCCACTATTCCATCTTGGATTCCCTTTTATTCTTATAGGTATACATATGTGTATATAAAATCTATAAATATAACTTACATATAAATCTAGAATTTAAAGTTTATTGTTTTCCCACAGTATTTTCATGATTTGTTTTACTATATTCTGGTCTCTATTTTTTGGAAGTCTGTGTCCAGTCTAATACTTGTTTTTAGATACAATTTCTTGACTTTCTTATCATTGCTGAGATTTTTCAATCTCATTAGGATTCTAGATATTCATTATATAATACCTCAGAATAGATATTAGAATTTGAGAGTTTGTTTGTAATCAGTTCTACTGATAAGAACAGATACTACACTTGATCTTAGCCAAAAGGCCAAGAAGTCATTCTAGAAAATTCCCAGCAATTACATCTTTCAAGTTTGCCTATGTCATTTTTTTCACATTTTCTCATTTTCTGTATTACCTTTCCACTTCTTTTTCTTTTTCAGTGCCTACATTTTTGTTTTCCAAAAGCATTATCTGTTTATTTTTCAAAATTTCTCATTGTTTCTTCCTCAGCATGTAGTTCTTTTTTTTTTTTTTTTTTTAAGGGTATCAGTTACCTTTGGAAGTTCTTTAATAGGTTTTCACATTTATATGTTATGCTCTTTATGATCACTGCTTTATCATTTGAGGATCTTAGAACTATGATCCTGCAGTCTTTTGAGCATGACTCTTTTTTTTTTTTTTAAAGATTTTATTTATTTATTTGACAGAGCGAGATCACAAATAGGCAGAGAGGCAGGCAGAGAGAGAGAGGAGGAAGCAGGCTCCCTGCCAAGCAGAGAGCCCGATGCGGGACTCGATCCCAGGGCCCTAAGATCATGACCTGAGCCGAAGGCAGAGGCTTAACCCACTGAGCCACCCAGGCGCCGTTGAGCATGACTCTTAATCATAGCAGATTATTTCCCCATATCTTTCATGATTTTGTGTTGTGAACTCATGTTTTGGGGGGTGGTTAGGAGACAAGCAGCCCCTCAGAACTGAGTTCCTGAAACAGATCTCCTCAGGGATTAATGGTTGCTTCCTAAAAAGCAGTCTGGTAATATTGCCTACTTTTAACTAATCATTGTGTTAATTTACCATGTTTAGGATTCTAGATCTCCATGGGTATCATGAAATCATTCCTAAAACTGATGGTTGCACAAGCTGTGGGATTATATATTTTTGGAGAAATTTTCTTTTCCAATGAGACCACACAAAGACAGACAAGCTTCTTTATCTTTACCCTGTGATGGAGGATGGATTTTTTTCTATTTCCCCATTTCTCTCTGGGAACAATCAACTTTGTTCCGGCATCATAATTCCTCATGCTTGTCTGCCTACCCCATACTTGTCACTGTCTACCCCTTCTTATCACTAAGACAAAGCCCTCAAGTTACTAAGACATATACTTCCCTTCACACCAATTTGTAAGGCAGCCACAGAACAAGTTTTTATACTTACACATGTGACTTTCAGTCATTTCTTTAAGTATTGTTATTTTCATTTTCTTATTAACACATAATGTATTATTTGCCCCAGGGTACAGGTCTGTGAATCATAGGTTTACACATTTCACAGCACTCACTCATCATTGCACATACCCTCCCCTCCATACATTATTTTCATTCTGCTTATATTTTCTCTTTCATTCTTAAGATCTTAGCTATGCTTTCAACATTTGTATTATGTATTTCTCCAGCATTTTTTCATATGGCCTTCGTTCCCCATCATGCTAGTTTTTATCTTGAGAGTATATAGGAAATAACACCAATGTCGGGATCTAGCATGGAGTACCTTTAAATTTGCCTCTTCCAATTTTACCTAAGTTAATAATATATTAGAAAGATAAAACTGTGTAATGAGTGCACTATTCTTTCAATACAGGAAAATAAATTAATTGAATGCCTTTAGTTATTTATTTTTTTACAGACCTAACTCAGTTCAGTGTTACCAACATCTGAAACTGCCTCTCCTCCTTTGGAAAGCTGAAACACAAGCTGGAGTGGGCATAATTTATGGCAAAACCAACAAATATCCTTCTGTGCAGGTGAGACTCTAGTTACAGCTTGGCTAACAACAGATGGCATTATTTTACACAGAGAAATGCTGAGTGAGACACTGATTCCCTCTCAAGAGTAGCGACAGCCTGAGATTCTTGGCTTAAATGAGACCCTGATGATTGGAATTCATAAACCTGGACAGGAGAGAGACTCATCTACTGCCAAGTGCATAAAACACCTTTAATTACAGTCACATTGCTAAAGGTTAAATAAGCCCCACGTAACTAAAAATAAAGAGAAAAATAAATATTTTATTTCTAAAAATCTGTTTGATTATCACCATCTTTTGTCTCAATAGTATGATCCTGGGGTAAAAAAATTACAGAAATAAATAAAAAACGCATTGAAGTTGAAAAAAAAATGAAAGCAGATTTTAAGCACACTTATTTCTTTCAGTTAGTGCTATTGGCTCTACCTCTAAAATGTGCCCAAAATCTGGCTCTGTCTTAATTCTCATTTCCTCTACTGATTTGATCCAAGACGTGGCCATTTCTTACCAGTACCATTGAAATAACCTCCCACTGGTCTCCTGGCAAGCCCCATTATATACTCAACATACAATCTTTTTTCATTTTGTTTTTAATTTTCAAACATACACAAAATAGAAGAATATTAAAAAATCACCATGTATCCATCACCGGCCCTCGACAATAACCAATGTTTTGACAATCTTGTTTCATCTACCCCGTCCTTCCTTCCCCATTTCCCAGTCCTCCAGCAATTCTTTGAAACTTGAAGTCAGATCAAAGTACTTGTTTTCTAACAACTTTCCAAAGGCTTCCAAACTCAGAGAAAGAGGGAGAAGCCCTGGCCTTTTCAGCAGCTCACATTCCTTCCATAACCTTCTGTCACCATCACCATTTCACAACTTCCTTCCTCCCTCAGCTCTCGCCAGGGGGCCACCTTGTTGTGGCTGGAAAACTGCAGCCTCCTCACACCTTAGAGATCTGCATTTGTTGTTCACTCTGCTTAAAACTCTTTCTTTTCTCCCACTTCCCTCCCCCTATTCAAAGTTTTTGCAAAAGTGTAACTTTTAGGTGAGAAAATTTCTACGCATTACATTTAAAAATTTAATCTACCCTAAACTGCCACCAGCGTACCTTATCATCTTATTCCTCCCCCTGCCACCGTTGCCTGCTTTATTTTTCATCACAGCACTACTTTGTTTACTAATGCAGCTTCTATGTAGATACATATCTAGCTTGGTATATAAGTGGTACTTCATATATATTTTTTGAATATTAACATTGACTATCTATTGCAATGTCTTGAGTGAAGCTAAAATGCTAAGCATGTTTTAATCACTGGCATAACATGCTATTTTTATATATTTTTAAAAACTGTTTAAACATGCAGCTGTGTTGTAGCCTAGGAAGTAAGTCAAGGCTTTCCTGTGCCTGTCAGCCATGCCATTGACAGCACTAGAAGCCTTGAGAGAAACAAACTTCTTAGGAGTATGGTATTTGTTCCAATTAATATTGCCAAAATCTATGATGGGAGGGAAGCCTGATATAATGGTAAATATTTAAGAATTAGCTCTCTGAAGGAGAATAAAAGATAAGATTAAAACAAATTACATAATTTTTGTGCTTTGTTTTTAAAGATGATTTATTTATTTATTTATTTGGGGGGGGAGAGAAAGAGAGAACACATAAGCAGGGGCAGGGGAAGAGAGAGAGGGAGAGAATCCTCAATCAGACTCCCTCTGAGCATGGAGCCTGACACTGGCTTGATCCCAGGACTTTGAGATTATGACCTGAACCTAAATCAAGAATCAGATACTTAGCTGAGCCATCCAGGTGCCCTAAAACAAGTTAATTTCAAAAGTATATATATTTACTACCACCATAGCCAGTTTAAGCCACCAATATGAAGTCCCAGAATGTGGATTTGGGAAGAGATGTAGAGCAGTATACCATTTTTGAATATTTCTACTATATGTATATGACAGATTCAAGAAAACTCAAAAATCTAGAAGAGGTATCAGTAAGACATGGGCTGTGGGCCAAATTTGGCTTGTCATTTATTTTTGTAAAGAAAGTTTTATTGGACACTGCCACATCCATTCAGTCATGTATTGCCTATGTGAAAACTTTCATGCTACAAAGATAGAATTGAACAGTTGTGATAGAGACTATATAGCCCACAAAACCCAAAATATTTGCTATCTGGCCCTTTACTGAAAACATTTGCTCCCACTGGCCTAGACTAAATGTTAAATGTGTTCAAATGACAAAACAAAAGCCATAATAACTCAAGAATGGTAGATGATAATTAGATGAGAAAAGAGATGAATTCTGAAGGATAAATGGGAAGGGTAAGTGGACACCTGTAGGCAATGAGTTTCAGTTTCTCTTAGTATAATCAACAGTGATTGAAGGGTTTTTAGCTTGACTATCACCTAATCTGATTTGCATTTTCCTGGCTGTGTGGGAAGGGTACAGTGCAGGGCAAGTGTGACATTAAGGAGACTCCTTAAGAAGGCTGTTGACCACGTAAGAGTGACTTGGAGTAAAGCTGTTTAAGTAGAATGGGGCAAGAAATGATCAGATTCAAGATACATTTGTGTATATTGCAAAAGTTAATTAAAAAGTTGTTTTTTTTTTTTTTTTCGGCTTTTGCCCAATATTAACCTACGTAGTAGAAATCAGGTCTTGCCATTGTTTTCCATTCATATAACCCAAACCTCATCTGGCCCTGCTTAAGTACTTGGCAATTTCTTCCCCACAATACCCCTTCTCAGGCTTATTACTGGCAAAACCCAACAATATGAATTATTTGTATGGAATACAAATATGTAACTGAGGTTACATTTCAGAGGAAAATCCCCAGCTGGCCTTTTGGGCTACTGGATAACAGAGGAGAAGAAAATGCTCTGTTCAGTTTTTGTATTCCTGTAATTGTAATGCAAATTTCTGGAGACAAATCTAATTCCTTGAAGGAAAAATCAGAGAGTGAATATGTAGTATACATATTTTTCTCTTTCCCCTATAAAGAGGTCAGCTTGTTATGATTCTGGCTTTGTGGCCCATTTCTTAACCCTGACTCCCACTGTTCAACCACAAAAACCGAATTCCTTTATATGGACAGTGAACACTTTATTCAGAGAGTTACGAGTGGAGTGAATTTTAGTAGTCCAGGAGGCTCCAGGGCCTCCTCTACTCTGTATCTTCTCTTGTGGGCTATTGCTGATCAATGATCTATACCATCCACTATGACACAGTATTGATCAAGATCCTAAGTAAGCATGGTTAATTAAGTGTTGGAGAGACTAAGGTTTGATTTCTAGATCTGGTGCTTTCTAGTTGCATAACCTTGTTGCACTGCCATTTCCTTACATCCCACTTCATGGGTTTGTCATATACATTAAATGAAATATAAGTCTCATAGTACAAGATAAATAATAGATGTTTTCATATTTGTTTTTTAAGTTAAAGTTATGGCAGAATCAGAGATTTCATAAATGCTATATAGAAAGTACAGTCAGGCTAACTATCTTCATAAAAATAAGGAATATAAATTATTTTGAGATAAAAGGGTAAAAGCTAAAATGATATATTTGGGGAGTGGGAATAAGTTCAGTTTTCCCTTTAATAATGTCTCCTGGCTATCATTCCCATTGCAGCTCTACTCTACAATTTTCCATTCCATCTGTTTTCAACAAAATCCCAACAAGGGCAATTGCCCATAGCTTTACTCAGCAGTGAAGATACTGGGATCGTCTAGACCTGCCCCATCTAAGAATATAACTACTAAGCCACATGTGGGAACTGAGCACTTGAAATATGGCTACAGCAACTGAAAGTCTTAATATTTTTTAAAGTTTTATTGAATTTTGATTGATATACAAAGAATTACATAAACATATTTATTGTATACAATAACTGATGAGTTTGGACATATGCAAGTGGAAAGTTTGAGTTTTAATTTTATTTACTTTCAATTATTTAAAAATTAACTTTAAAAACTGATATTCAGTTCAGTAATTGGAAAACTTTAAGCAGAGAATGACTTGAGTATGTCAATCTACTCCAACAGTAAATTTATGAAATCTAAATGTAGGTCCTTTTTAGAAAGCAATCTTTACTCTTTTTAATTCTTTTTCTTTTTGCTCCACTGAATAGATAATGTCAAATGATCTGTCTTCAAGGTCACTAATTTTTTTTTCTTTTTTTTACTGAGCCACCCAAAGGGTTTTATTCTTATTTTTTTTAATTTTTTATTTTTTTATAAACATATAATGTATTTTTATCCCCAGGGGTACATGTCTGTGAATTGCCAGGTTTACACACTTCACAGTACTCACCATAGCACATACCCTCCCCAATGTCCATTACCCCACCCCCCTCTCCCGACCTCCCCAGCAACCCTCAGTTTGTTTTGTGAGATTAAGAGTCACTTATGGTCTGTCTCCCTCCCGATCCCATCTTGTTTCTTTTCTTCTTTCCTACCCCCCAAACCCCCCATGTTGCATCTCCACTTCCTCATATCAGGGAGATCATATGATAGTTGTCTTTCTCTGACTGACTTATTTCACTAAGCATGATACCCTCTAGTTCCATCCACGTTGTTGCAAATGGCAAGATTTCATTTCTTTTGATGGCTGCATAGTATTCCATTGTGTATATATACCACATCTTCTTTATCCATTCATCTGTTGATGGACATTTAGGTTCTTTCCATAGTTTGGCTATTGTAGACATTGCTGCTATAAACATTCGGGTGCACATGCCCCTTCGGATCACTACGTTTGTATCTTTAGGGTAAATACCCAGTAGTGCAATTGCTGGGTCATAGGGTAGTTCTATTCTCAACTTTTTGAGGAACCTCCATGCTGTTTTCCACAGAGGTTGCACCAGCTTGCATTCCCACCAACAGTGTAGGAGGGTTCCCCTTTCTCCGCATCCTCGCCAGCATCTGTCATTTCCTGACTTGTTAATTTTAACCATTCTGACTGGTGTGAGGTGATATCTCATTGTGATTTTGATTTGTATTTCCCTGATGCCAAGTGATGTGGAGCACTTTTTCATGTGTCTGTTGGCCATCTGGATGTCTTTGCAGAAATGTCTGTTCATGTCCTCTACCAAGGTCACTAATTTTTTCTTCTGATCTAAAATAGTCAAATTCATGGAAAAGGAGAGTGGAATGGTGATTGCCAGGGGCTAGGAAGAAATGGGAAGTTGCTGTTCAATGGGTGGAAAGTTTCAGTTATGCCAAATGAACAAGTTCAGAGAACTGCTATACAACATTGCATAAGTAACAACAACACTGTATTTAAAACTTTATAAAGATGGTAGATCTTATACTAAGTGTTCTTAATTAAAAAACCAAGCAACTGGATGTAGATCAAGTATTTCAGTAAAAATGTAGTGTTTAAATTGAGTGGTCTCTAAATGTAAAACACACACCAGATTTGGAAGACTCAGTACAGCAATTAATGTAGCAGAGCTTGATGGTAGTTTTTATGTGTTGATTATTTATGGAAATAATCATAGTTTGAATACTTTAATATAAACCAAATATATTAGTAAAAGTAATTGCAATTGTTATTTTTACTTTTTTCCAACGTAGCTATTATAAAACTTAACATTACATTATGGCTTACATTATATTGCTCTCTCTCTATATATATATTTTCTCCATTTTCCATTTGACAACACTGCTCAGCTCTCCCTAAGAGGATAAACAAGGGATTTTATCATCCATGTGGTTTAATGGGATGGATTTTTATGCCTTTTGGAATTGAAAAAAGAAAACTAATCTAGTTCAAGCTGGGATTTGAATATTGTCTACATATGTTTTGTCAAATCAAACAATCTTCAAATTTGAGGAAAAGTGGAAAATTTTCCATTAATCATTTAATTTAATAAAGAAATCTACAGCAACACCAAAATATTCACTTTATCTTTGTTGGAACAACTTTACCAAGAGGAAAATGACAATCTCTAAAGGCAGCTCATTCCATTTTATATCAATGCTACTTTTTGGAAATGTCTTATTTATAATAAAATATTAAAATTTTAGTTATTTTTCCTTCAACTTGGGCAAAATTAAGAATTGACTTAATTCATTTTTAATGTAACACACTTTAATATAGCTATCATTCTTCCCTTCTCTAAGTCCTGTAATGATATTACAATATTCATTACAAGGAGCAGCCCATTCCATCCTCAAGCACTGTGCCTTCTCCCCAAAGTTGTGTGGGCATTCTGATATTTTTCCCTTCTAAACCTCATTTTGCAAAGGTCTCATTATTTGGAAAATCTCATATCTAGGATTTCTATATATACCCCCCCCATTAGTAAATAAGAACCTTCCTAACCATGAACTATGACTCTTTTCCAAAATAGTTCATTTTTGTAATCATTGCCGTATTTTGTCTCTTAGCTGTATTGGTGATTTTTTCTGTCTAGTCTTATGGTCTTTAGCATGATCCCTATGGTCTTTTTTGTCTATTTTCCATTGATGAACATGCTTTCATTAGTTTGGTATAAGATTTTTCTTATCTTTTTTTCCCCCTTGATGTATATTCCTTTTCTTTATTTCTTCTTTCTTTCTGGTTTTCTTAATATTAATTTTTGGTGCTCTTTAAAATCTGTCAATATTCCATAATCATTATGGAAAACATTAAAATATAACCAAAAAAAGGAAATAAATAAAAAGTATCAACAAATTTGTAATATAGATACAATCATTTTAATATTTTAGATTAAATTTAGTAAATTTTTTCTCTGTAGATTCACTTTCATGTACATTTTAATAAATTTAAATGAGACTTTGCTATCCCTATAACTTGGTAATGAATTTTATTTACTAATCAGATAAAGCAAATGACTGTAAAAACTGATAAATGTACACCTACAGTATTAGTTACTGATTGTAGAACACAATTATTTAATCTATTATTCAAAATTTAGATGGTATTTTTTCTTGTTTATATGTAACGTTGTGAGAAATATTAATTTTAACGTATTTTGTGCACTTTAAAACACCTGACTTTAGGATGACTTCTCATACATAAAATTGATGAGAGATTTGGGAATTCTTCAGCCTTTTAATATTTATTGTCAAAATGACCTCCAGAGAGCTTATACCAATTTCTAATCTAACATGTTGGGTGTTGAGGCATGAAGAGAACATCATATCATTCTTGGGGTATCTGGGTGGCTCAGTTGGTTAAGCATCCTACTCTTGGTTTTGGCCAAGTTTAGAACATGGTCATGATCTTGTCATGATCTCAGGGTTGTGACCTCAAGTCCCACATTACATCCATGATGGAGTCTGCTTGAGATTCTCTCCCTCTCCCTCTTCCTTCACCTCTTCCCCTCCCCTGCTTGCATGCACGCTCTCTCTCAAATAAACAAACACAATCTTGAAAAACAGAACGTCATATCATTCTTATACAGGTTTACAAATCTGATAGATAAGTAATAATGTTAGTTTGATATTGTTGGTTATTAATACCATCAAACATTTTTGTTCAAATTTTTTTTGGCCACATAAAAGTCTGTTTTGGAATTGTTTTATGACTGCACATTTTTATTAGGTTGTTTTCTAGATATATTTTATTTATTAAATATTTGGTTGTAAATACTTTTATCAGTGGTAACTTGAATTCATATGCCATTTGTTATTTTAACATTTTGTTATTAGATTTTCACAATTTTACTTGGTCAAGTCTTTCTTCTCTCCTTTTGATAAGTTCAAATGTTTATAAAACTTTAATGAGATAATAGGTACACAATCAGGATAGAGAATGAAATTTAATATCTCAGGTAGGAAAAAAATATGGTGTGAAGATCTATACAACGGCCATATTTTATTATACAAGTAATCAGCCTTTTCTTGATACCTTCACTTTAAACTAGGATATGGAAGGATGTTAAGTGAACATTATAGAAATCTTTTTTAATATTGTTATCTTCTTGCATGCATTTATTAAAATCAGAGCTGTAGCCTAAATTAATGTTTAACTATTTAAAAAATATTTTTGTTTATTTCTGTTCCTATCAAATTCATAATAAACTTTTGAGTAAACTATTATATAATAATAAACACTTGTTATTCAGATGAAATCTACATTAGCCAGGCATGATCATGTATAGGCATTAATGCTTAGAGACTGTTTGAGGTAATCAATATATTTTTACTATAATTACAGAAGCCAAATATCTTTAGTTATCTATAAATTGTGTTCTTGAAGGACACATACAATAGATAAAATATCAATGAAGTATAGAACTTTTAATATCTTCTGTGGATCATAACCTATGTTTTCAATGTAAAAGAAATGACTCTCACTGTAAAAACCTAAGCCTGATCACCTACAGCTAACTGGTTCCTGTTTAATGTTTTATAATCTAAAATCCAATTGTAAAAGTTGAAATATTTAAAAAAGACAAAGGTCAATATTCTTGAAAATTTTATCTTAAAACTTGCAGTTAGTCTTATACACAAAGCAATTATCTTTTACCATTTATTAGATTCTCATAAACATAACCAATAATCTCTTGTTACTTATCCTTTCTGTTATTTAATACTCCTATTTTTATTATTTCATTAAGGTATTATTTCTTGTCTTTATCATTGGAAAAACCATTGAATGGAAGTGAGAAATAGTGAAATGCTCAGATGTAGTGTGAGAACTAAAAGAGTGATTTACAGAATCTACAGTAGAAGAGTATATTAATAATATTGAATGTCATAGAAACATAATAAAAAATAAGCACTAGAAAGGCCCCCACTGGATCTAAGACTTTGGTTCTGGTCTGAATCCAGAATTGGTTATAACTTTCACAATGCCATTAGAATAATCTTTTAAACATACAAATTAGATTACATTACACTTCCCTCCTCCAATTGTCTTTCGTCTCCTCTAGAACAGTATCTGAACTCCTTAGCTTTACACATAAGGGCATCCCTTAATGGTTCACCTCTTCAATCTTATTCATCAGCACTTCCAAGTTATATTTTTTCCCTTTCTAGTACCAACAGAAATATGTACAACTCTCTAACTATAATATGCATCAATTAATCTCAATATTTTCCCCCACTTTTTTTCCTGTAGAAAGCATCTTTATTTTTTTTAATTTAAATTCAATTAGCTCACATATAGTACATCATTAGTTTCAAATGTAGTGTTCAGTGATTCATCAGTTGCATGTAACACCTGTTGCTCATCATGCTCATCATATCACGTGCCCTCCTTAAGGCCTATCACCCACTTACCCAAACCTCCCAACCACTTTCCCTTCCACAACTCTCTGTTTCTCAGAGTCCAGAGTCTCTCACGGTTTGTCTCCCTCTCTGATTTCTTCCCATGCAGTTTCCCTCTCTTCCTCTATGGTCCTCTGTGCTATTTCTTATATTCCACATATGAGTGAAGCCATATGATAATTGTCTTTCTCTGAGTGACTTATTTCACTTAGTATAATACCCTTCAGTTCCAACCACATCGATGTAAATGGTAGGTATTCATCCTTTCCAATGGCTTAGTAATGTTCCGTTGGTAAATGAACCATATCTTCTTTATCTATTCATCTATTGAAGGACATCTCAGCTCCTTCCACAGTTAGGCTATTGTGAACATTGCTATGAAAACTGGGGTGCATGTGCCGCTTCTTTTCATTACATCTATATCTTTGGGGTAAATACCCAGTAGTGCAATTGCTGGGTCATAAGGTAGCTCTATTTATAACTTCTTGAGGAATCTCCATACTGTTTTACAGAGTGGCTGTACCAGCTTGCATTTCCACCAACAGTTTAAGAAGGTTCCCCTTTCTCCACATCCTCACCAAAATTTGTTGTTCCGTGTCTTGTTAATTTTAGCCATTCTAACTGGTATAAGGTGATATCTCATTGTGGTCTTGTTTTGTATTTCGCTTATGACAAGTAATGTGGAGCATTTTTTTTCCATGTGTCTGTTGGCCATTTGTATATCTTCTTTGGAGAAATGTCTGTTCATGTCTTCTGCTCATTTCTTGACTGGATTCTTTGTTTTTTGGGTGTTGAGTTTGATAAGACCTTTATAGATCTTGGACACCAGCCCTGTTATGTCATTTGCAAATATCTGCTCCGATTCCATAGGTTGCCTTTTAATTTTGTTCACTGTTTCCTTTGCTGTGCAGAGCTTTTTTATCTTGAAGAAGTCCCAACAGTTCATTTTTGCTTTCGTTTCCCTTGTCTTTATAAGTGTCTTGCAAGAAGTTGCTGTGGCTGAGGTTGAAGAAGTTATTGCCTGTGTTCTCCTTTAGGCTTTTGATGGATTCTTTTCTCACATTTAGGTCTTTCATACATTTTGAGTTTATCTTTGTGTATGGTGTAAGAGAATGGTCCAGCTTCATTCTTCTGCATGTGGCTGTCCAATTTTCCAGCACTATTTAGAAGAAACTCTATTTTTTCCAAAGGAAAGCTTCCAGACTCATTCTATGAGACCAACATTACCTTGATTCCCAAACCAGACAAAGACTCCCACTTCTAATCTGCCCTAAAAATTCATCTGTGCATCCATGCTTTAGAGAGTTTTTATCTGTGAAACATTTCCTGATATCCTTGCACCCTAGGAAAGTTAATCACAGTTTTCTCTCCCTTCCTGCTATCACTTTTACCTTCACCCCTCTAATCCCACTGCAAACTGTTTGAGAGCAGGAACCATGACATATTAATCTTTGTATCTACAACACTTAACACAGTGCTTGGCATATAGGAAGCATCTAATAAATATTTGCTGATAAATAAGAAATAAATGAATGAGTAAATAAATGAGAAAGTAACTGCTCTTAAAGACCTTGGGAAAATGACTTTTGAAGTAATCCAAGTTATATGAATAGCACACACAATTTGGTCTTCAATGTTCCTTTGCCACAAAATTTGATTTAATGTCAAGTGAGGAAAGTAGCTATGGTGGCTTATTTCATTGACTAAGCATTTTTGGGGCCAAAAGAAAGCAGATGTGACCATTTAGGAGGGTATTTATCTTACAAAGGGCATTAGGACTGTAGAGAAAAGGCTATGAAATCACTCTTTTCAAAGAACTCAGAAGTGAATTGACAAGGGGTTTAATAAGTGGCAATTTCGTAGCTGGCTGTGCTCCTCCAGTTTGTCATTGTCACTGGAGAAGTTGCCAAACCACAGCTCTATCCCAGGATGAAATTAAATATAATTTGGTTAACTGAAAATATTCAATATTCACAAATTTGTAGAGACACTTATAGCTATACCCCAAGTTAAAATGCCAGGTTGATTACATTCCAATCATAAATTAACAAGTGTTATTATTAGTTGTTCCAGTAAAATAGAAGTTACATTACCATAGATGTTAGACACTCTCTAAGATAAGAAAATACTCCTTTCCTTTCTTTTTACTCAAACATGATCATCAACAAAAAATTTTGAGAAGAGTAGTACATGTAAAATTTGAAAATAATATTGTTATAATTAAAACAAATTAATTGTGTGAAGAATTACTATTAATATAGAAATAAAGGGACATGGATTAAGAGTAAAGGGCTTTTGTATCTGTTCTCTCTCCTATCATTTCAAACTGGTATCCTAAATAGTATTCTTAACTAGATTCAATGGAGAACTAAATTGTACGAAATGATAAATCCTTGGTTTTTTAATTGTCCTCCTTTTCTCTTGGCTAAAAGCTTCTGTGGTAGAGATAAAACCCCAGCAAACTGCATTTTTCTCCTTCTCATCAGTAAGTTCTGGTAAAAGGATGTTGCATTTTCTTGGGACTCCTTTTTGCTTCTTTGCCAGGAAAGGTAAGGAATAACAATTCTGCCTACCTACATGAAAAATTACAATGTGGGAAGATAATTTACTGAAATATTAATGTGTATGTATTTTTTTTCTTACAGGTCTCTTCCTATCAAGAAGATAGATGGACCCTTTTGGAATCCTTGCCTGTAGGTCTGGGTGGGTCTGACAAGGCTCAGACATCATGCTTATGGAGGGAAGGAAATAGACAGAAATAGAAATTTAATAGTTGGGTATTCCAGAAACCAGGTGGGAATTAAGGTGTTCAAATTCTGTGAGCAAAGAGGCCTATATGCCAGGCCCAGGATGCTGGTGAGGAGGCACAACCTTGAAAATTCAAGGAAATCCCTCCAAGGTAGGATCATAATTTTGTCCTCAAGCTTATCATGAAAGTGACACAACTCTTTAAGCAAGGAAGATCTCTTTGATGATGCCATCTTAGAAAAGGAAGATATTAGTAGCTATTGTGGTGGTAGGGACATACATATAACTTCAGGAAGGATGAAGTAACTCCTTATAAGTTACTGAGTATAGACAACCTACCATTCTAATAGGATGAAGTGTTAGTGTCTGATTTATTTGATTTGAGTAAAATAATGAGACATTTGTTTGTCACCACAAAGTTTGTGGAAATGAGATTCACCCCCCAAAAATGAATTAAATAAGATGATTCATGTATTAGATGAGTGTGGTACTATATATTAGGAGGACATATGCTTCATATAGGGAGTACTGGGAAGTTTGGAATTTGTGGTGGGAGCAAGAGAAAGTTAAATTCTCACATTGGTGCTGATGAAGATGGAAAGGTGCCAAGGAAATTTTAGTTCAGGGCATTCTCCTTCTCCTATACCATACTTTTTTTTTTTTTTTTTTTTTTTTGCTTTCCAAAACTTTGTATCTGTTCTGTGATTTTATTCTCTCCTGGATTCCTGGATACAAGCATTTCCTTCCAACCTAGTACCCTGTGTCAGATGATATGGCTCTGTAAATAATATAGAAATATGTCAAGATGATGCCTGAGGAATGGCACCCAGGCATCCTGTAGCAGAACTGTCCTTAGGAGGCATATTGACTTCTCACCTAACCCAGGGTTTTGGAATATCACTGGGCAGAATTTCCATGCTCTCCAAGGACTAATATATATCTATATCTATATATAAATGCACTTAGTAGATTAAAAAACACAAATATGCTCATATAATTGTGCCTGTGAGTTACCATACATACAATGAGAAACCATAATGCATGTAAATTAATAAATGATAATCATGATGATATTTATATTATTAGTGTTACAATTTGTTCATTTAAACTATTTTTAGCAATTCCTGACATAATGGAGTGGTATAAGAAAAGATTTCAGGGCAGAATTTTAGGGCAAAAGTGTAGCATCTCAAGAACTATATAGATTTTGATAAGACCAAATTATTTATCTAGGTCATTTTTAATTGGCTGTGTCCATTTGGATGGCCAAAACCTCAGAATGAAAGCAGTCAGACAGGAATTTTTTTGTTTGTACATTAATATTCTAAATGTCTCAAGAGCGGCTTTCTGTTTTATAGACTGACAAAATTATATACTGAGCATAATAAGGTTTCTATTTGGTAAACTTAATTTTATTCAACATGTATTTGTACATAACTTACTATGTTCTAGGTGCTAAACTCAGTGCTGGGGTTTCAGTGGTTAAAGTCACAGATCTTTCTGACATGAAGTTGCAAGTTTAACAAGAACTATAAATGTAACTATCATCATAAATTTAATCATAATTATAAATATATGGCAATTATAACTGTGACTGTAATTATGACTATAAATACACCTATAATTATAGCATTTACTATTTAAAATTATTTATAACCACTAATAAAGGATCTGCAGAAAATTTGGCGTCTGTTATCACTCACCAGGAATTAGAGATAACCCTTAATAATTGGATGAGGGGACGTTCTAGGTAGGGAGTATTCTGTTTAGAATAGGTATGTTTGTCTTACATATCCTTCCTCACCTTGTCCCATGTGTACTGGGACATTGGCCTCTTGCTTTGGAGCACTCATTGCTAAACACTGGTGACTTTTAAACTCTGCTTGTTTAACTCCACTAGAAATTCCAGGAGCTACTGTGTGATGATCTCAGATAAGAATATTTTATTTTTAGGGTCCCTGTGGTAAAAGCAATGTTTTTTCATTGGAATCCATGTTAACTACTTCCTGTGTGATGAGAAGGATATGATAAACCCCTTTGCATGAGAAGAACTACCTCTTGTTTAAAGTCAGGACTGAAAATCAGTTGTTTCCTTTAGTAACAGTAAAATCTCTCCCATGTGGCACTGATAGTATCAACTTGGATGGTAGTTTTAATAAAGTCTCTATTCTAAATATTACTGAAGGTCACACATATGACTTGCCTTTGTTTTAGGCCTCATAAACACAATTTGATGTGCTCATGACCTCTGATAAAGATAGCAGAAAAATTCAGGAAAATTGAAACATTAGTTCATGTGGGTTGAAAGTCAAAGCTTGATTATCACAGTGTGCATTTTAAAAGATTGATTTGCTTCCAAGATAAAAACACCAAATAAAAGGAGAGAAAGATATATGTAACAACTGAAAGTCCAGGCTTGAGTAATTGAAGTTCGAATTAGAGAAAAAAACATAATTGTAATAATGACTTACAGTTTACAAGATGCTTTGAATAACACCCTCTTTAATGCAAGGAGCAAGAGAGTATACAAAAAGTGACAAAAGAAAGCAAACATAGATTGGAAGGGAGGGACTGCATTGGATAGAGGTGGTCAACGAAGGACAATGTTCAAGTAAATTTAAGGGGAAGAACATATCAAGTAAAAAAGGACTGTGAACAAATCTGCAGCAGGAAATCCAAACTCTTAATAGCAGAACGCATAGTATAGTTTACATGGGGTTTTATACAGTGTATAAATAATCAAATTCTGCTGTTAAAAGAGATAACCAGTAAAATATAAGCCAGAAATATTTACTTCAAATTATTTATAACCCCTGAATGCCTGACTAAAGAATTTGGTTGTTACTCTCTTGGTTAACGGTTTTTAAACTTTTATTTTGTTATTCTTGCACTTTTTTTTTTTTTTTGTAGTTTTAAGCTTCTTTTTGAAAGAAAGTTTATGTAGAACTACAAACCATGAGAGAAGAAGAGAGGCAGGAAGGACTGGGAGGGAGGGCGGTTGGGGAAGAGAGAAAGAAAGAGAGGCTGGTTAAAGTAGCATTAGGGGATAGAGTCCTGCCTTCTTAGCCACTACTGAAATGGCCCTAAGTCACACTGATGTAACTTTAGGACTCCACAGAACATAGTTTGAAAATCACTACTCTAGGTAATTAAAAGTTATTGATAATTTTTGTGTGCATATGAAAAAAAATTACTGTAATTAATGAAATGAAAACAGATTTTTCTAAAACCAGTAAAGAAAGGGGAAATTCCCAGTAGACTTCAAAGCTTCCTTTCCGACAAGCTAATTGCACCTACTGTGGGGTCAGCCACCAGGGAGCACAACTTACTCAACAACTGCTCTTTACAGCCAGAGAAATGGCCACATGAACGCTCTGCCAACTTGACAACTACTTTTACTGAGGATGAGAGTATAATGCAAGAGAAATAAATACAAAGAATATTTTTAAATCTACATGCTTTGTCTTACTTCAGGTTGTGACTTATTACAAGGACCTCTTCCTTCCTGGCTCCCAGTCTTCCTTCATACAATGGATTCAATTTTACCACCCCCACAAAATGGTGCCCATCTGGACATCTGTCTCCCTCAAAGCACCAAGAATTCCAAGAGACAGTGATAGTTCCAGAGAATCAGGAAGTATCATGCCCTACTGTGTTCTGTTTACCTTCTCAGTTTCCATTTCTTTCTCTGATACCTGAGTATTAAGAATTAATTTCACAAATGCAGAAAGCTTCATCATTTAATATTAGCTGTTAATAGCTTCAACTTACAGGTCCTCTCAGACTTACCATCATCTCAGTATGGTTCATTTCCAAAATTCATTCACCACACAAAATACACATAAAATATAAAACATGTCTGGATGCTTTGGTCAGTTGAATGGCCAGCTCTTGGTTTTGGCTCATATCATGATTTGGGTTGTGGGACTGAACCTCACGTCAGTCTCTGCGCTCATCAGGGAGTCTGCTGGAGGACTGTCTCTATTCCTTCTTCTCCCTAACCCCGCCTCTCTCTCCCAAATAAATAAATATTTTTAAAAAGTACCTTTTTATTATGTAGAGGTAGCCGAAGACAAGGAAATATTACTCCAGGAAAGAGTCAAGAGTCCAGAGAAATAAGAGCATTAACTAATGTTGTTGTAGCAGAAGTGGGAAGAAAAGTATGGACAGAGTTCTATATCCAAGGAAGAATGGGCAGATTTAGTGGCTGAGGAGACATGGGTTAGTGAAGGTGATAAAAGTAAACAAATGGTCAGAGACTGTCAACCCTGAAGGGTAGAAGAAAGGGATGTCAACTCTACAAATGAGAAATTCAGGACAGTGAAAAAGTTTACATGAAAGTGAGTTTAGGTTTAAATATGTTGATGACTTTGAGGCATTGGTGAGAAGTCCAGACAGAAATGTCTTTCAAAAAATGAAAAAAAAAATGGGATTAGATTTCTTAAAATAAAGCTGAGCTGAAGATTAGTTCCCTGAGGACTTCATTTCAGAAAAGGCATTGAATGACCTCTATCTGGATCCTCTAAATAAGACCTCCATGACTCATAGTTTCAATCCATTTATATTGTCTAATACATAATTTTTCATACCTACTTTCCTTACTCAAACATTCAAATCATAGCTCTGAACATAGAAAGAATGAGTTTTAATTTAGTACTTGGAGAGAACAAGGTGCATTGACCATTGAAGTCTATCTAAAAAGAGCTATAAGAACTGAGCAATTGCATGCTTTGGAGATACTAGAGAAAATTGATTTTTTACTTGCTAACATGAAGTGCACATTTTTGCTGAAAACACCCACAGCCTTAGTAGCAGAATGGTAGCAAATGCTTTATTCAGATTCCTAGCACTTTAACATCCATCAAACCTAGACAGCAAATTTTCAGGACTTTCCCAGGTCCTTGGCAATTCACTTCCCCATTTTAAGTGAATGTTTCTACTTCTCTCTCATTTGTGGGTTCAGGACCCGTGACTCTTTAATAATAGATCTTGGAAATGGAAGGGAACAAGTAGTCTCTGACCTAGAAGGCTTTTATATTGACATCCAGCTCCATTCATAACCTGATACTTGTGATTTTTTTTTTAATTTTTTTAAAAGATTTTATTTATTTATTTGACAGACAGAGATCACAAGTAGGCAGAGAGGCAGGCAGAGAGAGAAGGGGGAGCAGTCTCCCTGCTGAGCAGAGAGCCAGATGCAGGGCTGATCTCAGGATCCTGGATCGTGACCTGAGCTGAAGGCAGAGGCTTTCACCCCCTGAGTCACCCAGGCACCCCAATACTTGTGATTTTTAGGTGGATTTTGACCTGTACTTTCATGAAAATCTGAATACAGTCCAGTCATTTATCTCTTGCTTGCTTATTGAATTACTGATTTCTGTAATAGACTTTGAGATATTAGATTTTTATAATAGTAGCACCTTGTGTTACATTTTTCACAATTTTGAAAAAATGAAATTAAATTAGAGGGGTTTTTTGTTTGTTTTTGGCACCCATATGTAAATTCTAAACTCTTTATAGAGACCTGAATAGGTTTTAGGTTCACTCTGAGAAAGGCCTTGGAAATACCTTGGGTCTACTCTGGAGAAGTACTTCTTAAATTTCTGTGGTGAGGGATCAGTTTTTACTTACTTTTCAACCTATCACAGATAGATACTTTTACAAAATACCCTGTACAACAAGACAAGTCTACTAATCACATATTTGAATGACATGACAAGGTTAGGTTGCTATATACATGTTTAAAAATTGTTCTCAATTTCTATTTCTTCATTGTAACCAGTAACAAACTTTAAATTTAAGAAAAAAAAATTATTTAGTTATTTGTTTGTTTTTATGGACTATACCAGTCCATGGACCGTTTGAGTCACACTGCATTTAGAATATATGCAAATACATTAAAGTTCTATTAATCTTAGGAGTGATTTAAAGGGCAAAAATAACAAATTACATCCAAGACTCCTCAAATCTATAAAGATTAACCATATTATTAAATGTTTAGCTATTCTTCTCTGCAATCTTAATCCCTAATATCTTTGAAAAAAAAATTTAAAAAGTAACAATACTATTTGCTGAATGCTTACTATACATCAGGGACCAAGTTAAGCATTTAGAGATATTATTGCATTTAATTTTCACATCAACCTTCTGAGATAAGTAATTTATAGATGAAAACTTGAGATATAGTGAGGTTAATTATCTTTTCAAAGTCACACAACTTCACCACTACAGGGTAAAACCAGCCAAAGTATTTGCATCCCCCAGAATAAAAATTAATTAGATTACAACCTTGTCTCTTCTCCTCATTATACCTTGGCCTTCTACGTACTGATTATGGGCAATAAGATGTAATTGACTCTACAACCCAAGCAGATGCACAGAACTGCAGAAGATGCAAGGGTCACTTGTGCACATATTAGTCATGAACAATCATGGAGCAAGGAAAAGACCAAAATAAGATTAATCTCACTTAGATTTATATAATTTCCCTTAGGTCAACAAAAGCAGATTATGAAATATTTTATAGTAGTCCTGAATTTTGACCATGTATCCTTATCTTCCCAAAATGTGTTGAATATGATTTATCCTTTAAAAGTTGATAAAGCGGGGCACCTGGGTGGCTCAGTGGGTTAAAGCCTCTGCTTTCGGCTCAGGTCATGACCCCAAGATCGTGGGATCGAGCCCCACATCGGGCTCTCTGCTCCACGGAGAGCCTGCTTCCTCTCTCTCTCTCTGCCTGCCTCTCTTGCCTACTTGTGATCTCTGTCTGTCAAATAAATAAATAAAATCTTAAAAAAATAAAATAAAAGTTGATAAAGAGTGATACCCTTAATTTTGTGTACTTCCACTTACAGGAAGTATTCAATATAGTGTGAGTGAGACTCTATTTTTTTGTCCTGCTTCACACATCCCTAATTATAAGATAAAACTCAGCAGTAGTTTGGACCCCTATAGCAAATAACAAAGTTTTGTAGAGAAGCTGAATCAACTATGTTGCACACTTGAAACTAATACAATATTGTGTGTCAACTATACTTAAATAAAAACAATAATAATAAAAAAGAAATAACAAAATTTTAGCAGTGTAATGGAAATGATGAAAACATTTCACTTGTTAAATTCTGTCAGGGAACACTGGGGAGATCTTCACAACTAATTTAAAAAATGTGCATATTTGCTCAGGTCAGTATTATTCCGTCTGTATTCTCAGAGACTCACAAAATCACATTTTAAACTTGGTGACACTAGTTGCCTAGTCTCCTGAAGACACTTCACAAAAACAAAGCATTTAAAAGTAGGTAGTATATTCAGGTAACTCTACAACTTACTTTGGTGTGTGTTTAGGGTTTCACAAGGCAATTTTAAACAAGATTCATCCAGCCAACTACGTGTATTTCGAATATTTTACAGGTAGATGGCCTCCTGTATTTATAATAGTTGCTGGCAGAATTGCAGCTCACAATGGTGTGTAGTAGGTGCTGGGCTGACATATGCAATCAATCTGTGAGGCTGGTTCAAGGATAAAGCATATGATGAGGACATGCAGTCAGCTGTTGGCAGTCATGGAAAAAAGATTTTGTCTTTTATATTTTATCACTTCCTTTTGGTGTATGGGTGAGTTGGAAGGTGATGATGAATATGCAGTGGCCACTAGCTGTCATCTAAATCCAGCTGCCAGGACATGGTGGAAGAATGGAGGCAGACGTGTTAATGTGTGCAATTGCATGTGCATTTATTATTATGCTCATTAACAGGGACTCCTCCCTTTCCTCTGTCTTAGTGCCAAATTTCTCCTCATTCTTCACCTCTGTGCCAAGTTTAATATACTTGGCATCCTTTCTGGTGTGGGACATCATTACATTTAGATTTCCAACTACCTCTCACAAAAATGTAAATGATATTCTTTTAAAAGTCTTCAAAATAATATGTGTACATACACACATGCACATATAATACAATCTGATACACAACTTGGAAACTCATATAACACAATCTGATACACAACTTGTGATCCTATTGTGATCATTTAAAAATACCTCCATAGATACTTTGATACTCCTCTCTTCAAAAAATGAAGCATAGTTCCCCTCCCCCTAAATGCAGGCCATATTTAGTGACTCACTCTTAACAAATAGAATGTAGCAGAAAAGAGAATGTGTGATGTCCAAGACCAAGACAAAAAAAACAACAACCATGTTTTTCTCTTGAGTCTCATTTTTTGATTACCTGTGAGCTGCCATATCAGATGGACATTCAAGCAGCTCTACTGAGAGACACTCTAAGCAACACTCCCAAGGTAAGACACTGAGCAAGGAACCAAGGCCTCGAGCTAACAGCCCTGTGAGTTATCCTCTTGGAAGCAAAATCTCTAGCACTTGTCCACCCTTCAGATGCTAGCAGCCATGGCCAACTCTGAGAGAACTTGAGTTTAAATTATCTAGTTAGGCCCCTCTTATATATTTTTTAAAATTATTGATGGATATTGACACACATTACATTGGTTTCAGGTGTACTACACAGTGATTTAACAACTCTATACTTTATGCGATGCTCACCAGAGTGCAGCTACCAACTTCACCATACAACACTATTACAATACCATTGACCGTATTCCCTATATTGTGCCTTTCATCCCTTCGACTTGTTCATTCCTTAACCAGAAGCCTGAAACTCCCACTTCGCTTGACCCATCCCTCTTGGATTCTTGACCCTCAGAAAATGTTTGAGAAAATAAACATTTGTTGTTTTAAGCTGAGGTCATGAATTCTGAGGTAATTTGTCTTACAACAATAGGTAATAGGTATACCCATGCTTCCTCAGGTAATTTGGTTGGCAACCTATGTCTATGTTATCCAGGGGGAGCTATGCCTTTACAATGCTTTTGAGAAAACAACAAGGAGGGATGCAGAGTAATGGCAAGTGCCTCCCGACAGTAAAACTTGTCTAGGCACATGTCATAGGCTCTGCCTACAGTGGCAATTTACCTTTGCAAATAATTCTACATTTTGTGAAATTCAGTGCATAAGTGTAAATACTATGTGCTATTTGTTAGTTTAGCCACTGTGTCTTGAACACCTACTATATGCCAGTATATACTCGAGTACAGTTAATCCAAAGATACAACTACAAATATAATTGATCCCTTGTCAAGCAAAATTATTTAGTTAAGATATGAAAATCTAGTTAAGGCATGTAAGATATGTAAATCTAGCCACAATATTTCTATTTGGAAATGCAAAATACACTTACTATAAAATGTACAGTAGCTCCTTATACAGAAATAAAAAATTGAATCTCTCTTTCTGTTTGCCTGTCTGATTCTGTCTGTTTTTCTCTCTGTGGGCCTGTGCAAGTGTACAGAATCATTTGTGTTTAGGAATCATTTACTCAATTTGTCATTTCCTGTTTCCTGTGTATAAAATACTGGAATGGCTTCAGTGTAGAAGCAAGAATGATAAAGCAAAATGAACAAGACACTAGAGGTCATATACCTCAGCTATTCACTAATTCTGCCCTTGAAGAGTTGTATGTCTTTGGGAGAGTCACAGTATTTTGGAAAACCTTTACACACTTATGCTGTGGTGTCCCTCTCTCTCATTCCCCTCTCTCTCATTCCCACAAATTGTTCTTGCTGAGTAGGGGAGGACATCATTACTCATAATTCCCACTTTTGTTCTGATTCAAGGGCTTCTTGTTTGGTTAACAATAAGGTGCAGTTTTTCATAAATCTATTCTTACTTGTATCTTGTGGCCATACTGCCTCCATCTTTTCTATTTTTATTGACCTGTGCAGTTACTTGCACTTCCTTCTCCACTAGTAGTAAGAGTCACATAGGGTGGAAAAGTTAACTGATATGTCCATCTTCTATGCACATATATAGAAGATATATGCCATCTTCAATGACCTCACAAATACTATAGGAAAAATATCAATGTTAGTCATAAATTGGATTTCTGATTTTTAGTTTTCCATATTTAGAATGGGGTCATGTCCCCAGGAGTCAATCAACCACTACAAAATTAAATATTCATTGTAAATTGTCCTTATTCCTAAAAATTGTGCTGTGATATTATGGTATGACCTATCTATGGGTCTGTGAAATTATGTCCTTACTTATGAAATATGAGTAGTGCTACTAGAGTCCATCATTTTAATAAATGTGTTCCTAAAAATTTCTTTCAAATTTGCATATCACGCTTACTACTTACCCACATTTATACATATTTTTGTATAACTGCTATAATACTTTGCATTATTTTCTCACATGATTTTACACCATATTTCTTCAAAGTCCATGTAGTTTTAACTATACTTTTATTAGGTAAATAACATTTCTGTGCCTCCCATGAGTAAATGACACCCCTCAATCTAGCAATGCATTCTCAAGAATAAAGAATCAAGGGTTAAAATGAAATGAGGCATAACAGGTTGCAAAGAAGGAAATATAAATTTATAAGCATAAAAACAAAAAATGACTGTCCTATGCTTTCTCTATAAGAAAAAATAAGAGTCTCAAAAGAAAACTCCAATGCAGATAATTATATGCATGGTAGTTAAGAGAGGGAATAACAGAGGCCAGGTTAAAGTTATTGTTCTATTCAATTGGGCAAGAAGAGACTGAGGGAGTAGTCAGTGTACAATGGGTAGGAACGAACAAGTTTGTAAATTACTCCAGAATGCCTCACATGCTCGCCTCTGACAAGAAATGACAAATACTCATTGCTGAGTTACTTTTTAACTGTGGAGAAATCATTCATTTGTTTGACATTGCTCTCCCACAAAGGGGGCCTTCTGTTGTTTCACCTTTGCAATTTAAAAATTTATAGTGAAATTAAATTCTATTACTTATTGTGGCTGTGTGCCAACTTAAGCTGCCATTCATCACAAAGGCAGAGAATACAAAGGAGTGATTTCAGTGCTGCATCTTTTAGGGACTGAAAAGAAATAGAAAATCAAATGCACAACTGGAAAGAATAGAACTAGACAATGGCAGGAACAGAAGAACAACGTATTTTGAGACCTTTTATGTTAAAACTTTTAATAAATTACCCTGTAATTCAGAGCATACATATTGAATTCCTAATATGTTATTTTGGATAACAAAGGCAAAACTTGGTTATGTAATGCTGTGTTACTTCTACAACTAGCACTATTGTTGGCAAATTTTTTTTAAACTTAATAAGGGGGTGCCTGGGTGGCTCAGTGGGTTAAGCCTCTGCCTTCAGCTCGGGTTGTGATCCCGGGGTCCTGGGATCAAGCCCCATGTTGGGCTCTCTGCTCAGCGGGGAGCCTGTTTCCCCCTCTCTCTCTGCCTGCCTCTCTGCCTACTTCTGATCTCTGTCTGTCAAATAAATAAATAAAATCTTTAAAAAAAAAAACAACCAAAAAAACCCCAAAAAACTTAATAAGGAAAATGTTCCAATTATACTTATTACCAAGAAGTTACGTTTTTATCTAGAGTTTTTATTTTATGTTGTATCTGACTTGGTCACATTGAAGTAGAGAAAGGCTTGGCTTAGAAGAGCCCTGGATTCTTAAAGACCTGGGGTCTCCAACTTGCTCTCTATGTGTTATGTGTACTCCCTGTGGCACTTTAAAAATATATCCACATATTCTTTTGTACTTCTTCTATCATCCCCTCCCTTGAAAATAGGCAAGGCTTTGTGATGGTTTTGAGCAACAGAGAAAGGCAAAGCAGTTTCTTCGTTGTTTTGCTTGCATACTCTTGAAAGGTTTAGCTGCCTTGTATGCAATTTGACTACACTGCCATGCTGACACATTGTGGAGAAGATGAAATCTTTGCCATAAGAGACAACACTGAAGAATCACAGGTAGAGAGACTCTAAGACTTCATGAGGAGAAAGAGGCATCTGGAGAGCCCTGCTAGGCTGGTATACTATAGTTCTAGATCTAGCCATGCTTTAGCTATAATCAGATGAGAGATCCAAGTTGTAATTGTTCAGCTGAGCTCTCTGAATTTCTGAATCACAGAATTCAACAGAGAGAATAAAGTGTCTATTGTTCTCTTAAGCCACTAAGTTTTGGGGTAACTTGTTATGTAGCACTCTTTGGATCTCAGTAAAACAAAGATGCTTCCTATATCACAGGGAGGATGAGAGGCACAGATATATGTGTATCATCTGACAGAGGGGAGGCACTCAGTAAATCAGAGCAATTATACTACAAAATTTTATACTATATAAGAGCTTGATAAGTAGAGGAACACTTTCTGTCAAAATTCCATCTTCCTAGAGTAATAGGCATAAAATTCTCTGTAATTGAGTTGTTCAAATTGAATTTGATTTGCTTTAATCATATTCAGTCTGTCTCAACCATATATAAATGCCTGGATTGGGAAAGAAGTCCATTGTCAGTCATTCTGGGCTTTCTTCCCATCATGAATATTCCCAGAACCATAAGGAGAGCACCTGTTCTAGAAGGAGTTCCATTCTTGATCAGGAAAGGCCCTGGATATCATTGCCTTGCTTCTAGATACTGTACCCCTTCCTGTGCCTCCTCACCTCTAAGGGAGCTACCCAAGACAGAATTTTGCAAGGTCCAATTAAGTGGTCCTTCCCATTTTCTAAGGGTCCTCCTTCCCCAGTGACTGCACTTAGTAGGAATCTTTGTGGAACCTCTAATTTTGGTTCCCTTCTCCACAGTGTCAGATAATTTACTTTCCATACTCGAAGCACCTAATATTCACACTGTACTTTGCTCCCACAATATCCTCTGAGGAGGATCAGCTGGGAGGACTATGGTTAACTATGGTTAGGCCTTGGAGTCCAGAACAATAAAAGAGTCCTCCCTCCCTTTTTTTAGTCTTTATTTTTTGTTTATTTTTTTTTTTAATTTAATTTCTTTTCAGTGTTCCAAAATTCGTTGTTTATGTACCACACCCAGTGCTCCATGTAATACATGCCCTCCATAATACCCACCACCAGGCTCACTCCTCTATCCCCCCAAAACCCACAGTTTGTTTTTCAGAGTCCACAGTCTCTCATGGTTTTTCTCCCCCTCCGATTTCCTCCAACTCACTTTTCTCTATCTCCCAACGTCTTCCATATTACTCCTTATGCTCCACAAGGAAGTGAAATGATATGGTAATTGACTCACTCTGCTTGACTTATTTCACTCAGCATAATCTCTTCCAGTCCCATCCATGTTGATACATGGGTATCATGTTGGGTATTCATCCCTTTTTCTTTTTTAAGATTTTATTTATTTATTTGACAGACAGAGATCACAAGTAGGCAGAGAGGCAGGCAGAGAGAGAGGGGGAAGCAGGCTCCCCGCTGAGCAGAGAGCCTGACAAAGGGCCCGATCCCAATACCCCGAGATCATGACCTGAGCTGAAGGCAGAGGCTTAACTCACTGAGCCACTTAGGTGCCCTGGTATTCATTATTTCTGATGGAGGCATAATACTCCATTGTACATATGTACGGTATTTTCTTTATCCATTCGTCCATTGAAGGGCATCTTGGTTCTTTCCATAGTTTGGCAACTGTGGCCATTGCTGCTATGTATTTATTTATTTATTTTTGAGAGAGAAAGGCATAGGGAGAGGGAGAGAGAGAATCTTAAGCATGCTCCTGAAGTGGAGCAGGGAGCCTGAAGCAGGATTCAAGCTCAGGGGTTCCTGACCCTGAGATCATAACCTGAGTTGAAACCAAGAATCAGATGCTTAAATGACTGAGCCACCCAGGGGTCCATACTAGTTTTTATATCTTAAAACATAATTATAAAGCCTGGACTATTCTACAGAATTTTTTTTTTGTATATTTTGTTGAAAAGGGAAAAAATAAAATGATTAGAATTCTTTGATTTTGATCAAATTACCTAACATTTAATAATAGCTACTATTCTTTATTCTATATGCAAACATGTGTGCTTATATGCCTAAGTACACTTTATGTATATATGTATGTATATAAGATGTATAGATATGTATGGTTACAAATTTAGTATGCTGTATATTACAGACACTACTAATTACAAGGAATGACCTCAAAAAATTATAACTTTTCCAGTGAATTTAGGACCATAGGAAATACTGCCATGTTTTATTAATTGGTTGTTCAGTTCCTGGGTCATATTAATTTGGATTTCAACCTTGTGTCATTACAACAATTTTCCTACTAAACAGCTATTAACAATGGCTTAAAATATCTTCCAAAGATTTGATTTATGAATTCATCAGTAAGGAATAATTCTTTGTCATTAACACAAGGAAAAAATTATCATTTCCCCAAAACAATATAAAAATGTAAGATCTAGTTATGATTTATTGATTGCTAGACAATTTATTCTATTCTCTTTGTTAGCCTCAAGGGAAAGATATGGAAACAATTGCTATTTACTGTTCTTATTCAGATTGATATATGTTTACTTAGTGTGGTTCCATGAAAAAAAGAAGAGATCATAAAATGAACTATTCTGTTCTCAGAGTCCCTTTGGAAATCAAGCATTCACAGAAAATATCATTCCTATACTTAAGAAAAAGATGTCTTTCTTATTTTCCTCAAGTTCCACATTATGCACAAAACACTTGCTTAGAATTATAGAATTTATGGGAATCTTTGTTGCCTTAAAATTCCACCCTGACAGTAACTGTTTGGAATAACTTTGTCTGCTGTTCCCCTCAATGCTACACATAGCCATTCTCAGTTATATGCACTGCTTGTATTTACCATGATTATGAAGCATTGGCTTCTAGTTAGGAGAAAAGAAGAAAAGGGTAATGAGATGTGGTCACCCAAACTTATTTTGCTGACACATTATGTTTGAGCATAATATCGGGTTGAGCCTTTCTTCTCACACTGATAAGTTCTTTAGTCCCATAGAATCCTATGAGTTCTTGCATCCTTTGATTTTCTGATTTTGAAAATAATGTCTATGATTTATTTTTGTTTGTTCCCCTGGAAAATACCCATATTTTTCACTCATATAAATAAAAACCTAGGAGTAACGACAGCTCTTCTGTGGAATCATGGAATCATGGAGATGGTGTAGTATAGATATTAGCATAAATCCATATAATTTATTTGGTTTACTCATCATTTTTCCCTTATTCTCTTGATCAGCTACAGTAGGTTATATTTTTTAAAAATTCTACTTGAGGGACGCCTGGGTGGCTCAGTTGGTTAAGCAGCTGCCTTCGGCTCAGGTCATGATCCCAGCGTCCTGGGATCGAGTCCCACATATGGCTCCTTGCTTGGCAGGGAGCCTGCTTCTCCCTCTGCCTCTGCCTGCCACTCTGTCTGCCTGTGCTTGCTCTCTCTCTCTCTGACAAATAAAATCTGACAAAAATAAAATAAATAAATTCTTAAAAAAAAAAATTCTACTTGATTAGCATTGTGTTATGATACCAGGTCTTTGTTTTCTTTATTTCTTTCACTTTTTTGTTTTAAAAATAATTACTGCTTTTATCTATTAATTTTTTCTTCCTTATCTTAGCCCAGTTTGTTTGTAATTTTCTAGCCTTTTTAAAAATATTTATTGAGTATTCATTCTTTGTAACAATGGAGACATTTAAAATTGTGAATTCTAATTTGTATAAACTTTAAAATTGTCTATAAACCAGATAAACACACACTCACAGGCTGTATCACAGATGAATACATATTGATGCAGATACATTTTCTCAATATATGTTCAATGATAAGTAGCTTAGAGAATTAAATTTCAGTTGTAAAATTTGTATAGCTGGGTCATATTTGCATGCTTTTTAAACTTTTAATTTTTAATTTTCTATATTTAGTCTGAATTATTCTTGTACTAAGAAATATAATGGCATTTCCTATGGAATTTTAGTTCCAGAAGGAAATAAGCTACATTTCTTTTTCAACATCATGTCCTCTGTGGCTAACTCCGTGCCACCCACACAACTGTTCCTCAAATATCTGAAGCATCAAATCGAATTCATACTTTTAAATACTCAGTACCTAAGGCTATTGATGTTACTGAGAGATATGACTCTATCAAGATCTCTGGATGTTATTGATAATGCAAATTTGACAAATTCTTACTCATTTTCCTTCCAGACTCATTATTACTATCCTACATTGGAGTCAAGAAATCCTGGCCATGTGACGAAAGATGACTCCACACTCTAAGTCCAGGAATACACTGATTACATTTCCTAACACATCTCTAAAATCCTCTGGCAACCAAACTCCCCTTGATTGGTCAATTGTGAGAAAATTACTCTGAGATAACATGGGAGTTGAGACTGTTACAGGGGTTGACAGAAATTTTGAAAATTTTGAAAGTCTCTGAGAACTGTGAGCAAGCATGGAGCCAAGAAGATGCTGCCATTTCAGGCAGGGAAATTGCCACTATTTTGATATATATAAAATGGGGCCAATACCTTTACCCTCTATCATTATTGGAACCTGCTGCTTCTGACGTTACTGTATTGGATTTTCAACCACAGTTTTATTGCCCTACCTCACACTTGCCAGAACTGTCAGAACATTCAAAAGCTGAGCTACCACTGATTTCTCAATACATAGGCTAGGCTTTCCAAAGCGTGATTTTGCAGTATGTCTGCAGCCCCTGCCTCTCAACTATTGGTATTTAATACAAATCCCCATCTCTGTCATTGATCAAGTCACTTTCTGTCATTCATTGCATGGACTTCCTGAATTGCTGTCCTTCATCTCTAACCACTGATCCCCTTTTTTGCTCCTAATTGTCTCACCTCAGTTTCACATATCATCATAATACAATAGCCACTTTTTAATCCATCTGTACCTACTTGTTAGAATAATAGATTCTTCATACCTTACTATCACAAACTCCAATATGTGGGTATCAATACTTCAAGGCCATGATTTTGTTCTTGTTCCTGCTTAATGATGTAATTGGATTTGCTTTCCTCATGGTAGTCTACTGTTCTAAGTTTTGTAATTTTCATAAGTATAAGCTACTTTTTTTTAACCTCTTGAGACATTAACTGATTTATTTTATAATACAGAGCCAAACCTTTTTTGATATCATATTAGTATGTCATTTTAGATCATCCCTGTGGATGATTGGTATCTTTTACTCCATTTTTCACATTACTTAAAAATTCTAGTGCCATGTTCTGATCACTCTTATTTATCTTTTGCTTTTTCCTGATAAGCATAACAAGAGACTGGATATACAAATGAACAATAGCCAGACAATACATGAAAATAGAAGTCTGCCTTAACAACTTACAGCAATCAGCAATCAGGAAGCCAACCTATTATCTGTTTCAGCCCAGTTCAGAAAGCCAAATAGACTTTGTAGAAATTAGTCCCAAGAGACTAGGACTTAATTAATAACTGATAGTCTGTGTAATTTTTTCACCATTTTATCGGACCAACTGGAGAAAGGCAAACAATGCACATGTAACCTACTGCATAAGACACCCCACCTCTATTTAGTCCACTACAGCATTCCCATGCCAACAGCCTCCAATCAGGGAATACCTAAAGACTTTCCTTTTCAACTATAAAGCTGTCCCACTCTTCTGACTGCCTTTGAGTCTCTGCCAAATGCAAGTGTGGTGGAGCCTGTTTTTTTGGTTTTGCAAGCTTTGAATAATCTGCCTTTGATTGTTCTTATTTGGGTGGTTTTCATTTATTTCCAAAGTTAAAACTATATTGAAACATATTCTGATATAAGAAACAAAGCTTGAAGGCAGTCCTTTTCTGATAGGGCAGGGATGACGCTGTTTGGAGATGCCTTGAAAACCCAGAAAGATCCCTTTGACTATGATTTTCATTGTGGGTAGTAGACATGAGTGAGTTATATGAGGACTGACTGGCATATAGGCTTCATCACCCACCACCTTTCAATGCACCACAATGTAGCATAATTATGTAGCACAATTTCTTTGAGCCATAAATGCCTCATCTGAAGAAAGAAGATAAAGAAAACTATCTTACAAGCCAGTTAAGTAAAATAAGTGAAGAGATAAATATAAGTTCCGTAATGTTTGTTTCATTCTTATTTCCACTAAAAGGTGTCTAACATCCACCAACACAGAAAGATTGTGGTGGATTGTCATTCACTCAGGCTGTTTTTTTGATTGAGGATGAGGTATATATGTTTATCTTTGTACACATTTATTCTTCAGTATATTAATTAATTTATTCATTTAACTCATTTTCTTTTTTTTTAAGATTTTATTTATTTATTTGTCAGAGAGAGAAAGGGAGAGTGAGCGAGCACAGGCAGACAGAGTGGCAGGCAGAGGCAGAGGGAGAAGCAGGCTCCCCACCAAGCAAGGAGCCCGATGTGGGATGCTGGGATCATGACCTGAGCTGAAGGCAGCCACTTAACCAACTGAGCCACCCAGGCATCCCATCATTTAACTCATTTTCTAAGGTGAATGTCTATTATATTCCAGATTCATCCTTAGACACTGGGGCTGGAGAAGAGGACAAGCATGGGCCTTGCCATGCGATAATGGCAAATTTAGGGAGAAAAGTAATACACAAAGTGATATGAACATAAAAAGGAAATTCAAAAAAACTGTAAGGCTTTCCAGAACAGACATCTAGTTCAAAATGGCATACTGAGAACATATGCCCAAGTATGAAGAAAGAAACTATATTATTGCTGGAAAGTAAGAAAGCATACTATCTTACAAAGAAGGTTAAAAATTGAATAGTTACTGAACAATAAAAAATAGGATAAAATTAGCAGAAGTATCAAAGCAAAGAAAACAGAAGCCCAAGAGAGCAGACAGTAGTAGCTACTGGGTACCAAGTACAAGGACATTTATATGCATTAGGCCACTAAATCCAAAGTAAGATAGATAATTTTTTTTTCATTCCAGTCTTATAGATGATGAAACTGAATTCCAGAGAAATGATATAACTTGCCTAAAGGCAGGCAGCTAAAAGTGGAGAAGATGGGCTATGACCTATGACCCTGGGGCATTTGGCTCACAGCCTGTGCCCCTAATCATTGCATTTTACTGACTCCCAAAGTAAAATTAAAGCAGAGGGCATAAAGAGCAGGGATATTTCTCTAGCTTCTGTTTTGCCAATTGTGTAGGTGCTCATGCTAGTCAGTAAGTTAAAACTCTGGAAGAGATGGATGACTTTTTTTCTTTTTTTTTTTTTTCAGATTAGGAAGAGGCTCAACTGTTCTAGCCCATATCCTTTAGTTTTAAGTCCACAACATTGAAATAATAATAATAATAATGTTTGTAAACATTTTAGTACTGTAAATTTATAGTTTTTATTATAATAAATGTCAATATCACCCAGAAATTAACTATAACAATTATTATTACAGTGTTACTTATAATGCTATAGTATAGGTATGCAAAAACTTAGAGGAGGCCATTTAAGAATGGGCCAGTAATCACTATATCCACAGTAGCTGATGAGAAGAGGAGATGCTGCTCTCAAAGGATTAATCGTTCTATGATACTTTTAGTGAATAGTCACAATGTTTCTATTAACTAGGTAAATAACATTCTACTCCATTGTACCACCTTTGTGTCCTACACAGTGCTGGGAATACCATAACTGTTTTAAAAATGTGAAATGAATAAATGAATTATAATGTATATTTACTTAAACTAAAAATAAGTAGAGACTGGAAACCAGTCTGGTTTCATTTTGATCCCTCTCTTTTTAGTTTCTTGAAATAAAGTACCGTTTTGTTTTTTTGTTTTGTTTTGTTTTGTTTTAAGTCACCTTTACCATCACTAAATGAGCCAGGCTTTTAAATCATTAGTGAATCTTTTGTGCTACTTATTTAAGCTTCTTTCAAGTTATTGAACTTACTAGTAATAACTTTTAAAGAGATTGAGTCTTTTGAGGAGTTCAAAGATTCAAGGCTTTGATATCTGTGTATATGTATCAGGTACACATGCACATACACAAATACACAGTCAAACTTGTTTTGTGACATTTTCAAAATAAATATTATTATGCAAGTATAAGAAATCTGTGTTTTTCTATAAATACATTTTAGAGAGTCTGAATTTTTTAAAAAATATTTTACTTATTTGAGAGAGAGTGTGTGTAAGCATGGGGGATGGGAGAGGGAAGGGAGAAGCAGCTTAGGCCTGGGATCATGGGGCTAAACCTGGGATCATGACCTGAGCTGGAGGCAGCCACTTAACTGACTGAGCCACTCAGGCATCTTCTGAATGAAATTTGTGGTTGAAAAAGCTTAAAATGAGACAAATATAATTAAAGTAGTTTGATACCAGCAGAAAATATAATAGACATTTCTATGATTCTAAGGCTCCATTTTTTAAAGATTTTTATTTATTTATTTGACAAAGAGAGAAATCACAAGTAGGCAGAGAGGCAGGCAGAGAGAGAGGGGAAAGCAGGCTCCCCACTGAGCAGAGAGCCTGATGGGGGGCTGGATCCCAGGATTCTGGGATCACGACCCGAGCTGAAGGCAGAGGCCTAACCCATTGAGCCACCCAGGTGACCCAAGGCTCCATTTTATAATCAAAAAAATTTTCCTTTGCAAAAAGTTTGGGAAATATAGCTTTTAAAAAGAAAACATGCAGACTATTAGAAGTGCATTAATTTTGTTTCCTTAAACATTGTGAAGACAGTGTGATCCAATCTAAACTGAATGAAAAATGGGTGATATTCAGATTTTCAAATCCTTGAGCATTGCATATATGGTTTGAAAGTTTTGAAATATTATCTGAGTAGTGATTAAATCATTGCTCTCTCTTTCTTCCTGGAGTTTTTATCTTAAATAGATATTTTAACATATTAAGATATTTCAGAAATCCTTTTTCTTTCCACAGCTTCCATAGGGATTATCACTTTTCTGTGACTCATGTAAAAAGCAAATCAAAGATACATTACTTTAATATCATTTATCTTTGATTTAGGGAGTAATTCAAAATATTAAACTCACTATTATATGAGCATAAACTAAAGTATTTATGCAAGTAACTAACAAATAGGATTCTTCAACATAGGATTTATCGCAAAGACTGTCAGTCCAAAGTCTCCTTCCCTCACGTAGTGATGGCCTATTTCCTACTGAGTTGCCCATAAAATTGAGAGTGATACTGGTTAGGGGTCTATATTTTTTAAAATAGTCCATGCACAAAAAATAAATGTGCTTCTACTAGGATAGATACCCATACAGATATCTGGAGGAAACAAGATTAATAGTGGAAAAACTGATCACTTACCACTTTTTGGAAAATAAAATATATTAAAAAAACAAAAAGCTGTGTACCGGGACACCTGGGTGGCTCAGTTGGTTAAGCGGCTGCCTTCAGGTCAGATCATGATCCCAGCGTCCTGGGATCGAGTCCCACATTGGGCTCCTTGCTCGGCAGGGAGCCTGCTTCTCCCTCTGCCTGCCACTCTGTCTGCCTGTGCTTGCGCTCTCTCTCTCTCCCTCTCTCTCTGACAAATAAATAAATTAAAAAAAAAAAAAAAAGCTGTGTATCTCACTGCTGAGTGCCAGTTTTTTTTAAGAAAATATATTTTATTTTATTTTTTTAAAGATTTTATTTATTTATTTGACAGACAGAGAGAGATCACAAGTAGAGGCAGGCATAGAGAGGGGGAAGCAGGCTCCCTGCTCAGCAGAGAGCCAGATGTGGCACTCGATCCCAGAACCCTGAGATCATGACCTGAGCTGAAGGCAGAGGCTTAACCCAATGAGCCACCCAGGCACCCCAATAAAATATATTTTAGACTTGGTTCTCCTTGCGATCTTAGCTCATAAAGCTCTAGCTATCATGACATGTGTCTTGAGTGGTGTTCTGGTTTATTCAAATTTGGCTCACATTGAATTCTTCCCCAATCACTACCTAGCTCTCAAACATACACAGCTGATGAGGGACTCTTTCTACTTATTCCTCAATGTACCAGTTGATTTGGTCATAACGATCACTGTTAATAATTTAAAGATGATGACCTCATTCCTCCACTTTTCCATCAAACACTTTGGTACAAAGTCTGTGAACAGAATTCTGTCTTTCAACTTCTCCCTGCAATAAGTAGGTGGCATTTCTCCTTGGCAGAGTCTGTGTGTGGAGCCTTCTCTTTTAACTCTGCCATGTAATAATGAGGTGGTGTCCCTCTCACCCCTCATCTCACAATGGCCATGGAGACTGCATGGTGAATCCCCAACAACCATCTCTACCCTGAACAAACAAAAGCAGAGATCCCCTCCCTGTCACCTCTTCACTATTTCAGAGACAGTGTTGGTGAAGTGCTGTTCTCAGGGTAGCATACAAATAGGGTGGACTAGATTAGCACTACAAAAGTTTTGTGCAACTAGAGTAACAACTGAACCCCCTCCTACAAAAAGTGGCTAGAAAATGCAGTTTTATCCTAAATAGGTTGACGACCTTCTAAAGTAGAGTATTTAAGCAGGAACAAAATTTCAAAATATAATCGTCAAAGCATCTAAGATAAAATTACTTGTCAAACCCCAAACCAGGAAAATCTCAAGTTGAATGAGAAAAGATAACAGACACCAATATCAAGATAGCACACATGCTGAAATCTGGAACATGAAGAGTGAGGAGGAGCAACAAAATGGGTAAATATATAAGTAAATATAAGACTTGTCTTCTCCTCTTGAATTTTAAAAATTATGCTTGAAAATTGAGATCAATAACCATAGAGGTACCTGGGTGGCCTAGGTGGTTAAGCATTGACTCTTGATTTTGGTTCAGGTCATGATCTCAGGGTTCTGAGATTAAGCCCTCCTCTGCACTGTTTGGGCCCTGTGGTGAGTGGGCAGCCCGCTTGGGATTCTCTTTCTCCCTCTCCCTCTGCCCTTCCCCCCAGTCTCTCTCTAAAAAAAACAAAACAAAACAAAAAGAACAATAAAGTTGTCTGAGGTGGTTCTCAATGTAGGTTGACAAGTGTATTTTAAAACAATATAGTAAAGGGAGGTAGTTAAGAGACCTAAATTCTAAGATCATTATATCTTACTTAAAGTGTAAAATATTCAAACTTCTAGGTTCTTTCCATTAGTTGTCTTCAATCATCATGTTTGTTTCCTATAGGTTTTTTTTTTTAAAGATTTTATTTATTTGAGAAATAGTGTGAGAGACAGCCCAGGGTGGGGGAGACAGTTGGGGCGGTAGGGGGAGAGAGAAGCAGGCTACCTGATGAGCAGGGAGCCCGACAGGGGTTTCAGTCCTGGGACCCTGGGATCATAACCTGCGTTGAACAAAGGTGGGCACTTAACTGACTGATCCACCCAGGTGCCCTATAGCTTTCTATAGCTTTTTTTTTTTTTTTTTGAAATACAATTTCTTTATTGGTTGGTCAATATCTCTTGTCTTTAATTAATTATAAAGTTTATTTTTATGGGAGGATTTCTTTTTTTTTTTTAAGTACTTTTTTTTTTTTAAAGATTTTATTTATTTATTCGACAGACAAAGATCACAAGTAGGCAGAGAGGCAGGCAGAGAGAGGAGGAAGCAGGCTCCCTGAGGAGCAGAGAGCCCGATGTGGGGCTCGATCCCAGGACTCTGGGATCATGACCTGAGCTGAAAGCAGAGGCTTTAACCACTGAGCCACCCAGGCGCCCCTATGGGAGGATTTCTTATATAGCCACCATTAACCTCAATATTGCTTCTCTTTTCTTTATATGTATACTATTTCTATACAAAAGCAAACAGACATATTATTTTGGTGATTCAGAAATCTGAATTACTTTGATAAGGTTTAAGCATAAATCCATTCCTTAAATTTTAGTTTTTCTAATACTCTTCATTTATTTCTTTTTAAAGACTTTATTTATGTGTTTATTTGACAGAGAGAGAAAGAGAGAGCATATAAGCAGTGGGAGTGGGAGAGGGAGAAGCAGGTTTCCTGCTGAGCAGGGAGCCTGAGGCGGGCCTTGATACAAGGGCTCTGGGATCATGACCTGAGCCGAAGGCAGAGACTTAATCAACTGAGCCACCCAGGGTCCCCTCTAATACTCTTTAAACTAGAAGTCATCTTTCTTCTATAGTAATTGTATAATGGATTAAACCCAATCCTTCTAAAATTAATTGAGAAACACTGCTTTAGAGATTTAAATAAAAAATGTTCTCTTTCAAGAAAAAAAAGTGTTGCCAACTAATGTCTATGTGCATCTTTCTCTACAACTGTTTTCTTGATATTTGCATGTTTTTCTTAGACAGGAGGTATCAGTGAAGAAATAGCAAACTTTCTATGTGAGCTAAGGAAGGCTTGGTTTGGAAAAAATCAGGATTGTTCTATTAGGAGAACCCTTTCATAGTACATGTCAGCAAATTATAGAATTCAATAACAACTTGATAGCCATAATACTGGGAAAAGATACCCGAAGAGACTTGGGGTAGAATTAGAATGTCTGGATGAACATAAAAACCATGTGTAAATTAGAGATATTTCTGTGGGCAAATGAATCAAATATGTTACTGCTAAAGATAAAATAACTAAGTTCCTATCCTACAGAAACAAAATTGATTTGATTTGAAATTAGAAAAAAAAATAGTAGTTTTGAGCAAACAAACCATTAACACATAAATAATAGAAGTGTGTAACTGTTTTAAGACTTTGGTAGCCATGACCAAAGAACTCCTGAATTTCATTTAAGTTGGTAAGTACGAGGTAAAGCAATTGTCAATTACCAACTGTCTGATTCACTTTCTGGAAAATAGAAACCTTTGTATATTATATAAGCACAATCATTGAGCAGTTTCCTAATAAATCCACAGTGGACAAACAAAAACAGGAAAACATGACTGAATCAATAAATACGTGAATAAAAGTCCTAAAGCCTTCAATTCAATAAAGCAGAGCACTGAACCCCTGACAAAACAGAGACTTACATTTGTTCTTTTACTATTTTCTGTAGGAAAACAGGCTAATAATAATAATAATGGGATATATTTAATTTTTACTAACATAAACAACAAAAAAACCCAAACCCAAACAAAACAAAAAGAACAAAACCAACATCAGAAAGCCACCCAATGATATGAAGCAGTTTAGAAATACAGTTAATAATAACCTTTAATTATTTTTTTATTTCCATAACATACTGGGTTTAGCTGGTCAAATAAGTTATTAATTAAACTCAATTGGTTTATACTCCATTAAGTTACCCCACTAATTTAAAAGTAACACATATAAGTTGTAGATAATACATTTAAATTAGATATATGTCTTTTTAGTCATTTTTCCCCACATGGAGTATATAATTGGATTCTATATGTTGATCATTTCCTTAATATTTAAATGTTTGCATTTAATTTATATGTATTTTTTTGCAAATACGATTTTTAGTGATAGCAGAATAAAGGTTTGCATAAAAATGAAAATATTCTTGTTGGTCATTCATGATATTTAAAACTGACTCTTTGAAACAATTTCTGTGAATATCCTTTATGTAAGTGTTTTAGAATTTTCATGAAGTATACACACACCCATGTCACCACCATCCAAATGAGGAAGCAGAATGCTCCCAGTATCACAAGTAATCACTGCACTCCCTTTCTTGTTACTGCATCTTTCTTTGCCAACAGTAAGCACTATTCATATTTCTGCCACCACAAAATAACTTCGCTATTTCTGTATTTATTTAAATGGAATTATTTTGTGTCTAGATCCTTTGGTTCAATATTATGTTTGAGATTCAGTCATACTGTTGTTGCCTAGAGCAATAATTTTGTTTCTGCTGCTTGTGAAGTGTTTCATATACAATATAGCCACACACTTACCGTCTGAGGAGGGCATCGAGAGGACGTGACCGCCGGGTGACCCTGGGATGACTCACGATGGGAGGGTCCTCACCTCCTGTCCTGTCCTGTCCTTGGAAAGCGTCTTCAGGTTACCGTTCCCACACTGGAGCTGTTTCAAGGACATCGCCTCCAGAGAGTGACGTGTTGTTCAGATTGACCACCTCGACCACCCGCGGACCCGAAGCTGGACCCTGGCTATTGGCGGTTCCTCATTCCCGCCCCTGTGCGTGGAACGTTGGTTCCGCCCACCATTCCCACGCGGCGGGAGCCGCTTTTACCGACACAACCTGGCTGGCCAGAGCAATGCGTTGTTGAGACTCCCTGGGCTGTCTGGCTGACTGCATCCTGAAAGCCTCCACGTAAACACAGTTATGAATCTGGCGGATGAGTGCAGAGCCCCACTCAAGACAAGCCTCACTGGTGAGTTCCTTTGCTTATCGAGCCTGCCACCTCCCAATCTGGAGTGGTCTGCTGCTTTCTTCAGCCTCTCCTTGCCCGCTGGGTACAAAGCCAGTTTGGAGTTTCACCCGGGAAGCTCCTGCGGTGGTCAAACATCACATCCATTTATAATGCAGTTCTTCATGTTCCTAATGCATATTTTCATTGTTTAGAAATAGAATTGCTTGACCAGAAGGCGAGAAACACACTAGGCTTTAACAGAAATCGCCAAAGGATTTTGCAAAGTCATTAAATCAATCTATATTGCCACCAACGGTGAATATTTCATTTAGGTCATTGCCTTGCCAGTACTTTATGTTATCTGTTTCTTTCTTTGTTTTTTTTATTTAAATCGTAGCTATTATACTGCATGTATAGTGCTATATCATGGTGGTTTTAATTTAAATTTCCTTGTGATTCGATGCTGCTGAGCAATTTTTAATATATGTATAGGCAATTTGAATATGTGATTTTGTGAAATGATCTGTTTCAGTCTTTTGCATATCTTTCTACTGGATTGCCTTTTATTTTTTATTAATTTATTGGACTTTTAAGTATAACATGCTTATGAACCCTTGTCAGATATATATATATATGTATATTTATATATATATACACACACATATATATAGTACATATCTTCTTTTGACGTCTTACCCTTTCCTTCATTCAATGTTATCATTTTAATGAGATCCAAATCACCACTTTTTTGGAACTTTTTTATTCTGAAAGAACTTTAGAGCAAAGAGAGCTAGCAGAAATCACCTAAACCAAATGATACAGATTAACATCAAAAATAAGATATATTAACAATAGGTACCCCGAAGTAAAACTCACTGAATCGTAAACACCCTTCTTTGGTATTCTGAAGAAATATGTATAATACAAGTTTATTAGGAGAAGATATCAAGTGAGCACAAATTGAGGGGCATTAATGTAAAGTAATTTATCAATAGTCTTCAAAAGAGTCAAAATCATGAAAGAAAAGAAAAAGTGAAAAACTGTTTAGGCTCTCTTCATGATATAGTTAGTATTTTTCCATTTGTATTTAATTACTATTTCGGAAGAGACGCTTTAAGATGATACAAATGTGCTGGGCTTTCACACCTCATTTCAGCATTTGTTACTGGACCTTGCCTGAAAAAATTGTATTGTGGTCTTCTAAGGGGATTTTCTATCTCTGTAATTTCTTCTACAATTATCATTTTTTTAAAAGATTTTATTTATTTCACAGACAGAGATCACAAGTAGGCAGAGAGGCAGGCAGAGAGAGAGGAAGAAGCAGGCTCTCTGCTGAGCAGAGAGCCTGACGCTGGGCTTGATCCCAAGACCCTGGGATCATGACCTGAGCCGAAGGCAGAGGCTTTAACCCACTGAGCCACCCAGGCGCCTCCACAATTATCATTTATTTGTGATTAGTTCTTTCTGAGACCCAGTTTAAAAAATTGTATGCCTTTTTTAAGTTCATGAATATGTTATCCTTTTTATCTTCAATAAGCCTGATTGATCTTTTATATTTAGACCTATCATTCAAATATTAAACTTCTGTGTATGGTGTGTGGTATGAGTCAGAATCATGTTTTTCCCATATGGAAATCCAGTGACCCAAAACTATTTTTTAGGAAGCCCATCATTTCCCCCATGCACGGCAGTGACAAATTTGTCATAAATTCAGTGTGAATGTACGTGCAGGTTTATTTTTTGTCTCAGTTCTTTTCCTTGCCCTTCCTTTCTGCCTTCTTTCCTTCCTTCCTTCCTACCTTCCTTCCTTTCTTTCTTTCTTAAGATTTCTATTTATTTGAGAGAGAGTGAGAGTACACAAGCAGGGGGAGGGGCAGAGAGAGAAGTAGATTCCCTGCTGAGCAGGGAGCCAGATACTGGGCTCCATCCCAGGACCCTGAGATCTTGACTTGAGCCAAAGGCACATGTTTAACTGACTGAGACCTCTGGGTATACCCCTCTGTTCTTTTCCATTTTATTAGTGAGGTTTTTCACATCTTTCATTATATTTATTATTTACTATGTAATGATTTTTTATGCTATTGAAAATGGTATCACTTTTATGATTTCACATTCTAATTATTTGTGGCTGGGATACAGCAACAGATTCTTTTTTAGCTATACTGACCTTAAGTCCAGCAATCTTCCTAATTCAGTATTAATAGATTTCCTGTATTGTTCTTCTACATTTTTTTCAGTTTTATTTCCTCTATATAATAATTGTGCATTTCACTTTTTCTTTCAGTATTGTTTTGTTAGAAATTCCAATAGTATAAAACTAGAACTAGTGATATGAAATTTTCCTCATTCCAATTTTGAGAGGAAAGCTGTTACTCTTTCAGTAGTAAATACGTTGTTTACTGCTAGAAAGATTCAGCTTAGATAATATTTATTTCTTTGTTTGCTGAGGGTTTTTTCCATAAATGAGCATTAAATTATATAAACTCCACTTAGTCTTCATCCATCAAAATATATCATTTTTTTCCTTTGTTAAGAACTTGGAAAATTACATTGGTAAACTTTTAGTTTATATTACTTATATATGGGACGCCTGGTTGGCTCAGTCAGTTAAACGTCTGCCTTCAGCTCAGGTCATGATCCCAAGGTCTGGGATCAAGTTCCGCTTTGGGCTCCCTGCTCAGCCAGGAGTCTGCTTCTCTCTCTGACTGCTGCTCTCCCTGCTTGTGCACTCTCTCTGTCTGACAAATAAGTAAATAGAATCTTTAAAAAAAAATAAATAAATACATTACTTATATATCCTTGGATTTAATCTAATTTTGTTTTCATCTGTGTAATGCTTTATTTTTTTATTTGCTGACTTTTATTTCATATTTTGTATCTATGTTGATGAGTGAGATTGCCTATATATATATTTTTTCTTTTAGTGTTCTTTCAAGCTTTTAATAGCATAGTTTTACTTATAGAGTGAGTTGGAAAATATTTCCTTTTTTTTCCATTCTCTAGAAAATATGTGTAATATTGGTATTATTTCTTCTTTACTGTTCCAGAAGATCTACCAGTTAAGGATTTTTGAGTTAAAGGTTGTTTTTTTTTAATAGATTTTATTCACTTATTTGACGGGGGTGGGGGAGAGAGAACAAGCAGGGGAAGTAAGCCGAGGGGGAGGGAGAAGCAGACGCTCCGCTGAACGGGGACCCCTGTGTGGGGGTCAATCCCAGGACTCTGGGATCATGACCTGAGCTGAAGGCAGACGCTTAACTGACTGAGCCACCCGGGTGTGCCTCTATCATTCTTAATATCAATAAGTTATATATTCTTTATTTTTAATTAGATTTTACAGGGGCCACATATTAGTCTTTTCTTAAAACACATTTGGTTATTATATATTTGATTTCTATTGCAGTGTTTCATTGATTTTTGTTCTTTTGAAAAGTCAGTTATTATCCTTATTGTTTCACAATTAAAGGTAGTTTATTTCCTTTCCTGTAGCTTCATTAAGATTTTCTTTGTCTATGATTTTTAGTAGTTTTTCTATGATGTGCTTTGTGATTTTTAAACTTATTTATACTACTTGGGGCTTATACTTGATGACTTTCATCAACTTCAAGAAAATCTTAGCCTTTTTCTTTTCAAATATGGCTTTGTCCAGTTCTCTTTCCTTTCTCCTCCTGAGTCTCCAATTATATATACATACTTATATAATGATTATATATAAGGGACATATACATAATTTTATATGTAGAAGTGACATATATACAATGTTATATGTAAAATGCTATATGTATGACACATATATATGTATATACACACACACACATACAGCTTGTACTCTTTTGTTTTACTTCACTTTCATCTATTTTTTCCCTCGTATTTCAGTTTGAATATATCCTACAGCATTATTTTTCAATTCACCAGTGCTTTTCTCAGCAATGTCCAGTTGGCTGATGAACGAACACACATGTTGAGTTCTTAAATTTAGTATTTTTTTCTTTCTAGACTTTCAGTTAGCTTATCTTCCTCAAATTTAGTTCTAGTTCTTCAGTGAAATGTTCAGTCTCATCATGTATTTTCTTGAATTTATTAACCATTTCATTCTGAAGCAATCTAGTGTATTATATTTAAAACTGACCAATATTAGTCTAGTTGTCCATTGACACACCAATAAGTCATGCATAGCCATCACTCTGATTATGTGATTAAGTAATTAATGCATTATTGAAGGTCATTTCCTAAGGGTAGACATACTTCATACTTGATATTTTGAACAATTATGTATAGAGTTTGAAAGAGAGGTGAAAGTGTAAAATATAAAAATAATGTAATGGATTACTAAGTACATGAAAGTTTGGGGTTTTCCTACCCATTTTCTAATTTATGAAATCATGATTTGTTGAAATGGAGATAGAAGTAGTGAAAAAATATTATAGTAGTAATAGCTATAAATTGCTTTTATGGGTTTTTATATCTTACTCAAATGATTAAAGCATGTTAATTTCAGATTTTGTAGTTCTCTAAGTCATTTGGAACTGAATGTATTATTGAGTGGAAATAAATATGACTTAGTCATTAAAATTAGATAAGCAGCATTGACCTCAAACCCAGACAGAGAAATAGTTATGTGTGATTTTAATGGAACCAGTCACAGACCTATTGTTCGTTTAAAAAAAAAAAAGAAAAACAGCTTCTTTTCCCTACTGCTACAAATGGTGGTATTAAACAACTTGATTATACTTCATGTAAAAGAAGACAACATTTTTTTATTTCATGATTAGAAACAAGGGGAACAGTCAAAAGAGATATGAAAGTGACTTTAAATTTATGCTAAAATAACTGATGTAAGACCCATCATTACACTGCAGTACTAATCACTATAGGATCATAACACAACCCATCTTCAAAAGCAGGTTTGAATTTAAGTTGTGTTATTGAGAAGAGTGTCATAGATGTCTCTTCATAACTTTTCCCTGCTATTCTTTCTACTTAAATCTTAAATTCAGCTTATTTTTTATTTTGTTTTTTTAAGAATTTTTAAATTTAAATTCAATTAATTAACATAGAGTGTATTATTAGTTTCAGTAGTAGAGTTCAGTATTTTATCGGCCTTTTTTAAAAAAATATTTTATTTATTTATTTGACAGACAGAGGTCACAAGTGGGCAGAGAGGCAGGCAGAGAGAGAGGGGAAGCAGGCTCCCTGCTGAGCAGAGAGCCCGTTGTGGGGCTCGATGAGGGGCTCAGTGTGGGGCTCGATCCAAGGACCCTGGGACCTTGACCTGAGCTGAAGGCAGAGGCTTTAACCCACAGAGCTACCCAGGCGCCCCAGTGATTTATCAGTCTTATATAACATCCAGTGCTCATTGCATCACGTGCCCTCCTTAATGTCCATCACCCCATCCCCTCAACTCCCTCCCCTGTAACAACCCTCAGTTTTGTTTTGTTTTTTTCCTATGATTAAGATTCTCTGTGGTTTGTCTCCCTCTCTGATTTCATCTTGTTTTATTTTCCCCTCCTTTCTCTTATGCTCCTCTGTTTTGTTTCTTAAATTCCATTAATGAGTGAAAAAATAATAACTCTGATTGGCTTATTTTGCTTAGCATTGTACCCTGTAGTTCTATCCACATTGTTGCAAATGGCAGAATTTCATTTTTTGATGGCTGAGTAATATCCACACACACACACACACACACACACACACACAAACACACACTCACCACATCTTCTTTATCCATTCATTCATCTGTCGATGGACATCTGGGCTCTTTCCATAGTTTGGCTATTGTGGACATCACTGCTATAAACATTGGGGTGCAGGTGCCCTTTCAAATCACTACATTTGTATCTTTGGTGTAAATACCTAGTAATGCAATCACTGGGTCATATGGTGGGTCTATTTTCTACTTTTTGAGGAACCTCCATACTGTTAAATTCAGTTTAGATGTGTGTGGTCTGTTCCTGTGAAACAATATAAAGAAAACAAAAATTGCTGTCTGCATATTAGCTAAACACACAGGCACTTTGAAATGAAGAACAAGATCTTAGTCTTGACCTGGCTCTTTTTCTTTTATTTTTTTATTTTTTTAAATATTTTATTTATTTACTTGACAGAGAGAGAGACAGAGAGGCCGATGCAGGGATGGATCCCCCAGGCCCCTGAGATCATGACCTGAGCCAAAGGCAGAGGCTTAACCCACTGAGTCACTCCGGCGCCCTGAACTGGCTCTTTTAATAGTGTATATATATATATACACACACACACATATACATAAACATACACACACACACACACACACACATATATATATATATATATATATATACATACACTAGAGCATGGTTTAACTAAGTAACAGTTACATATCTTCTCTCCCTATTTTTTGTATGTATCTGTCTTAATGTTCAGGCAGCTATCATCACCTTTCTAGTATGTTCTGTTTCCCTGTGCTATCCTTGCTATTTATCTACATGATTCCTCTGCATTTCCAGTTTGTCAATTAGGATTATTTAGCTTGGAATGACATACTCCAGCATCTAGGACTCTTTTATCATTATTATGGAAATTGGTTGATTTTCAGGAATCCATTTGATGATCCTTGTTAGTGATAAAATGCAGGTCTGATGAATAGTGTTTATTATTTCATAAAAAATATGAGTATACTAAGTAGATGTAATTAATTCAAATCTCATTTATTTGGTGCCTCCTAAATGCTTTTACATATTTTGACATTTATTTGACTTTTTCCTTATGTTATTTCATAGGGAAAAAAATGAAGAGAAAATATAATTTGAAAGCATTTTCTGATCTCTTTGAAGGATAACTAACTTTAGTACATTATCAGAGAACTTTGAGGTTTTTGTTTTTGTTTTTCCTGAAAGGAATAAAAGAAAGACATGGGCTAGAGGAAAAATAACTTTGTCTTTTTTAAAAATTCTATTATTAAAAAATATAAATCTTTCTCATTACTGTATACTCCAAAATACCAATTTTAAGTATCAAGTCTCTATTTGGACATACACATTTTCACGTAGTTTTCAAGATATTTAGTTCTATTTGGGCTACATAATTATTCCTTTATCCCAGAAATAAATATTTAGCCTTTCTCAGTCACCCTCCTTTCCACGTAGTGCTTTCAAAAATACGCTTTAGAGGCCATCATTCTCCTAGTGGGTAAATCTTGTAAGCATTATGTATGACTAAAACCTACCCCTAAATATTTCTAGTTACTAAAATTGGGAAGGAAAATATTAAGGCACTTAATATTTTTTAAAAACTTACTTTTTTCTATCATTATCTATTTCTAAAAGGAGTTATAGTACATAATTTTAAGAAGATATGCATTAGTTAATTCTGAGAAGGAGTTATAGAATGTGGAGTGTCATTTGACCATAGAGATCATCTAGCTTAGGGATCGGTAAACTCTAGCCTGTGGGTGTCAGCTTCTTTTGCAAATAAAGTTTTATTGGAACACAGATACACATACTCGTTTATGTGTTGCCTATGGCTGCTTTTACATTAAGACAGAAGAGTTAAGTAGTTGAAACAAGACCATATGGCCCACAAAAACAAACAAAAAATTACTATTTGGTATTTTATATAACAGTGTTTGCCAGCCTCTGATCTAGTTGAAACTTTTATTTTTGTAGATGATTAGTTCTAAAAGACTGATTAGCACATTAACACACACAACTAGTGAATTGCTGACTTTAAAATATAGTCCAAGAAAATCATATCTGTATTTCTGTATATAGTGCAATAGTATAGCCTCTTCTACAGTAACTGGTTTTTGTTTGTTGAATAGGCATAGGTATTAATATATAACTTGAAATTTGGTCGTGTGGTGGATGCTGTGATGGTCCACCCAAACTACCCTTCAGAAACGAAAGACTGCATTTTTCCAGCTTCTGGAAACTTTACGAACAGAAAACCCTCATCTATCAGGTACCTACAGGAATTATGTTGAAGAGACTTGCCATATCCAAGGTCAAGCCTGCTTCCTGGGTGGCCAGCATGCAGAGAGGAGGAAGTATAAAGACCTGGCCCCATTTATCTAACTCAGGAAAATGTGGAAGGGATCTTCCTTTTTTGTAGCTCCTCATTGGGCAGGATTGGCTAAGGAGGGTTTCAGTGAGGTAGCATTGCAGCTAAATTTCTCCCATGGCCTAATTTTCCTTCCTTCCTTCCCTACTCTCCCCTCCCGCAGGTGTTAATCCCAAGAACATTCTCTAATAAGCCTCCTGCTGGCTAATTTCTCTCTTAGAGTCTGTTTCCTGGGAAGCCTATCATGGTAAGTTGCCATTAACAGAATAAATACTAAGAACATTTCCAAATCAGTATCTGAGATTCAACTCAGACCATTAATTCAACAACACCTATTTAGTAAGAATACACTGTCTTTCATAAGTGTAAGCTTTTCCTGTTTCTTTGTAGAATGGTTTCATTAGTTGATTTGGTGGAGCTTGTTTTCTGATGTAAGTTAATGATGCAATTATTGGAGTTCGTTCCTTCAGAATTTGAATTCTAGGATGTTGCAAATTGTTGAACATGTCTCTCTCCCCCTTATACTGACAAACAAGGAAGTTGTCCTGGCCCCTTTTAACTACCGTGTTGCTAACAACACAGTGATTAATGAAAACTGAGAGTAGATAATGGTAATGATGGGAGAAAGTTCAGTGACATCCCACTAACCATCAGCATGAGTGGTTATCTTCTCTGTCTTTTCTATTTTAAGTCTTAACCATGCAATGAGGAAAAAAAAAATAGATGATTAGCTTAAATTCTATCTAGATTATGGTTTTACTTAGATATTAATGATTATTGCATTCAATTTAACTGAGAAATGCAGGGTTTGAACTACTGAAATGTGCAATAGAAATGGAAAAGCTGCTTGGGAGAAAAAACACAGGTTATAATTTTTATTTCTGCTATCTTCTGGCATTTTTAGTGGCTTATACCCACTGAGTGGTTTTACAAAGTAAAACTAAACAAATAAAAGTGAATGAGGATATATAAAGAAGTGCTTAAGTAGCCCTGTCAAAGATAGAGTGACAAAGTAATATAAATATTGGGCATGTTCTGTAAATATGTGGCACTCAATCCAAAGCCATTAAAAACCTTGAAAGGACTAGAAACATAATGTAACATAATTGAATGGGACTATATCAGTTTAACTGTTTTCCTAGAATTTCTAGGATTTCCTAGATTTTTCTAGGAAATTTCCTAGAATTTCCTAGAATTTACTGTGTTGTTTTTTTTATTGTATTTTTTTCAGATATGGATTTTTAACTTCTAAATTCACACTTAAACATTAGCTTTTAAATGTGTCATCAAAATTTGTGCCACTGGCATACACACAAAAAGGTTTAATAGTGTTTAGATTTCTGTCCTGGCTCATACAGTTTACACTGAAAGCTTCTTAGTAAATCACAGCCCTCTCATACCATCATAAATGAATGGAAATTCTCTACAATTTACTGGCTAGGGTTAAATTATGTCACTTAAATATATAAACAACAATCTTAGAAAATGAACACTGTTACGAAATGCACAGGAAGACTGGTGTCATCAAATGTCCAGGTTTGTGGTACCATTTGTTAATCTTTTAAAAAGTTTTAATGAAATGTGTCACTCAGAATCAGAAAGATAAACACAGAGAAAATGCTGAGATTTTGTTGAGACAAAGTAGTCTTGTTCAAAGATGGCTATTTTAGCTGACCAGGTTGTGATATTCCTACTTAAGTCTATTTTTTTAATGGATAAATTTTCAGGATATCTTAGAGTTATCTGGAAACTGTTACTAGATGAGTAGAATAACATTATTAGATTGTCAACGCAGAAACAACGGGTCAAATGATTCCAGGCATGAACGACTGAGAAAATGCACAATATCCCATTTAATATGCTTGCACATTTTATTTTAAAACATAATCTATTTAGGGGCACCTGGGTGGCTCATTTGGTTGGGCAGCTGACTCTTGATTTTGGTTGCGGTCATGATCTCAGGGTCTTGGAATCAAGCATCTCTCCAGCTCCGCACCCAGCATGAAGTCTTGAGATTCCCTCTCTCCCTCCCCCTCCCACCACTCATGCACTCTCCCTCACTCTCTCTCTCTAAAACAGGTAAATAAAATCTGTTAAAAAATCCATTTATTAGGCCAATGACAAGCCACCATTAGACCCTAGTCTAGCCCTGTTTTCTATTCTAGCAGGCAGTTTATATTCAAATGCAGGTGTTTAGCTTCCCTAAAGCAAATGAGTAAGTGAAAGAAAAAGGCTTCCAGGACAGTATTCTCAAAGCATGGTTTCTGTGGGACACCTGTATTAATGCTTTTGTGCAGCTCCTTAAAATGCTGGCTCAATTGTAGACTATGGTTTCTAAATACCAACATGTAGCCTCCAAATGTACTAGGAACGGGAAATGGGCAGGGAGTGCTGGGCATGCTGCCAGAGTGCCTGAGTGCCCCTCACTGATGCCGCTGTAGGGTGCAGGTGATTGAGTCTTTCCCCATCCTGACATATCGGAAGCGACAACACCTGGAACAGGATAATTGGATGTTTTAAAATCCTGTTTGTAACCATCAGAAATTTCTGGTTTATCTGGCTTATGTAGATGCTCAACATGTTTTACATTGAATGAATGGAATTCATTCTGGTCTCTGCTGGCCACTGACACAATTAACAGGATACTTCTTCATTTCTCTGAACTTCATTTTCCTCATCCCTAGAACAAGGTTGCTAACAATACTCTTCCTTGGGGTTTTTTTCTAAGGTAAAATAAGATAATATATGAACTCCCTCTGGAAATGAACAACCTCTAAACTGTTATAAGACTGAAGGATTAGAAATGTGTGTGTATAAGACTTCTTTTCTCGTAGGTTCAGATATTAATATTTTAAAAATAAAAAGCAGTGCCAGCTTTTTCATTGACATAGTGTTAATCAAAATAAAGTAGATGATCCTGATTGGAGAAATATTTTTATGGGACTCAATCTCCTTCTCCTTTTTTTAGTGTAACTTATAAATACTAAATATTTTACATCTTTTTCTTATGAAATAAGATACATGAGCTGTGAAGGGGTCAGATGTCCTTTTACATTTTGGATCTTGCTTACTCATCCAGGTTCAACAGCATTTATTATGTGGTATTTTCTCAGAGACTATCAAAGTCTAACCTCTTCACTGAGCTCAAAACTTATAAATAAACATAATTTCCTCCCTAAATTCTCACTAGGACATCTTATATGAATCTCAAACTTATGATGACAATAAATGCATAACTATTTGTATTAGTATAAGTAAATAATACTTTATTTTTAGTGTTCCTCCCTCATATACCAATGCCTTTTCCTCCCCTATTCTTTGTATTTATCAATTAGTATTCTACTCTATGGAGGTACCAGAGTTTGTTTTCCCATTTACCAGATGAGGGACATTTGAGTTGCTTCTAGTTTTTAGTATTTGTTGAAAAAATACTGTCAGCACTTGAATAAGCATTGTTGGGTGAACACTAGCCATCCTTTCTCAGAGAAAAGAAACAAAGGTGTTGAAAGTCTCCTTCCATGAGAGATTTGGAAGATGTCATCAGTACCTTCTACTGTACTGTCTGAGTTCTGACAATGAAGTAACTTTTTAATTAAAAAAAAACACAAAGAAGCAAAAAAAAAAAAAAAGAAACTATTCAAAGACCAGTAACGTAGGTCAATACATACCCTTTGAAGTCTTTGTCTTTCTCTCCAATCTGATCAAATTTCTCCTCTCCTCTATTCTCATCCCTCTATCAGTTCTCTAAATGTTAAAAAGACCCTTCAGATGAGATCTTCATCTTTGGAAATATATTCTCCACCCCTTCTCCTTCCCTTTGATATGGATCATTCTTAGACACCTTTCACATTTTGGCTTAGCTGTTACTACTCAGAGTTAACTCTCCTTCCTTGACTCTTCAGGCCACGTTAAAGCCCTTGTTCATATTCTATGTTGGCAGCTACTGCCTTTCTTTTGCAAAAGTGGTGTGTTATTTAGGATATTTCCTGTTGTAAGTGGGGAAACCATCTCAATAAGAAAAAAAGACAATTTAGTGTCCCCTATAATAGAAAACTCCAAATTTCTAGAAGTCCTAGATTCCCATCCTTCCAACCTCAAATCTAGGGGTAATGGTAATAGAAAATACTTCTTTTCACTAGAAGTCTCCTTATGACTCATTCAGCCTAATTATGCCATATGTTCACAGAAGCAATCAGTGGATTTGGGGGAGCACAGTGCTGTGGGAAGGCCCATCTAAAGGTACTATTTAAGACAGTTCCAATAAGAGCTGGGGAGTTTTCATGCAAAGCATGACATTGGACAGAAATTCCATCATTTGACTTTGGCACATTGGTGCTTTCATAGCTGTTCCAGAGAAAGTAAGAGTAGGCTTAGAACCCAAATATTGTTTAGAAAATACCTTCACTAAGTTCGGTAGAAAGTTTTCAATAATTGTGGTAGGAAACTAGAAAAAGACAAGAAATATAAAAACATGAAGGCTTTACATCTTGGCAAGTATTTTTGAAGAATGAATCAGCAATGGTAAAGTGAAAGAGGCATGTTGATCTTAAACCAGGGCACCAATATACCCATAAAGTCTGGAACACTAAAAGAAAACTTTTATTAAAAATAAAGACAAAATTTACATAACATATTCATTCCAGTGTAACTGAATGCATTCTTAATGCAGTTCAGTTATTTATTCCATTGCAAATAGCAAGTAGCAAACTCAATATTCCCAGAAAAAAATGATGAAGTCCAATAATTGGATTCTTGAGAAAGTAGTTTATAGATGTCTACCACTAAATGCAGGTTAAAGAAGTAAGAAGAGTCTTAGAAAAGCTTTCCTTGTCAGACCTTTATACACCTTATTAAATTCAAAATTGGTGACTGAAATTTAAGTCGTGTGGAAATTCTGTGATGACTTTAAAAGGCAAAATTAAGCAAAAACTCAAAATACGTATAATTCTTATAAGCCTTAAGTATTTGTCACCTATCAATATCACAATTATAGATTAATAAAAGATAGTTTTCATGGCCGTTAATTACTTACACATCATTGTCTGAGTATTTCACATACCAAATATATAAGGTTTTATAAATTGGTCTGATATTGTCTCAAAGAAATTTCAGTTTGGTTCCCTTATCCTACTTAAGTTGAAGTGGGTATGTGATTCCTACTGTATGCTTGGGTAATTTTGATGAGAAAATCAAGATGCCCAAAATTTTGGCATGTCTAAAGCCACCACTGTGCGTCAAATTGTCAATATGTTGAGTTTGCTGGTATGTGAGAAGTGAACATGTATATGAAAGAGACTCTGTCTATAATAATTTGGGTCCAGAGTTTTCTGTGGGTTTAAAATGGTCCATTTATCTGGAGTCTCCCTTTTCCCAAAATGTTGTTTGTCTGGCACAACTACATATTTGGAGGGGTAAATCTATCTTGGTTATTTATATGTATAGAGTGATACATTTGTTTGGACTCATTTTGGTGTTGGGCATACTATTGAAATTACCAGTACTTCCTGCATCCTCAAAAGTTTTAAGCAAGGCTTGCTCTTCTAGCTGGTATTGAGACTCAAGGGAAATATGGTGATAGGTCTTGCTGCAACTCAGGTTCTCAATGCTCCAGCATGATCCTTGGTGTATATGTTCAGCCCTTCAGAAATATCCCAACCCCTTGAGATGGCAAATCCATTGTCACCTGCCATAACTATACCTTCCCTGCCACAATCCTGATATACACATTCAGTTTTCCCTAAAAGAACAGTGAAACAGCTGTTAATTCTGCCCTAAACTCATCTTCTCATAGTACCTCTATCCATGGCTGAGGGCTTCTAAACCATTATGATTCTAATAGCTACCCTCCTGTCTTTGCATCTTCAGAATGAGGGCTTGTAGGAGGTTGAAAAACTGGCTTATCCAGTGGGAACCAGGCACCAGCATTAAAGAGTTTGGGCTTCACTCCAGGCTTTAGCATTCAAAGGCTGTCTCACCTCAAAACAGCCAGTTAAAAACCTCTCTAAATTTTAAAGATAATTAATAATAATAATACCTAAACAATAAGGTTATTGTGAAAATCCAACTAGACCCAGATTCAGTTACTTACAAGGCAGTTTCTGGAATATAGTAAGAATTTTAAAAAAAAAATAGTAGCTATTTCCTTAGTCCTATTTCTCTAAGTTTTAGTTGTGTGTGATTTTCATGTACTCAGTGGAAGCTTGTTGTCATAGATTAGCTAGATGGTTATGATAGATGTAATTCTAAGATGAGCCCAAGATTCCTGCTTCTGGAATGAACATGACTTGAATATTATAAAAATATTCAATATTACATATAAAAACATAATAATGAATTATTATAGAAGAATATATAGTTATTCAAGGCTAGGTGAACATGACTTGAAAATCCTCTTTCCTTGTGTGTGAGTGGGATTTGTGAATATGACAGAATCTTACTTCTGTGATGATGTTACCTAATATGGCAAAAGAGATTCTGTAGATGTTAATTAAGCTCTCTAATCAGTTGACTTTGATTTAAACAAAAAAGGAGACTATCCTGGATGGGCATGATAACCAACTAACCAGATAAATTCTTTTAAATGACTTCTCAGAAGTTAAAGAGATTAGAGACCTTCTACTGATGTCTTAAAAGGAAGCAAATTACTGCCATGCTTTGGAAGGGGAGACATGGAAGGCAATGGTATACAGCCTGTAGGTGCTGAATGCCTCAGTCCTATAGACATAAGGAATTAAATTCTGCCCAAAACTAGTGAGCTTAAAATAAACTCTGAGCATTAGATGAGACACCTTAATTTCAGCCTGGTTAGACCCAGAGCAGAGGATCCAGCTGATCTGTACCTGGATACTTGACTTGTAGAAACTGTAAGCTGATGGCAAACAGTAAGCCAGTAAGTTTGTGGTTTTAAGCCAGTAAATTTGTGGTACTTCATTATCCAGCAATAGAAAACTAATACAAGGGATTATGAGAAAACAATGCTGAGCTGAATTTTATCTATATGTCCAGATAAAATTATTTTAATACAAGTAATACCCAAACCTATTGATTTTAATTGGAGAAGGAAGTAAAAAGAGAGAAATTGTCCTATATATAATAGGAAAGTCCCAATATTGACTCTATTTCCTGAAATTATTAGGATTTAATTAGCCACTGCAGTATTTGTAAGTTGCTATTTCAAAAAGAGAAATTGTTTTGTTATGCAATATTAACAACTTAAGATAGTTCCTACTGCTTTTCCAGAGTCAAATAGATGTTAAGAACTGATTTGCAGCTGTTATAAAGAAGGGAATTTACAATCTTTTAGCTATTTTGCTATTACTTTATTGTTTAGGATATCATGGGGAAAAGGATATAAAATGGGAGCATTTTCATTCTGTTTATGTTCCTCTTCTTATATGGAGAGAGAAGTCATCAGTGTGTCTGTTCTTATAGTTAAATCTTACAGGCTTTACTGAAAATCGAAGAGCAATAAAAGAAGATGGTAGTTTTACTTGAGAAATGTTTATCTTAGCTCCACTTCTCAGGTTGTGTAGACATGTATGGACATAAAATAACCTAGGGCAGTACGGATTTGTCTCGCTTCATTTAAATGGTGGCACTCCTGGGAAAAAAGATGGTTGTGTATACTATCAACATCACGATTTGCACCTATTTATTTAATTTTCATTCTGGTCAAATTTTTATTTAAATATCAAAGAAATGTAAATCTTTAGGAAACATTTGTATCATCACTAGAGGACAGTAAAAGTCAGCATCCACAGGAGAAGAAGAAAAAAATTCTTCATGATATGATAGCGCAGAAAAAATTAAGGGTTAGAGAAAGATGTTGATTTGATTCTTAACTTGTAAAAAAAATTTACATTACAAGGTGTATGAAGATAAGATTTCCAAAATTTTATTTTTAGTATAATCTTATTATTTTTTTCCAAATTTTTATTATCAGGGGCTCTAAGACTTGCAGAGATGATATTGCATGGGCTAGTCAGGCTGGTGAAAATCTCAATGCTGAAAATACTTATAAGAAATAAAATGAAAGCCTGTTTATGGAAATACAATTGCCCTTGCTTGAGGTAGATTTCAAAATAAATTGGCCATACCATGACATGGTTACAGTTAAGACAATGGTGCCTGTTACAGAAAAGAGTCAAGTCCCAGATAAATTCAGGTTATCTGAATTTACAAACACAGAAAAGTGATTAAAGCAAGCAAATAATAAGTAAATAAAATATTAACAAATATATTCCAACAGCCTAGTAAAAGAATTATTGAAAATGACTGGTTAAGACATGTTCTCAGGGGGGCACCTGGGTGGCTCAGTGGGTTAAAGCCTCTGCCTTTGGCTCAGGTCATGAGCCCAGGGTCCTGGGATTGAGCCCTGCATCAGGCTCTCTGCTCACCAGGGAACCTGCTTCCCTTCCTCTCTCTCTGTCTACTTGTAATCTCTGTCTGTCAAATAAATAAATAAAATCTTTAAAAAAAAAAGGTATGTTCTCAGAATGCACAAATATTTATTTCTAAATTATAAGTTTTCAACACAATATATTTCAACAGTGGCAAAATCGTAGCTAGTAAAACTGAGATGCCCACAGTTCTTACACCTGGTTTAAATTCTTCACCTCTAAAATAAAATAGATATTGAGGAGAATCTAATTGGACACACTGCCGATGTTCTGAATTCTTGCTTCAGCTTTGGTATGGTAACCAAGCAGATAATGAAAATATACATAAAAAATTCATTTTGGATGTTTATGTGAGAAATGTTAATTGTTTCAATTCCCTTAGCAAGATAAACACATAGCATCTAAGTTCGAGTCTAATTTTTTTTTTTAAAGACTTTGTTTTATGGAAAATCTTGGTCTGTACCATCCTGGTCTTTCTGACAAATATCATAACATGGACTCCTAGGGAGGAGTTGGCATTTCCCAGAATGCCCCTAGGTCCTTGGGCAGCATGGCCTGTATTATTTCCAATTTAGAACAATATGGTTGCAAAATTATGGACATTGTCATGAAAAGAAGGGAATAGGGGCATGATTAATGCAAGAGGCAACCAACAAATGCCCACTAAAAAATTACATTTGAGTTCTTATTTAATTTGATTTGTTGCAAATCTAGAGTATACTTTCTTTACCCTGGTAATATTGATAAAAAATTAATCATATTTTATAAGAAATTATATTTTAATAACAAAATTTTATTGAAAAAAGTGAGGAAAATAAATTAACTAACTATTCAACTCAAGAGTTTAATGTTAAAAAACATTCTAAGCTAGCTAAAGAAAACTAATGGGAAGGAAAAAGTTATAGTTGAGACCAAACGTAGGTAATAGCTTTAATAAAAACAGTACAAGCGCAAACTGACTCAATTACCAAAATTGAATAAAAGTTGTGAAAATAACTGGAGATTTTTAAGCAGTTTTAAATAAAAAGGAATAGCCAACAGCTCTATAGGTATGATCATTCAAACCTTTAAGTAATAGATAATTTCAAAATTACATTGCCATTTGAAAGAGAAAACATGATTATAGATATAAAGTCCTACAATCAAGCAACACTCTGAAATCTAGTATCACAGAAATCAAAATTTATTCAAGCCTGGTGTATAAGCACTCCTACCCACAGGTTTTTTTTTTTTTTTTTAAGATTTTATTTATTTATTTGACAGAGATCACAAGTAGGCAGAGAGGCAGGCAGAGAGAGAGGAAGGGAAGCAGGCTCCCCACTGAGCAGAGAGCCCAATATGGGGCTCCATCCCAGGACTCTGGGATCATGACCTAAGCTGAAGGCAGAGGCTTTAACCCACTGAGCCACCCAGGTGCCCCTCAGGTGTTGGTTTTGAGTGGTGTTAGCTGGGAGATCTACATTTTATTTCCATTGTGATAGCCCTTCATCAGTCAGGGAATGTAATCGGAGTCTTCCTATTAAAGACAGAGTCACTTTTGGATAAAATGCTGTGTGTTCAGTTTCTGCTCTCTTCCTCTTCTTCTCCAACTCTCCTCTACAAGGTTTTGACAAGGGTTTTAGAGAGGGCTTGTGACCTTGAATCAACAAAGAAAGACTGGAGGTATTTGGATTAACAAAGTGTCCTCTGCAGACTTGCTGGATTCTGCTCTGAAATATCTGGTCTAGGCTCCTCCTGGACTGGTAGCTTCTGGAGGAAGATGTAGTAATTTCTGGCTCCAGGAGGGCATGATGTGCTCTGGCAGCCTCTTGCTGAGGTCCTTAATCCTGGCCATTTACCAGCGCACTCACAATCTTCACACCTCACACATTCTTAAGTTCATGCCTCTCTGGTCCCTGGGCTTTCTCAACACTTCTCTGCCAACTTTCTGGTCACCTGGATAGTTGTGGGTTCTTTTCTCATGATTCCCAGCACAGAGGAATCCAGACTGGCTTCTGGCTTACCCATCTAGCTGCTTTTTGCTGCTGCTGCACTGTTACCTGGATCTTTGTGGAAAGTAACAGTCTATGGCACCTCCACGGAGGCCTGAAGGTCTGCCAGTAGCTCTCAATGGTCTCAGGTTCCTCCAAATAGCTGATTATTGCTATCTCTGCCCCTATGTTCACCCTTCTGGGCAAGCTTGGAGCACAAATCATGTGGATCTGACCCCACTATATACCTAAATCTCCCTTCTTGAACTGTCTAGTAGAACCCAAATTCTTAGGCTTTCTTCAACTCCTTTCAGTCTATGGAGGACCCACTTCCCCACTTATGTAATATTCTATGCTCATATAATCCAGAGCTATCACTTTTTATGCTTAAAGATGTAATAATGGATTTCAGAAAATCCTTTTTCTCTGGACTGTTCTCTGCTTTCACAAATACAGTTTTGCTAAAGAGGTCATGAAAGTCAACTTTATGACTCAAAGCTGATCAATGGCCTCTTTCTTCTAGGAAATAAGTAAAGATTTCAGAACATATAGATTTTCCATGAAGATTAAATGATAAAAAGCAGGCCAAGTCCTCAGCACAGTGCTCACTATACAGTGATCATTCAGCGCATGTTGGCTGCTATGATTATTGTGGTAATTCCCCTGTCATCAAGGGGAAATTCCCAGTCATTTCTTAAAAATCAATTTATCTTTTCAGAGAATGCCTTTGAATATTGTTTTGGATGTGGGCTTCCTCAACAAGGTTTTGCACAAACTTTTTTCTCAGACCTTCCCTTTTTTCTTCTCTATAAAATCTTTCCTGATTCTAGTGAATTTCTGTGCATGTATCCTCTGCATATTCCCCTTGGGGACTTTCCTTTTATACCCTCCCTGCATTTTCTCCCTGCATTTGCTCATTTTTCCTGTATATTGTCTGTATAGACTCACCGCATATTGGACACCCTGTGTCCTTTCCCTCCTGCCCAGCACTCTCCTAACCTGAGCCATCGGGCACAGTTTAGTCTCTCTGTACGCTTTTGGATGATTATTTTTTTCCTCCTCCACTCAGTTTCAACTCTACCTGTAAGGGTTAAATGCTCCTCCTAATACATGCTTCTAATTCTTTACCTCCTTTGGTATTCCTAGTATGCCATCACCTTTAAAACTTTTATATATATATATATATATATATATTTTTTTTTTTTTTTTTTTTTTTTTTTTTTTTTTTTTTTTTTTTTTTTTTTGCTTAAATTATCTCATGGTCACTCCATCTGCTTTTTCCATGTTTTCCATTAGCAATGTGAGTCCTTCACACACACAAAATTCTGGGTACAGATTTCTTCTAATTTTTTTTTTTTGCTTTTGCATTTGAAATTATTCCTTTTAGAGATGACAAGAACTGGTAAGCATGTGAGCATCCTGAAATCAAACTCCACAAGTTTACCACTGAGTCTTTTCTTTTGCATTTTAGATAATCCCAGTTTGCTTACTTTCAGAAGTCATTGTTAACTGAAGTCACAGTTATGAGAAAAAAGAATAGGGTTTTCCTCACAAAGATTCAAGTAATTCAAAGGAATTATTTCTGTCGAATTAACCTATTCTATGGTTAAAGGTACACTGTGAAAGTACCTTTTTAACACAAAACTGAATTATCATCAGTAGAGAGTTGCGTGTTGTGAGATGAGATTTTCCTCATTCAGGAAATAAGCATTCATCATGATAAATGGTTTTACTATAGGACATGAGCCTTTACTTTGTTTCTAATATGGAAGTAGCAATATTTCTTAGGTGTATGTGGCAGTGTTTATGTGAGATGAGATGAAAGCAGAGGAAAAACAAGGCATACTGGCCCAGAGCATCAGTTTGTTCTATGGTAGCTCATTTAAAACATCTTTTTAAAAATGATAAAACAAACCACATTGTCAATTCAATCAAAAATAGACCAGAGAATAAGGTAAAAGGTGAAAAATTAAAGGGATTTTTAAATTTCTTTTGGGAGACACTGGACTCTGCTCTCACATCATTCAGAGGCTTGTGTTCTCTTTCCCATCCTGCTAATTAGAAAGTTTACATAGCTGAGAATTTTTAGGAGTCAATGGATGTAACCATATTCATAAACTAAGAATTCAGAGACCTGATACTAGATTTGCCTCCCATTAATTAAAAGAGGTCATGATATTTAGATTTGGGATAAACGTTTTAAGCCAGAGAAAATTTTAATTTATTTTCTCTACTAGTTCTCTGACATTATTTCTTTAAGCAGAATATTTCTTCAAAGGCCATATATTTGTAAAATGGGTTTTAAATCATTTTGTTCAATACTAAACTAATAACTTGAGGATATTGCTGTTCAGTTCTGGGAGAATATTTGTTTTTGGCCAGCAATAGCCACCAGATGCACCAGGTTAATGATTACCACACCAAAAGAATGCTGTTTTTTCTATTTATTATGTATAATCTAGTTATTTTAAGATATTTGAAATTATACGTGGCCTATTTGGAATTTCAGCGGATGAGAAAAGTTTCCTAGGTGATAACATCAAAGACCTTCCCTATGTCCTTTTATAAATTGCCATGGTGATTTTGTGGCAGGGCACTAAACATAGAGGAATGGACCATATTTCCCATCTATCTCCTCAAAGAGAAGTAAGTCAGAGAATGCCTGGCTTCTGTGTCATAGTTACTGTGTGATCAATAGAATCCTTCTAAATTCTGATGCTCAGTTATAATGTATTCTTTTATCAAATTCAAGAGCCTAAGGCTCATAAGTAACATGGCCAGGAGAAGGAAATGAATTAAGTTGCTGTTTTTAATTTGTTGTAATGCGGCAGGATTGCACAAGAAAATAATTGGAATAAGATTTCATACAAAATACGTCTGTGGGTATTAGTAACCTTAGAGGTAGCTGTGGCTGTGGCTTAAAAATGTGTATGTCGTGTCTGGTCCCAGTGAGTCTGGAAGTTTTTTTATTGGAAAACAAAGGGCTTCAACTAATGAAGTTGTTGGTGGTAGATAGGATTTAAGAAATTCAGATTAGATTTATAAGAATTCAAGAAACCTCTAATTTTATATTCTCTGACACTGTCATGTATGCTCTTGATGCAAATATCTAGGCCTTGATGAGGTAGGGAAACAGAGCATGAATGTTGGGAAGGTATAGTATGATAAAGATATGATATACTTGGGTTTTGTCCCTGGTTCCTGGTGCAGAGCTTCAAAAACTCTAGAGATTTCCTGAGTGAAAAGAATTTCTTTCACATGCCAACGTGGTGACTCATGCTGGGTTCCTGAATAGTTTCTGAATGGGACCTGGTCCCCAGAAAGACCAAGCATGTGATTGGAGGGTTCAGACATTCAAATGCCAGACCTCTGGGAGATGGCAGCAGGAGTAGAGAAGTATTTGTGTTTGATGATTTAATCAACCTTGTCTACATAATGAAATCCCACTAAGAACTCTGGAAATTGAAGTTAAGGTGTTTCTTTGTTGGTGAACATATTCACCTGGTTGGTAAATCCTGATGACACAGAAGATCTGTGTTTGGAATGCTCCCAGACCTCGCCCTATGTATGCTTTTTATGATAAAACTATAATCTTAAGTATAGCACTTTCAGTGAGTTCTAGTGATTTATTAAAACTGTGGGGGGTAATAAGAACATTTGAACATTGAAATTTGTAGCTATCTAGCCAGACACTAATTCTGGGTGAATGGTTAGCATTGGAATTGTATTTTAGCATCCCCACTTGATGTTTTATCAGTTGAGGATAGAAGTAGAATAGAAAAGAAGAGGCCCTGGTACTCCAATAAATGTCTTTTAAGTGAGGATACATAGAGATAATTTCTTTGAATATAAATAAATATTTTCCACTTTTATTTTCTGGCTAAGCCACTTCCCAGTAGAGTTAAGAAGGATGTTTTAAAAGTTTTTGCTCGATGCGAGGTGAGGACAACCTGGTAATTGATGTTTTCCTTTAAGCTGACAAATAAAGTCTGCAGTGAAAAAGGCCATATTGTTGGGATGAAACTTGAAAGGGATCCCTTGTAAATAGAAATAAAGCCTGAAAGATTAAACAAGACGTTCACTCTGAGATCATTCAGACACCACTGTATGACTTGAGCAGGGAACCAAGATTTTTTAAAGGATCTCTTCAAGTGCTGAATTGAGGCTAGGAAAAAGAGGGGACTGACAGGAGTGAGTAGCGTGACCAGTGAAGAAGCTGTTGCAGTAATCTGGGTGGAAGATGACTGGATCAGAGTGGTGGCAGTTGCTAAAGTTGTTAAAGGAAAAGGATTTATAAGAATCCAGAGTGTCGTATGCAAACTTTTAAGTGAAATTGTTCATGTAACTGAAACCAACCATACACTGTGCACTATTCTATAGTAAAATATAGAGGCACACATGCCAATCTCCATGTGTTTGTAAGAAAACGCAATCTCATATTTTAAAACACAAAGAACAGAGACAGTATTTGGAAAGAAAATATTTGCTAAAAGAATAAGACCAAACCTATTTCTCATCAATTGATGTAAACAGAACACATTTAATTATTACAGGAAATATAATTGCAAATTCTAACAAAGAATCCTACACTAGAAAAGATATATCTGAAGTGAAAATGACTCAGAAATGTACTCAGATTCTTAAAGTATGCGAAAATGTAAACCGGATAGCTACTAACAAAAAATAAAGAAATCTGTATTATTAATATCAAGTATTTTGAAATCAAGTTAAAAAGATTCAATAAGGGAAAAAGAGGAACTTTAAAAATCATAGAGAACAAACTTACAGTGAGGTTATAGCCATTATATACATTTATAATACACAGAAAGGAAGAAAGCAAGAAAGTGAGGGAAGAAGAGAAGGAGGAAGGAATGAGGGAAGAAAGAAAGGAAAGGCAGGAGGAAAGAATAGAAATATAAAAATATACAAAATACAAATACACGCTGAGGAAAGAGAATTGTCATAAGACACAACAAACATAGAGAAATTAATCTCATGTCTTTCAGCTCTTCCTAATCAAATATGCCCTGTAATGATGAAATAGGTTTTGTGATCATTGTTCCATTTGAACAATGGACACATATGAAAGTCTTTGCTTTCTTTTCAGGAAATAACATGCACATATACTCTACAATCCTTCTGTCTCCATAAATAGTTAATCAGTTAATTGCTCAATGACTCAAAATAAACATAGACCACTTTCTTTGAATAATATTAATATTGATATAAACATAGAAAGAGAAAAAGAAGAAAACTAAAAATTAAATATCTATCATAAATGACTCTTGAATAAAAGGAAAAATTTAAAAAATTATCTAGGCAATAATGGTAAGGAAAACACAAAATAACATAATTAATCTATCACTCATATGATCCTGAGAAAAATTAGCAGACTTAAATACTCACACAAATAAATGCTGCATAATCAGTCCCAAAAATTGTCATAAGTCTCACCCTTTATAGTCAACTCTAGTGAAAAAAAAATGGGAACAGAATTTTTGACATTTCCAAAGTTGGAATTTGCCTTTATTTATTTAATTATTATTCTGTTTTAAGTATATGGGGCCTTGGTGAGATGCTCCAGGTTATATACTTTCTATTTTTCTATTCTGCCCTAGGGATATTGTCACATCTCCCCCCCTTTTTTCTTTTCTTACAGATGTTAGAGGGTGGGCTGTGTGTAGCTTCCTGGGACATTAATGTTATGTACCATGAACCACAGTATTCTCAAGCACAGCATAGGCCAGTGGGACTACTAGAAGTGACTTATGAATTTCACACTATAATACAGGCAGAAAATGAGAGTTTTTATGAAAAAAATTAGAGCTAATTTGGGGAATCATTAATTAGGATATAGAAATTTAAATTTAAAGGTTCCTCTTATAAGTCATAAGGAGCCCTAATCTGTAAAAGTATTTAGTAAGCTCATCCAGGAAAGAAATTTTGAATCTCCTCTCCTCTGATCCAGCTAGTTATAATAGCTACATTGATGAATAATGTGCCTCTTTTCTTCTGCCTCTTTATTCTGCCTCTTTTCTTCCCAGAATTTTAGGATATCTCTTTGGAAATCTTGAAATATGTTTGTATGGGGCAAACTAAAAGCCCCTCTGTGTGTGGATATGGATTATGGATGGTGAAGGATAAATATTTTTTTCCTATGAGGCATGTAAAATTAGATAGTTAAGGATTTTTTATATATGCTGGTGAGCATTAACACATATGTGCATGGTCTATTGGGGCTATAGAGGAATAAGACAAGGTCATGGAAGAGAGAGAATCATAAACCTCTCACTTTGTTCCATTTCTTATGAGGATGCCTTGAAACATGTTTTTAATATAGAAGCCATAGCATCTTTGAGCAAATGACTCTCTCGGTATCGAGCATTAACTGGGTCATTGACTGCCTCAGAGTGTATGACAATGCCATGCAATCAATATAATCTCCCACGTATCTTTAACTGAGGATGCTGTGTATTTCATGATATCTGAGATTCTTTTCCACTGCAACAAGACTAGAATTGGATAAACTGAATTCTCAGTCCCATTCTCAAAGGGTTCTTTGATGATTTTTTTTAAGAGATTGCGTGCATGTGATTTGGGGGAGGAGCATGGGGAGAGGGAGAGAGAAAATCCCAAGCAGGCTCCATGCTCAGTGTGGAGCCCAATGTGGGGCTTGATCTCACCACCCTGACATTATGACCTGAGCTAAAATCAGGAGTCAGACACTTAACTGACGAAGCCACTGAGGCATCTCTTATTTGATGAGTATTTATTTCCAATTATATTATATGTTATTTTGTAAATAGAAATGCATACATGGAAATGATATCTTGAAATAATTCTGACTGTGTTTTGGTGCCATTAACAAAAAGCAGGTCAATGAGAGCTAAGCACACATTTGAGGGCTTGTTTCCAAACAGGTCAATGCATACTCTTTCCAAGCAATGCTCTGTCAGATAATGTGATACATCTTTGCTTCTGAGCATTCTTTAGTAGTAGAAGCTATTAGGGGCCATAAAGAATAAGGACGCATATTTAATATAATATTTTGGGTAATTAGATATTTTACATTTTGCTGGAGAATTTTTTGTTTGTTTGTTTTAGGGAGGGTGAGAGCAAGAGAGGTGGGGAGAGGGCAGAGGGAATGAGAATCCTGAGCAGACTTCACACCCAGCATGGAGCCTGACAAGGGGCTTGATCCCATAATCCTGAGATCATGATGTGAGCCAAAATCAAGAGTTGGATGCTTAACTAACTGAGCTACCCAGGCACCCCAGAGCTATTTCCCCCCCTATAAATAAATACATGAATTTTGCCTATATATTTCTTTTCTTTAATTGTTTTTATTTTTTTAATTTTTTTAAGATTTTATTTATATATTTGACAGACAGAAATCACAGGTAGGCAGTGAGGCAGGCAGAGAGAGAGAGAAAGGGAAGCAGGCTCCCTGCCGAGCAGAGAGACCGACACGGGGCTCGATCCCAGGACCCTGAGACCATGACCTGAGCTGAAAGCAGAGGCTTTAACCCACTGAGCCACCCAGGCGCCCCTGCCTGTATATTTGTATCCGGATTTTTTTGTTGAGATTAGAAAGGTCTAATTGCCCATATATTATACAGATGTTCTAAGTATTTAAACAAGGAGGAATGGTTTTATTTGAGAGGAAAATAAATACTAGATGATTTCCAATTCAAAATTTCCCTAAAGGTGAATAAGAGAAAGACTAGCATTTAAATAGTAAGCTAGTCAAAGTATATTCAAAAATATTTTCTCCAAATATAATCTCAATGTATGTATCTCAGTTTTTAATATACTACTGAATAATCATAAAATTATCTGTCAACAGAGCATGGTTTAATAAGTGTGGAGCATGACGAAATGAGTATCTGAAAATGTAATGTTATGGAGTTACATAGTGAAGGATGTGGATCTCGCTCTTACACTTTCTCTTAAATGCTCATCAAAATGATGGTCAAGTTCTAATGATTGGATTTATTTTGCACAATTTTTTTGGCTTACTGACATCTATTATGAAGTTATTTTAATTTGTTAAAAAAAAGTCTTTGAAATTAACCATATTTTCATTGCAAAATTTTCCAATTTCTATATTTATGCTTTTTCATACCTTATCTGAGTTAAATAAAAAATATTATAACATTTATAATCAGTGTATTGTTTTGTGTTTGTAAAAATTTGATGTTCCCACTTACTTTACTCTTATTTAGGTAGCTTAAGGTTATAAATGAAGTTTACCTTAGTCTGGACTATGGAATACCAAAAACTTTTGTAAATTGATTTGTTAAAATTAGTATAGACTCTTTTAAGTAGAATATAAAAATGTTTTCATTGTGGTCTGCATATTAAGACAAATACTATACTTAAACCTAAAATGTTAAACTGTTGTTGAAAAAGAACACTTTGCTTCTCACAAAACGTTGCTTTTCTTTGCAACACAAAATTAACCAGAATCCAATGACAGTGTTTAAAAGTTATTTTTTTTGTTGCATTTAACAGAAAAGATACATTTTACATATGAATTCAGATGTTGATTTTTATAATCATACCAGAAATTGAAGTTCCTATTTTATGTCTTTCTCTGTAGGTCAGGAGTTTTCAATTTATTCATATTTCTAGTCAATGTTTATGACTTTCTGCATATGAGTAGAAATTATTTTTTTTCCAGAGGCTAGACATATTTACCATGATGACTTTCTGGGGATAAGAATCTTGAACCTCATTTTCTGCTGGGGATCGTTTCAACTACACAGAGACCACCACAAGCCAAATTGTAGCATGTATATTATGAGAGCACAGTCATTATTGAATGTTTGCAGCTGTTTGGAAGCTTTCATTTTCCAACAGCATGTACTTTTTATAGTTTCATTTTAGCTATTAATTTTCTAAACCTCTGCTTTTCCAATCTCTTTATTGTATTATTAGGAATACTTAAATTCTTTGTTGGGTAGAAGTTCAATTTTTGTGAATTTGTTTTGTATAGTCTTTGAAGATTCACATCTTTAGGTTTAGAGCCTATGATTTGTCTATTAAGAGACAATGGACACATGCATAGGGTTATGATCAATTGCCATGGAGATGAGCATATCACCATAGCAACTTGCATCTTGTATATCTGTGTGAAAAATGCTAAGGGGTGAGGAAGGAAGATATGATGTGCATGTGAGTATGTATTTTGAATTTTTAAAGGCTGAAGAAGAGTAATTTATCTCATCCTAATTAGTATCTTACCAATTCATTGAAGAAATAGATTTACAGTCACCCTGCCAATTCTGGTGTTTTGCTTTGTGTCTAACACACACTCATTCTGTCTATATGGTAAATTAGTTCTTCTCTTGCTGATCCACTTATATTTCTGGTATTTCTGAGTTCATAGAGAGCATTTCAACTATTTGAACAATAGGTCAGTTTAATTAATAATAAAAATTACTGCAGGGCATTTGGAACACCATAAGGCAAGAGGAGATGGTAGAGATTAGGCGATTAAGTTATTTAGATAAAACAGAGACAGTGATATAAGCAGATATAGGCCAAAAATTCAAACTTTTCAATATATTTAATTTTTATATTTTATTGGTCAAAAATTAGGCATATATCTAATAAATATATAGATAGATTGATATTTTGTTTGGCTTTGTTATTTTCTTTTTTTAAAGATTTTATTTATTTATTTGACAGAGAGATCACAAGTAGGCAGAGAGGCAGGCAGAGAGAGAGGGGGAAGCAGGCTCCCAGCTGAGCAGAGAGCCCAATATGGGGCTCGATCCCAGGACCCTGGGATCATGACCTGAGTGGAAGGCAGAGGCTTAACCCACTGAGCCATCTAGGCACCCCTTGGCTTTGTTATTTTCTAAGTAGGCTCCATGATCAGTGTGGAGCACAAACCCGACTTGAACTCATGATGTGAGATCGAGACCTGAGCTGAGATCAAGAGTCAGATGCTTAACCAACTGAGCCACCCAGGTACCCTAACAATTATTGTTGTATTAAGATATATGAAAGGGGTAGACCTTCTTACTGTTTACAATTAATAAGTGCCGCCCTTCTCTGTCAGAGGATGGATTAGACATCCTACCCACTGCCATGTGACTTCATTGCAGACACATATACATTCCATCACTTTGACCGTGGGTTAGATTTTTTTAGCCTGCTCCGACCAATGAAATGTGAGGAATTCGTCCACACTATGTGTGAGCAGGAACTTTAAGAAACATTGTAAATCTCTACAAGTTCTTTTGTTCTTTTCTCTTTTACACAAAAATGACATGTCTCAAATAGAGGCTCTTCCTCAGCCTGAATTTTGGAAAAAGAAGGTATATGGATCAGAGTAGCTGCAACTGATGCTTAGTTACCATTATGTAATGTTGTCATAAGCTATAGACTTCTTTCTGACTTTTGCAAACCTGACAAATATATCAATTAAAATGCACCTTTATTTTTATTTTTAGTCATTTATTCATCTCTCATTCTTCCCCTGTTCTTTTTATTAGTATTATTTTAATTATTATAGTAAGAATGCAACATGAGATTTTGTTTCTTAATTTTTAAGTGCACACAGCAGTATTGTTAACCATAGGCACAGTTCTGTACAGATCTCTGGAATGTATTCATCTTGCATAACTGAAACTTTATACCCACTGAACAACTCCCTATTTTCCCCTTCCCCAGCTGTTGGCAACCACCATTTTACTCTTTTTCAATTAGTTTGTCTTTTTCAGGTTCCACCTAACAGTGGAACCATGCAACATTTTTTCTATGACTGACTAATCTTACTTAGCAAAATATTTTCAAGATTCATCCACACTCTTGCTTATGGCAGGATTTCCTTCTCTTTTTTTTAAGCTGAATAATATTCCATTGCATGGGTATATAACCACATTTTCTTTATTCATTTATCTTTCAATGGAAACTTAAATGATTTCCAACTCTTGACTGTTGGGAATAATACTGCTATGAACATGGCATTGAATATATCTCTTTGAGTTGCTGCTTTAAATTCTTTTAAATATTTACTGGAAGTGGAATTGTTGGATCATTTGGTAATTGTTATTTTTATTTTATTTATTTATTTATTTATTTTTTTGAGGAGATCTCCTTATTCTTACCATGCTTCTAGTAGAGCTGACTCTACTTCAGCCTCTTGGCTTATGCTGGATCAAACAGAATATGGGTTTTTTTCATGGGGTTCACTGAGACTAAGGGTCCCACCCAGAATTGTTGAAAGAGAGGCATTACATCCCCCTACTGCCTCCTGGGGACCTAAACTTGGCAGAGTACAGGCTGCTTCTGCTATGGCAACATGCATTAGAAAGGAGAGATTCAACCTGATGAAGGTTCTTGGATCAAGCAGCATTTGGTCATTAACCTTCAGTTAGGTAAAATAAATATTTCGTATTTTTGAATCCTATTTGTTGGGTGTTTTGGTCATTTTGCTATAGAAAATCAGTAACGATTATATTTTCCCCAATTTTTTGCTCTGTAAGAGTTTGAGTAATTATATATACTAATGCTATACTTGGCACATGATAATGACTCAGTCTATCTGGATTTTGATTTATCAAATGAAAAATTCCTATTGTTGCTATTTATTTTCTTTTTACTTAGGGTTATTATTTTGAGTTCTATTTTGTTTGATGTAGACAGTGCTACACATATTATCTCCATTATATTATGTTTTGTCTCATCCCCCTTTTTTTTCTTTAATTTAATTTTATATAAGTTTCAAAAAAAAAAGTAAAGATTTGAGTTTTGTCTTTGAGTCAGAATGCAATATTTAGGGGCGCCTGGGTGGCTCGGTGGGTTAAAGCCTCTGCCTTCGGCTCAGGTCATGATCCCAGCATCCTGGGATCAAGCCCCACATTGGGCTTTCTGCTCAGTGGGGAGCCTGCTTCCTCCTCTCTCTCTGCCTGCCTCTCTGCCTACTTGTGATCTCTGTCTGTCCAATAAATAAATAAAATCTTTTAAAAAATGCAATATTTATGTCTTATCTTTACTAAGAACTTTTATTTAATTATCCCTATATTTGTGAAAATATAGCATTCTTTTGTTTCAAATTTTTACTTAAATTCAGTTAGTTGACATATAGTGTAATATTAGTTGTAGGAGTAGAATTTAGTGATTCATTGCTTGCACATAATACCCAGTGCTCATCACAACTTATGGGAACTTTTATTTTTTTTTATTTTATTTTAAAAAATATTTTACTTAGAGAGAGAGAGAGAGCAGAAGCCCAGAGGTGGGGGAGGCAGAGGGAGACGAAGAAGCAGACTCCTCTCTGAGCAAGGAGTCTTATGTGGAACTCTATCCCAGGACTCTGGGATCATGATCTGAGCCAAAAACAGATGCTTAACTAACTGAGCCACCCAGGCACCCCTACTAAGGCCTTTTTAAAAGTGATCATGTATTGTGAGGTTTTATCTTTTCACTTCTGTTTTCATTTTTATGTTTCTTAAATTATATTATGTCCATGATTCTTTGCAATAATTTTTACCCTTTGAATAATTTAAATTATCTAGTTTTATTTTTTTAGTTAATTTTCTTGTCATGCTTTTCTTTTCTTTTTTTTTTTTTTTTTTTTTTTTTTTTTTTTTTTTTTTTTTTTTTTTTTTTTTTTTTTTTTTTTTTTTTTTTTTTTTTTTTTTTTTTTTTTTTTTTTTTTTTTTTTTTTTTTTTTTTTTTTTTTTTTTCCTTTACAGAATTGCTTAAGCATTTATTTGGGATATATTAACAGGTGGAATTTCTGGGTTAAACAATGTTTGTTTACTTAATTTTTTTTTTAATTTTCAATTTTTTAAATTTCTTTCCAGTGTACCGGAATTCATTGTTTATGCACCACACCCAGTACTCCATGCAATACGTGCCCTCCATAATACCCACGACTAGGCTCACCCAACTTTCCACCCCCTGCCCCTTCAAAACTCTCAGATTGTTTTTCAGAGTCCATAGTCTCTCATGGTTCATCTCCCCCTCCAATTTCCCTCAACTCCCTTCTCCCCTCCATCTCCCCATGTCCTCCATGTTATTTCTCATACTCCACAAATAAGTGAAACCATATGATAATTGACTCTCTCTGCTTGACTTATTTCACTCAGCATAATCTCTTCCAGTCCCGTCCATGTTGATACAAAAGTTGGATATTCATCCTTTCTGATGGAGGCATAATACTCCATAGTGTATATGGACCACATCTTCCTTATCCATTCATCCGTTGAAGGGCATATTGGTTCTTTCCACAGTTTGGCGACCATGGCCATTGCTGCTATGAACATTGGGGTACAGATGGCCGTTCTTTTCACTACTTCTGTATCTTTGGGGTAAATACCCAGTAGTGCAATTGCAGGGACATAGGGAAGCTCTATTTTTAATTTCTTAAGGAATCTCCACACTGTTTTCCAAAGTGGCTGCACCAACCTTCATTCCCACCAACAGTGTAATAGGGTTCCCCTTTCTCCACATCCTCTCCAACACACGTTGTTTACAGTCTTGTTAATTTTGGCCATTCTAACTGGTGTAAGGTAGTATCTCAATGTGGTTTTGATTTGAATCTTCCTGATGGCTAGTGATAAACATTTTTTCATGTGTCTGATACCCATGTGTATGTCTTCATTGGAGAAGTGTTCTGCCCATTTTTGACATGATTATCTGTTTTGTGTGTATTGAGTTTGAGAAGTTCTTTATAGATCCTGGATATCAGCCTTTTGTCTGTACTGTCATTTGCAAATATCTTCTCCCATTCCGTGGGTTGTCTCTTTGTTTTGTTGACTGTCTCCTTTGCTGTGCAGAAGCTTTTGATCTTGATGAAGTCCCAAAAATTCATTTTCACTTTTGTTTCCTTTGCCTTTGGAGACATATCTTGAAAGAAGTTGCTGTGGCTGATATCAAAGAGGTTACTGCCGATGTTCTCCTCTAGGATTCTGATGGATTCCTGTCTCATGTTGAGGTCTTTTATCCATTTTGAGTTTATCTTTGTGTATGGTGTAAGAGAATGGTTGAGTTTCATTCTTCTACATATAGCTGTCCAATTTTCCCAGCACCATTTATTGTCATTCTATTTTTAAATTATATTAGTTAACACTATGAAAAGTGTTCTCCATGGTAGTTTTTAGCTTTAGAAAATAACAGAGCTGTTCTTTCATATTGAAAACTTTCAAGAAATATCTACATAATCATTTTTATAATTTCCTAGTAAGCTGGAGTTAATCATTCTCTCTTTTTTGGATATATGTCCTTTTTCCATTAATTTATTTTTAAAAGCAATGCTCCAATGAATATTTTTGTGAACTAATCTAATATTTCCTTAATGAAACTCCCTAAGAGTTTATTTTATGGGTTAAACAGAATCTTTGATACAAGGGTGCCGGGCTGTCTCAGTCAGTAGAACATGCTGCTTTTGATCTCAGGGTTGTGAGTTTGAGCCCCACATTGGGTGTAGAGATTACTTAAAAATAAAATCTTAAAAAATAATAAAATCTTCGGTACATATTGATAGCTCACCCTCTAGAATGATTGTACCAACATATATTGCCACTATTAATGCACGTAAAAACCTTTCTCCTCACACATACCATTGCCCATCTGATGGGTGTAAATTATCTTAATGCTTAAATAATGTTTCCATTGATAGTTCTTTTATCTAAGTTATTGACGAGTTTCCACTAAAACTTCATTTGAATAAAGAACTGTTTCTAGAAAAAAGGTATAAATCTTGTTGTCTAGTCTGATCATTGTATGTTAGAGATGAGGAAATAGGACCCTTTGAAGTTAAGGGTCATATATAAGGTCACAATGCACAATAAGACAATCAGAATCAGAGCACTGATGCCCTGATGTCTGAGATCAATTTCTAGTTGTTCCATTTGTCAGAATGTGTCTGGGAATACATGCTTGCTAGTTTCTAATGGGAAGGAGCTTAAAGTGTTGTCAGTGTGGGAATAAGTATGATATGTGTTTAATTTTGGCTTGCCTCTTTTGTTCTACACAGTATAAAATATAGCCACTAAACAAATGGTAAGAAGGCAAGAAATTGGTGATTTCTCTATCAGTCTTGAGACTATGTGCCCAGGGACTCGGTGTTTAGGGAAACCATCTGCTTTGTATCTTTATTATTGACTAGTTAGGTTGTCTGGGTCTGTTACTATCTATTATGTACTGGACTTTGTAAAGCAGTCATATTTAACATATTTTTTAAATATCAGGGACGCCTGGGTGGCTCAGTTGGTTAAGCGTCTGCCTTCAGCTCAGGTCATGATCCCAGCATCCTGGGATCGAGTCCCACATCAGGCTCCTTGCTCGGCAGGGAGCCTGCTTCTCCCTCTGCCTCTGCCTGCCACTCTCTCTGCCTGTGCTTGCTCTCTCTCTCTCTCCCTCTCTCTCTGACAAATAAATAAATTTAAAAAAATAAATATCAAAGTTTTTTTCTTTTTTTCTGTTGCCTTTTACTCATATTATTATCTATAAGATGGTTTAACTGATTTTATCATGTTTATCTTTTACTTCTTTTATTCAGACTCTTCAAATGTACCTCTGTCTCATCTGTTTTAATGTTATTTTACCTATGTTATATCTCATCTAGGTGATATTCTTAGTTATGTCTATTTTATCCTGGTTTCTTATAATTTTTACAATTTCATTTTTAAATCATATCATTATTTTAGTTTTACTCTGTCTTTTTATACCTTAATGATTTTATTTTAGTTTTATTTCATGTTTTGTTATTCAAAATATTTTTAGCTTCCCATCCTTTTTGATTACTTGGCTTTATCAGTGCACAAGAGGAGGCAAAGCCCTAGAAAGAACTTATATGAGAATAAGTTGGTTTCCATTGATCCTCTTCCAGCTTTGATTAAGTGACCCCACATTTTCTCTAATGTTGAATCCCTCATCATAACAAATTGAAGTGAATAAATCTGGATTCACTTTCTCTTTTTAAAGTTTGTTAACAGCTTTATTGAAAGTAACTCATATGCTATGCAGTTCACACATTTCAGCTTACACTTCAGTGGCTTTTTGTGAAGTTGTACATCCTCAACCATAATAAGTTTTAAAATATTTTCATTATGGCAAAAAGAAACCTCACATCCCATAGCTGTCACCCCTCAGATCCTCCTTCCCTCTAAACCATAGGCAGCCACTATTCAATTTTGTTGTTTCTATAGATTGCCTATTCTGGATATTTCACATAAATGAAACCATGCAATGAGTGGTCCTTTGCAACCAACTTATTTTACTTAGCATTTTGAACTGTTTGCAAAGTGAATCTGTGGCATATTTCATTTTCTTTATTGTCAAATAATATTACATTGCATGAATATATTGCATTTTATTTATCCATTCAGTAGTTGGTGGACATTTGGGTTGTTTCCACTTTTTAAATAATGCTGCTGTGAACATTCATGTACAAGTTTTTGTATGGATATATGTTTTCAATTCTCTTGGACATGTACCTGCAGATGAAATTGCTCGGTTTTATGGTAACTCTATGCTTAACTGTTTATTTTTTTTTGTTATTTTTTAAAGATTTTATTTATCTATTTGACAGAGAGAGAGATCACAAGTAGACAGAGAGGCAGGTATAGAGAGAGGGGGAAGCAGCTCCCTGCTGAGCAGAGAGCCCAGTGCAGGGCTTGATCGCAAAACCCTGAGATCATGATCTGAGCCAAAGGCAGAGGTTAAACCCACTGAGCCACCCAGGTGCCCCTATGTTTAACTGTTTAAAGAACTCCCAGAAAATTTTCCAAGTGAGAACATCATTTTACATATCCACCAGCAGTGTATGGGGGTTCTGATTCCTTTATATCTGTGCTAATAGTTATTATCATTTTCTATTTCTATTTTAGTCATCCTAGTGGGTGTAGAGTAGTATCTCATCATTATATGCTCTGATATACATACTCTTGATGGCTAGTGATATTGAGCATCTTTTCAAGTTCTTATTGGCCACCTGCATATCTTCTTTGGTGAACTGTGTGTTGAGATAATTTTCCCATTATTTAATGGTTGTACTTTTATTATTGAACTTTAATACTTCTTTATGTATTCTAGATTCTTGAGATTGCACAATATAGTTCCTTATCAGATATATAGCTTGTGAATTTTTTCTGGTATGTATGGTTTACTGGTGCTCTTTGTGTTTTCATGTAGGTTTACTTGCTTTCAACCTCAAGAATATCCTTTAATATTTCTTATAAGGTGACTCTGCTAACATCATATTCTCTCAGTTTTTCTTTATCTGGAAAAAAATTTTTCTTGTCTTTATATTTGAAAGATCATTTAGTCTATGGCCTCCCATTGTTTCTGATGAGAACTCAACTATTGATCTGTTTTGGTTTCTTTGTATGTAAAGGTTATTATCACTGTTTATTTTAAGATATTCTCTTTTCCTTTAAAACTTTTTATCTGATGTGTCTGGATGTGGACACTTTTCCCTCTGCCTTAGCTGGAGTTCATTGAGCTTGGATTTCTAGATTAACATGTTGGTTTTTTCATCATATTAGGGAAGTTTTTAGCCATTAGTTCTTTAATTTTTTTTCTGTTCCTTTCTTTCCTTTTTTTCTTTGATACTTTCATATGCTCATGTTGGTATGCCCCTCATGGTGACATAAAGTGACCCTTGGCTGGAAGCTGAGGGAAGCTATATTTCTCATCACACCCAATGAGATTTGAACTTCTATCAACCTGAGCTGTGGGGATGGGAGAGAGTAGGTAGGTTGTAACTCAAATATCACAAATGCTAGCAATTGCTACTGAGTTTTGGTAGACTTTCTTGAATGCATACTTATTTGCTATATGCTCTCATAGTGATTTCTAGAAACTCTGAATGATGTTTTTATAGCTTGTAACAGTTTCACTTGTGTTGCTGACTGAGTCCATGGAGCTCTTCATGGTACACCCCAGAAGTCTGTTTCACATTCCAACACTTAGAGCAATAATGAGTTCACATTTAGTGATGAATTATTTGCATTGCTGGATCAGGACTGTTGAATCACATGCCCATTAACAAAAACCCTATTCATCTCCTCAAAGAGTTTATAAGCAACTACTGTACTATATGCCAGGTACTCTTTAAGGGATGTAGTAGATTAAGAGACCAAAACATTTGCTTCCATGTAGTTTATATTCTAGATAATTTTTGTGAGATATCTATGTCTCTAGATACCTAGATATCTATGTATCTATATACATAGATATATAGAGATAGATACACAGATATAGATATCTACATATCTAGATATCTCCTGTTTTTCATGCTATCATAAAAATACTTTCATCCTGTCAGTGAGCTCCATAATGATTGCCATTGTTTCTTCATTACTCATATGATGGTATCCAAAATTACCTTCCATCTCAAGGATCTCTATTCTCAGGTCCTAAGCTGCCTTTCAAGGTAAACTTCCCACTTCTTCCTGTTATGAAGCCTTCATGATAATCTCTTTTTTAAAAAAATTGAAGTTACTTTTTCTTAATCATAGCAGGATAATCTTATTTGGCCATGTTCATATATGTAAACTCTTTGAAGGAACACAATCATCTGTATCTATCTTAATTCTTTATTCTTTTCATCTTGCAAAAAGTAACTTACCAATAACTTACCTGTAGTCCTCAGGAACGAACTATAGTCTCTTCTAGAGAGATTATCACTCTCATGTTTTCTCCAAGAAGTCTTCACAGAATCACTCCTTTGATATTTCTCTGGAGCTTTCTCATATTGTTAGTCATTCCATTTTCATTGCCATATGTCATCAACTAAAGTAAAGCCTCTCGAAGATAGGATTAGTTCTTACTTATTTTTTTATCCTCTAATACAAAACGACTCATGTTCTGAAGAAGAAACAATGTACATAATAATGAAAAGTGGTGATACAAATGCATAAGGAGTAAATTATTTTCAAAAATTTAAGTTCTGTATATTTTGATATTTTCACTTGCTACTTTATCAATAGGTGACTAAGTTTTTTATTGTTTAATATTTAAGAGAAGAAATTAAATTCATAGATTACTTAAAATCAATTTTTGTGATATTAATTTGTGTTTTTATTTTTAATTTTAATGACTAATTCCCAGGATATCATTGGTATCTGAAATCCTTCCAACCTTGATATTCACCCAAATATTTACATATTTTCTCTTACCTTATACTCAGGAAAAAGAGGAAAAATGCATTGCCAAAACCAAATCTACATGGTTTATAGTCTTCCATAAGTTCTAAACAAAGCAACAGTATTGTCTGATTCTGAAATTAAGAGTAAAACATTAGAAACAATTTTGATTTGAACCAGAAGACCATAAATCATTTTGGAGATATATTTTTGGGAAAGAATTATATTGGAATTTCGGTCACTCAGACATTTATGGGGACAATGTGGTAAAAATACAGACTTTCCAAGAAAACTCAGGATAGATTTCAAAATATTTATTGATCCTCTCCACTTTCCCTCTTCCCCCCGAATAATCTGATATTAATATTTGTGTTGATGTTTAGAAAGTCAGTTTTATTCAAAGTAACTTTTTTGCTGAAAGAAATCTTTGTTACTTTCTACCAATATTAAATGACATTTTGAAATATCAATAAGATGCAGGCTTCTGGCAAATTTAGTTTCAATCTGTACCTTAATTCAGAAAAAAATATTTAACACACTAAGTCATGATTGTTTTTATTTTTATTTTCTTAAATCATTAATAAAAAGACATAGGTATATACAGATAGAGGTATACAGGTACAGATATATTTTTGGAAGTCACAGGGTCCTTTGGAAAACACTCTATGCTTCTTGATCTTGAAGAGACATTTCCTGAAGCTCGACTATGTCAGAACATTGAACTATTGACAGACTATTTCAGAACAAGAGGCTACAATGCAAAGTCCATGTTCCAACAGGCTAAGGTCACTAGTATAGAAAAGAAGAGACAGTAGCATCATCAATTCTAAAAAGGAGGTCATCTAAGTATGAGAAGAGCAACCTAGTTAACCTGTAGATGTCACAGTTCCTTACAGAGAAATAGACCTCTAGGATGACATTAATATTCTCAAAATCATTAGTGCATGGAATGGGGGTGAGAACCAGGTGTGCTGTAATCAATGCTGGTAGAGGTGAGGGCCAAACTGAAAATCCGTAGGTGAATTTACATTGTCAACCAACAAAAAGACATACTTTGACACTCACTCAGGCATATCCTATAGCATGTACAGCAGGCTAGCTAAAGCAGGTTATATCCAAATTCATTCTAGATGTTTGAAATTTCCTCAGCATAACTTCAGGCTTAAACAATAAAGATAAAAGGAAAACCTTGCATCTGTTGTAGATTCCTTTTTCCCTTCAAATTTAATAAAATACATAATATAATTATAAATAAAAATAAGATACATGGAGGTATATATGTATTTCTGGCTAAAATGTCTGAAAATTAACTCTCAAAGTTTTTTTTTTTTATTTTTAAAAGATTTTATTTATTTATTTGAGAGAGAGAGAGGAAGAAAGTACATGCAGGGAGAGCAACAGAAAGATAGGGAGAAGCTGGCCTCTCCGTTGAGCCATATACAAGGCTTGATCCAGGACCCTGGGGTCATGACCTGAGTAGAAGGCAGATGCTTAAGTGGCTGAGCCACCCAGGCACTCCTCAAAGTTTTAATCTCTTTCAGTTCCCAATGACAGGCAAACTGTAGTCTCCTTGTAGAATTAGGGTAAACAATGAAAAATGTTAATAGAAATAAAAAAGATGGAGGCCTTGAAAGTACAGAAACCTGCATGGTCATTTAAAGTAAAAAATTTCCACATAACAGATTAAACATAAGATATATAAGATGATTTAGGTATTATCTTATTATTTTAATTGATGTTTACATTTTAGTTTTTTATTACCACAAATGTACCACCACCCCCGTTTATTATTTTAAGGCTCTGTAGGTCAGAAATCGGGGCAGGCTTTATTGGGCTCTCTGCTCCTAATCTCACAAAGCCTAAAGGTCTTGGCTGAGCTGATCTGTTATCTGGCCTCTGGGGAATAATTAGCTTCCAAGGTAATTTGGACATTGTAAGAATTCAGGTCTTTAACTCTATTGGCTTGAGTTTCAAGTTTCCTTGATGACTGTCACCCGGGACTACTCTCCACTCTTAGTACCTGCTCACATTCTTTCTCATGTGCTTCCTGCATTTTCAAAGGAGGAAACAGCCCATAGAATCCTTTTCATGCTTCCAGTCTCTCTAGCTTTCCCTGTCCCCACCTCCCCACTCCCCCCGCTGCCCTCTGCCAGAGAAAATTCTCTGCTTTTAAAGGGCTCATGTGATTAGATTGGGCCCATCCGATAGTCTTTTTCTCCTCACAAACATGCAACATTTTCCCATTGGACTTCACTTATAAATACAAGTTGTAAGTTGAAACTATTGAGTTAAAGAAAGTGAAGGCACAACATTACATCAAACACAATGCCCTTCTGAGTCTGGGGCTCTGTGCAACGACACAGGTATGCACTCCCATGAAACCAACTTAAGTAGGAGAAATAAAAGAACACTCTCTAAATTTATGTAAGAATATTAAAATTGTAAATTTGGATGACTGAATTATAAGAAACTAACCAACAAAAAGGGTTGTGGAAGGGTAAATGAAGCTGTTTCAAAATAATTATAAAGCGGTATGGACTGAAATGATATATTCCATATACATGGTATTTGTCGTGTCTAGATCTTACAAAGTCAGAGTTGTGACTCAGATGAATTTAAAATTTGTCATTTTTATTTCTCCAATTAGAAAAATATGAACAAAAATTTAAAAATAAAGTATTTATTAAATATAAGTTGGTACTTGAATATAAATAGTCTTTATAACTGTATACAGATACATGTGTATAAAAAATTAAAACAAGTTCAAATCTCTGGTGATGTCCACTAACAAAGAAATAAGAACAATCTCAAATATAGAATTGCTATACCAAAATTAAAATGAACAATAAAATCAATTAATCTTTAATGCATAATTTCATGTTATTGAGATATTGAAACATTGCCAGTGTGGCAAATAAATCCTAAAAGTTTTATGCAAATGCAAAAAATATACTATTAATTAACTGAACCCCACATTTTTCAGCATTTTTAATATAACAGTCCCAATATATTAAATGTTATCCCTTATGATTGTAGGAAATTTTTATAACATTTGATAATTAGATAAGGTTTAAAAGTAAATCCTGGCAGAGTAGAAATAGAGGGAAACTTTCTTTTTTTCTTAGCTTACTGAGATATAGTTGATATATAATACTGTATAAGTTTAAGGTGTATAGTATACAGTATAATGATTTGGTATACATATATTACAAAATAATTACTATGGTAGGGATAGTTACTCTCTCTATTACCTCATTACCATTTCAGGTTGTTTTTTTTTAAGATTTTATTTATTTATTTGACAGAGAAAGAGATCACAAGTAGGCAGAGAGAGCAGGGGAAGCAGGCTCACTGCTGAGCAGAGAGCCCAATGCAGGGCTGGATTCTAGGGCCCCAAGACCATGACCTGAGCCGAAGGCAGAGGCTCAGCCCACTGAGCTACCCAGGTGCCCTACCATTTCAGATTTACTCTCTTAGCCACATACAAATACATAGTACATTATTATTATTTTTAAATTATTTATTTATTTATTTATTTGGTAGAGAGATAGAGAGCACAAGTTAGCAGAGCAGAAGACAGGGGGAGAGAGGAGCAGGCTCTCTGCTGAGTAGGGAACCTGATGAGGGCTCTATCCCAGGACCCTGGAATCATGACCTGAGCCGAAGGCAGCTGCTTAACTGACTGAGGCACCCAGGTGCCCCATGTATAGTACATTATTGTCAACTACAATCACCAACTTTACATTAGATCCCCAGAACTTATTTATCCTATTACAGCAAGTTTGTAGCCTTTGAACAATATCTCCCATTTTCCCCATCCTACTACTCCTGGAAACCATTCTGCTCTTTTCTTATGATTTTGGCTTTTTTAGATTCCAAATATAAGTGAGATCATACTATTTGTCTTTCTCTGACTTATTTCACTTAGCATAGTGCCCACAAGACCCATCCAAAATGATACAAATACCAGGATGTTCTTATTTCTCATGGCTTTATAATATTCCATTGTATAGATATACTACATTGTTTTCATCCATTCTTTCATAGACAGACACTTAGGTTGTTACTGTATCTTGGCTATTTGAATAGAACATGCAAATGCAGTAGCTTTTCAAAATACTGATTTCATTTCCTTTGGATATATGTCCAGAGGGTTGGACTGCTGGATCGTATAGTAGTTCTATTTTTAATATTTGAGGAACCCCCATACTGTTTTCCATAGTGGCTGCACAATTTTATTGGTAAATGATGGACAAGGGTTACCTTTTCTACACATCCTTGCCAACACTTGTTATCTCTTATCTCTTTGATAACTAGTCTAACCAGGTATGAAGTGATATCTCATTGTGGCTTTGATGTGCATTTCCTTGAAGGTTACTGATGCTGAACATTTTTTCCAGTACCTGTTGCCCATTTGTATTCTTTGGAAAAAGAAATGTTGGTTCCTCTGCCCATTTCTTAATTGCATTGTGGTTTTTGTTTGTTTGCTATTGAGTTGCGTGAGTTCTTTATATCTTTTGAATATTAGTCTCTTATCAAATATATGGCTTGCATATATCTTCTCCCATTCTATAGGTTGCATTTTCACTTTGTTGATTATGTCTTTTGAAGTGCAGAAACATCTTAGTTTGAGGCATCTTAATTTTTGCTTTTGTTGCTTATGTTGTGCACACCCAAGAAATCATTGCCAAGATCAATGTAAAGGACTTTTTTTTTTAATGTTCTAGGAGTTTGTTCTTATGTTTGTTTTTAATCCAATTTAAGTTATTTTTTATGAGGCCCAATTTTATTCTTTTGCATATGACTGTCCATTTTCTCCAATGTTGTTTATTTTAGAGATAATTCTTTCTCCTTGGGTTTCTTGTGAATGATTTATTTGTGAGGGTTTATTCCTGATCTCTTGATTCTGTTCCATTGGTCTATGTGTCTGTTTTTATACCAGTACCATACTGTTTTTACTATAGCTTTATAGTATAGTTTACAATTATGAAGTGTGATGATTCCAGCTGTTCTTCAGAATTGCTTGGACAATTTGGTGTCTTTGGTGGTTCCATATGAATTATAGGATTTTTTTTCTATTTTGGAGAAAAATACCATTGGAATTTTTTTTAAAGATTTTATTTATTTATTTGTCAGAGAGAGAGAGAGCGAGAGAGCGAACATAGGCAGACAGAGTGGCAGGCAGAGGCAGAGGGAGAAGCAGGCTCCCTGCCGAGCAAGGAGCCCGATGTGGGACTCGATCCCAGGACGCTGGGATCATGACCTGAGCCAAAGGCAGCCGCTAAACCAACTGAGCCACCCAGGCATCCCATGCCATTGGAATTTTAATAGAGATTACACTGAATCTGTAAATGGCTTTGGGTAGTACAGACATCTTCATAATATTAATTTTTCTGCTCTCTGCACATTGGATATCTTTCTGCTTGTGTCCTCTTCAATTTCTTTCATCAAAGTTACCCAGTTTTAAGTATACAGATCTTTCACCTACTTGGTTAAATTTATTTCTGTTTTGTTGCTATTGATGATATTGTGAATGGGATTTTTTTTTCTTTTTCACATTGTTTATTGTTACTGTGTAGAAATGCAACTGATTTGTGTATGTTGATTTTGTGTCCTACCAGTTTACTGGATTTATTGATTAGTTCTAACAGTTTTTTGATGCAGTATCTAAGGTTTACTTTAAAAAAAAATTTTTTTTTAGGATTTTCTTATCTAAGAACATGGCAGCTGCAAACAAAGACAATTTTACTTTCTCCTTTTTAGTTTGTAAGATTTTTTTTTCTTTTTCTTGTCTGGTTACTCTGTATAGATCTTCCAATACTTATGCTGAGTAGGGGTGGTAAGAGAGGGCACTCTTACCTTGTTTTTGATCTTAGAATAAAAGCTTTGAACTTGTAGCCAATGCATGTAATGTTAGTTGTGGACTTGTCATATATTGCCTTTATTATGTTGGAGTACAGTGCTTCTATACCACATCTGTTGATAACTTTTATCACGAAAGGATGGTGAATTTTGTCAAATTCTTTTTCTGATTCTATTGAGAGGATCACATGATTTTTGTCTTTCATGCTATGGATGTGCATATCACATGTTAAATCATGCTTGCATCTCAAGGATGAATCTTACTTGATCATGGTGTATGAGTCTTTTAATATGCATTTGAATTAAATGGTTTGCTAGTATGTTGTTGAGGATTTTTACATTTTTATTTATCAGTATATTGGCCTATAGTTTTCTAGAATGTCCTTGTCTGTTTTTGGTATCAGGATAATGCTTACCTCATAAATTAAGTTTGGAAGTGTGCCCTTCTATTCGGTATTTTGGAAGAATTTTAGAAGAATTTTTGTTACATCTTTAAATATGTGATAGAATTAATCAGGGAAAACATCTGGTCTTAGATTTTTCTTTTTTGGGAAGTTTTTGATTATCAATATAATTTCCTTTGTAGTCTGTTCTGATTTTCTATTTTTTCATGATTCAGTCTGGCTAGGTTGCATGTTTCTAGAATTTGTCCATTTCTTCTAGGTTATTCAGTTTATTGGCTTATACTTGTTCAAAGTAGTCTCATGATCATTTGTATTTCAGTATTTCAGTATCATTTTGTATTTCATTCGTAATGTCTCCTCTTCCATTGTTGATGTTATTTATTTGAGTTTCCCTTTTTTTGTTAGTTTAGCTAAAGGTTTGTTAATTTTGTTTATCTTTTAAAAAATAGCTCATACTTTGTTGACATACTTTAAATTATTTGTTGTTCTTTACTTCCTCTATTTCTGCTCTGATCTTTGTTATTTTCCTTTTGCCACCTTTGGGCTTAATTTATTCTTCTTTTTCTAGTTTTTTTTGGTATGTAAAGTTAGATTGTTTGAGATCTTTCTTTTTTCTTAATGTAGTCATTTATTTCTATTAACTCCCCTCATAGAACTGCTCTTGTTACATCCCATATTTTATGTGTTGTATTACCATTTTCATTTGTTTCAATATATTTTTATTTCCTTTTTGACATTTTCTTTGACTCATTGGTTTTTCAAGAATGTATTGTTTGAGTTTCACTACTTGTGCATTTTCCCAATTTTCCTCCTGTTTGAATTCTAGTTTCATACCACTGTACAATCAGAAAGGATAATTTGGTATGATTTCAACTTTCTTAAGTTTGTTAAGACTTTTGTTGTGACCCATCCCTGTCAGGAGTGTGACAGAGGGCTGGTCACAAAGAGAGTATGTATGTGGGTGAGACACATGGGGTGCTAAAGGTGTCCATATATTATTTGGGGGATCCACAGGTGAGGCATCCCTAGTGGCTCATGAGTGGGTTTCTTGATAGAGTCCACAACAGAGTTACTAAGATCCACATCACTTTCCTGCTTCCGAGACTCTTGTCTGTGGCTCTCCCAGATTCTTCCAACCTCCCAATCATGAAGATCACAACCTAGACCTCTGCATAATAGAGAAGTAGTCCTCTTTGGGACATCCCACACAACTGGGGAGGTCAGACACTCTCTCCCATGTTCTTACTTCTCTCTATGGGAGATAACACAGGTAAGGTTTCATTTGGCACTGAGCTGTGCTGTGCCAGCAGTGCTGCCTTGGGTAAAGGGTGATATGGATAAAGTCATACTATTCCTCGTATCTACTCCAGTGCATCCAAACTCATATTTTTTAACTCTCATGGTGTGCTGAAATTTCTCTCCTGAAAACCTGTACTTCCACAAAGGCTCTTATCTCTGCATGATTGTCTAAGATGGTGTTCTCCAGGGTTCCCAGACTGTGGTTGGGAGGAACTAGAGCTGGTTAATGGGACATCAAAGTGTTCACAACCGAGACCAAGTTCTGTATGCTTATTACCTGATGTACAGGTGGGCAAGACTCCCTGTTGGTATATGTTTCTGGATCCCACAGCTCCCATAAAGACACTTCTGTCTGTGGATGGATGCCAGATTGTTGTCAGGGAGGAATGATGAGGGACAGCTTGTTTAGCCATGTTGCTGATATTACTTTAAGGGAAATTGTCTTAACTTGTTAACTGCTATTTACTTAAATAATATCGTACATGAGGGTAAACCTTAGGATTAGAACAAGAGAATGGTGCCAACTGTCACCACTGTGACTTAACATATGGTCAGTTCTGTCTAATTCTGTAAGAAACGAAAAGGAAATAAGAAATGTCAGAACTGAAAAAGAAAAAAACCTGCCATTTTACATTTAATATGATTATCTCCTAGAAAAAAAGTAATAGAATCAATAAATCATTAGCACTTATTAGTGTTTAGTATAAAGTTTTGGTTAAAAATATTTTTATAAAAATTAGTTACTATATGGGCGCCTGGGTGGCTCAGTGGGTTAACCCCCTGCCTTCAGCTCAGATCATGATCTCAGGGTCCTGGGATCCAGCCCTGTGTCGTATTGGGCCCCTCTGCTCAGCAGGGAGCCTGCTTCCCCTCTCTGTCTCTGTTTGCCTCTCTGCCTACTTGTGACCTCTCTCTGTCAAATAAATAAATAAATAAATAAAATCTTTAAAAAATTAATTACAACAACAAAAAAACAGAACTAAAAATAATTTTTTGTAATAGCAACAAAATCTATAAAGTCTTTTATAGGTTACAGAAGACCTCTTTGTATAATAAACATACAAACAGATCTAAAGCAAAACGAAACCTTTTATACTTTTATGGGATGAGTCAGTATTAAGAATCACCATTCCATTCCAACTTTTAAAAAGAAGAACTTAGTAAAAAGTTTGGGCAATTTGCCTACCAGATAGTAAGGACTAAAAAAGCGGTAATAGACCAGTATCTGTATTACAGTTTGGCTTATAATTGAGCAGAAAGCAAAGAGAAAGAGAGAGGGAGGGAGAGACAAAGAAAGGGAGAAACAGCACATCAGTGGGGGAAGGTGATTAATTCAATAGAATATTTTCCAAAAATGACCTCAACAATATCTCCTGTCCCACATGTTCTTCTGCCTTGTGACCTGTGACTGAATGGATAATTAAAACAGAGAAAACCCAAAGGGCCTTCAAGCATATGAAGAGATGTTCAAACTCATTAGTAATTAGAGACAAGTAAATTAAAGTAATAATGAAGTATCACACTGTAGTTATAAGATTGGCATTGAGAGCAAAGTTGCATAGCACCACTTGGTGGGGGAGTGGGCACAGAGGAGCCCTCGTTCAGGGTGGGAGGCTGGCACATCCAATGAATGTGGCAGTCCAGGGTCAAATTAACAGTAGAGGTACTCTTCTGACCCAATAATCCTGCCCCCACACAAGGATTCAAAAGACAACAAGTACAAAGATGTTTATTACAGTTTTGTTTGTGGAAATGGGCATTTGAAGGCAGTTGGTAGAATATCATTAGGGCTTGTTTAAGTAAAATGTGGCGGGCACACTCTATAGAACATTAAGCAGCAGCTGGGTACCTGGCAACATAAACAGACCTAAAAACAGTGGAGTTTTGTTTGTTTGTTTGTTTGTTTTTTGTTGTTGTTGTATTTTTAAGAAACTGAATGGGGTTTTAGGCAAATATCATTCATGTAAAATAAAAATACATGCATACAGAACTTTGTACATTTTACAAAAATATACTCTAATATTAATTATGTTAAATATATTAGAATGTTTACACAGGGATATTGAAGGAGAAAATGGCAATTTTGTCCATAAATAAACAAAACAAGACTGAACCATGATAAAATTTAGATACAAGGTGAGAGGATGAGTTAACGATCTACTGCTTATGAGATCCAAACCAAATTTATGCATTTCACTCTAGGCTAAACAAATATTAATTATCAAAGAAGATATATACTCAAATCTTTCTGACCATAAAAATTTGTCTATTTAATTGCTAAGTTGTGCTTCATTTTCCTGTCGTGATCACTAACTCAGGAAGAAAATATATTTGTGTTTTGAGATTGCAGACCTAAGGTGATCTAGCACTGTTTGCAAGGTATTGGCTGAGGCAAAAGGTCAGATCTCCCTACGCTACCCAGGCCAGGGCCTGCTTCTTAGGTGTTTTTGTCTTCCTCATGTAGTGATTGCATTTGGCCTAGCACCTAGAGCAGAGTGGAACCCATTGCTCTTGTTCATTCATTTACTTCACCTCTCATATTATTTTGGCAATGAGGACATCCATAGCATACTAGAGAAGTGAATTCTAGTCACCTTCACAGAATGCTGAAGTTGGAAGAAACATCATGGACACAAAAAGAGAGCCAAAGATTTTAAATCTGTAGCTCCGCAGAGGATCAGGGAGTTAGTTCAGTAGCCCTCCTACCCCAGCTGCACAGAGATTAGTTTGGCTTTCTTATATTGTACCTACTGGATTACATGTACAGTTTTGCTAAAAAAAAAAAAAATCTGTTTCTACAAATACTTAGGCACATCTACTTTGGGCTGGAAATTGTGTAAGTAGGCATAATACTTCCTATTTTGGGAGAGCATTTAAAAAATTATGTACAGTCTCTTTCCCTCTTTTCTTTTCCCCAACATTTACTGAGTGTCTTTAATGTGCCTGGCTCTTTATTAAGTAGTAGAAACACATTTTTTAGTATTATGCAGATTTTTGGCCATCAATACGGAGAAAAACACATGAAAATTATTATCGTTTTTAAAAAGGTTTCATTTCTTTATTTTGAGAGAGAGAGAGTGCCCGCATGTGAAAGGGGACAGGGGCAGAGGGAGAGGAAGAGGGAGAGAAGCCCTGTTGTGCGGTTCAGTCCTAGGATCCTGAGATCATGACCTGAACTGAAATCAAGAGTCAGATGCTTAATTGACTAAGCCATCCTGGCACCCCTATGATTAATTTTTTGAATATGTCTGGTTATAGAGACACAGATGTGGAAGTGCAGGTCTGTGGGTTTCAGATCAGGGGGTTGATACCACTCAATTCTTGATAATAATAAACAACTGCAGTTCTCATAGGTTCTCTAACACAATGATCAGAACTTTAAGGAAGAAAGGAACAAAAAGAAATAAAGATAGAGATTAGATAGGTAGATAGATGATACATAGGTAGGAAGGTAGATAGGAAGAGAAGTGGCAGGAGAGAGAGGAAAAAAAACCCAACTATTATTAAATGTCTACTTCATTTCAGTAGCCATGTGAAGTTTACACTTCTATCTCTTTTGTCATACATGGGGAAATCTTTAAGACTCTAGGAGGTTCAGCCACTTCCGGAGAGTTAAAAAATACATGAGTGGAAGAACTGTGATCTCCAGAGCAACTTATAGCTTTTCTCATGAGCCAGCAGCAATATCATTATCTGGGAGATTTTACAAATGAGAATTTCAGGGGAGCCTGGGTGGCTCAGTGGGTTAAAACCTCTGCCTTTGGCTCAGGTCATGATCCCAGGGTTCTGGGATCGAGCCCCACATTAGGCTCTCGGCTTGGTGGAGAGCCTGCTTCCTCCTCTGTCTCTGCCTGCCTCTCTGCCTACTTGTGATCTCTGTCTGTCAAATAAATAAATAAAATCATAAAAAAAAGGAGAATTTCAGGCCTCATGCCTAACCTCTCAAATCAGAATCTGTGAGGTTGCGTCCAGAAAACTGTTTAAACAAGCTCTCCACATGATTTGTATGCACATTAAATTTTGAAATTCTCTCTAAAACTGTGCTGATTTTCTTCTTTTATGTGGTCTCTCCATAATGCTAAAAAAAAAACCCAAAACCAAAACAACAACAACAAAAAAAACCCACAGAACTTCTTCGTGTTCTTTCTAACAAACCTGTAGAGCATTTTGGGGACACAACAGATCAAGAAAGACTAGAAATATTTTATATGGTATCATTTTCTTCATTGATTTTTCTGAAGAGGGAAAAAATGCTGCTTGAATAACTTTATTATGCAGGGAAAGTCCAATGCATATTTGTATTAGAGAGCATAGGAAATTATATTTTTTAAATGATTGGCATTTAAGGAGAAATATCCTGAATCCACTTAAGCCAAAGTTGGGAATGAAAATTAAGTATGATTCTCATATAAACTGATGTGGTTGCCCACCTCTCATTAGTCCGTTAGTTCCAGGATTAAATGTGTCTTTAAGTTCTCTGTTAAGTAGTGAATGTTTAATGTTCAGCTGCATGTGAAGTGTAATTCCATTTGCAGCAGTTGCCAGTGTAATATTGGTCTTCTTGTTCATGGATTTCCCTTCAGCTGTAGTCATATGTTTAGTGTGATACAATGAATTTTTTGTGCTCATGTAGGATCCAGAATTCTTTTTATTTTTTTTTTTAGGATCCAGAATTCTTTAACAGATGCTTCTGAGAATTTGCCCTAAGTGATTGCAGTTCACACAGTGGCTTCAACATAGTGAGGCTGCAGCACTGGTAAATTTGGGGGGCTGATTATGATTTTTAAAGACTTTCTCAAGGTAAATATAGAGAAACAAAAATATTGTAATTTGAAACTATTAAAGATGGCAACTTAGTATGGTAGGAATACTTCCTCCTTCTTTTAAATTAACTGCTAGATTAAATTTGTGGTTCTTTGGATAATATTGGCGTTTTCCAGCATACTACTCCTACTTCCCTTTAATGAATTTGAAAACATGTTTAAATATATTTACTCCCAATATGGTAGGCTTTAAAATTCTGTCCTCTGATGAATACGTGCTTGTTTAATCAGTTTTCTGGAACCAGTCTCACAGATTCTGATTTGGAAGGTCAGGCCTGAAATTCTCATTTGTAAAGTCTTCCAGATGATGATATGTGCTGGGTCCTCTCTTTAACATCCTTTAATGCATATCATCCAACACTTCCAAGACTAGTCCACTGACTTTGTACTCCATTCAAGTTTTGACCCAGTCCACAAATCATTACTAAGTTTTAATTATGCTGAGATATTATAGGCATTGCAGTTTTAGTGAGTGGTGGTCTATATAAAGTCTTTCACAATTTCAAGGTTGTAATGCCAAAAATTTCTTTGTATACTTACAGATATCAAGGTCAGTTCCATGAAAAAATATAGTCCCAGAATCTACTTTATAGCCTATGAATTTTCTGTAATAATAATATATATATATTTATATATGTGATCTCATTTTCTCAAAACCTCTGCTTGATTGAAATTGTGTGTTTAGGTATCTATGCATCTATTATCTATCTATAAATAACATTTCTACCGTAATTCAAAAATATATGTCACAAAATATTCATATACATATATGTAGTTTTCTTGTGTTGTTTTATTTTTCTTTAAAACGAAATTGTATTTATAGACTTGAAACTTGACTTTTTACATAGTAGTAAGTCATAAAGATTTTTTTCTAGCTTAATGAGGTATGTTTGACAAATAAAATTTTTTAAAGTGCACAATGTGATAATTTAATATATGTGTACATTGTGAAATAATTGCAACAATCAAGCTAATTAACACATCTATCACCTCACATAGTTACCATTTTTCTTTAATGGTAATAACACTTAAGGTCTGCCCTCTAAGCAAATTTCAAGCATACGTACCATATTATTAAGTATAGTCACCATGATACATATTCGATTCCCAGAATTTATTCATGTTACACTGAAAGTTTGTATCCTTGGATTAATATCTCCTCATTTCCCCTACCTCCCAACTTTACAGCTATAGTTTTAATTCTCTGGTTCTGTGCTTTCAACTTTTTAGATTCTACATATAAGTGAGATTATTCATTATTCATCCTTTGAGTTGGCTTATTTCTTATGGCACAATGAAGAATTTTCTATACCAATATACTTAAGTTGTCTTACAGGTTAAAATAGAAATTATGTTTTAATTTTTATTTCTCATCCATCCACTTTTTTTTCTTTTTTTAAATTAAATGTTGCTATAGTTTTTCTCCCCTCTGAAAAAGTTCAGAATGAATTATGTTTTCATTGTTTAGGGTTTATATTGTATATAGAATTTTGTTCAAAGACATAGTGAATTGAAAGATACAGTTGCACTAGTCAACATGACTTAGAAGATGTTCTGACTTTACATTTGTCTCTTTATGATATATTAGGTGAGTACGTTATAATTAGACTCCATCCCTTTGCCATTGTATTAATAAGGTGAAAGATAAACCTCTACTTCTGATCACTGCAAAAGAAAAAGACTAATGAAAAGTTGTTTTATGTGTTAAATAGATAACATTTGGAAATAAGGCACTATGTTCTGATAAGGTTATATAACACATTTGACACTAGTAGTATCATAAACTCATTAACTTACACCTTGAACCTCAATACCTGTTTTTTGGTTTTTTTTTGGCAGCTTTTCCCGAAGTCCTGTTTGTAAAACCCACAGATTCCTGCCATGTTCAGAGGAAGGCAGTAACACAGTATATGATATCAGTCTACTTAATCAAAGAGGAAAATGACAAGATCTGAGAAAATATTTTATGCTAGGACAAAGTATGCATGTAGGGAGGAGTAAAGATGATTTATTTATGCCATATCTGTATTTTCCCTTTCCTGCACATCAACAAATGGGCCTCTTATGGTGTTCAGTGTAAGTATTTGATTTGATTGAGCAATATGAATCAGCTAGGATAGAGGTCAGCAAACTTTCCATTAAAGTCTAGAGGGTAAATATTTTAGGCCTGCCAGGCAGTCTCTTTGGCAACTATTCATCTCTGCATTGTGGCATGAAAACAGCCATAGACAATATATAAATGAGCAGGCATGGCTATGTTCCAACTTTACTTACAGATGCAGATATTTTAATTTCATATAATTTTCTAGTGTCATGAAATATTCCCCTGTTGATTTTTTAAAATTATTTAAAAATGTAAAACCATCCTCAGCTCATGGACCATGCAAAAACAGCACTTAAATAAGCTTAAATATGTAAAATGATTTTAGTCCAAGAGATCTATTCTGAAGGAAACACAACATATGCTTTGAAAGAATTTATGTCTTAGATTGAAAAACAGTGATGCATATCTAATAGGTATGGTAGGTAAGATATAGGTATATTATGTCACACATAACGTTTTTTCATGAAACGTTTACTGATATGGTAAAGGTCCACATGGACTGTGGAGGAAAAATGCAAGATAAAATTGCAAGCCCTCAAGTTTTTCACAGTTTGTTAGTTGAAGGTCAGTGATAAATAGGAACACAAAAACAAATGTGACACATATTATAGAAGACATACAAATTATTTTCAAATACAAGAAAGACAAATTTGGGTTAATTTTGATTATGTAAGGCAATACTATATAGAAGGTAGCATGTTACATGATTTAACAAATGCATAAAGCTTCAAAATAAAAAAAAAGTATTTCAGACAGATCAAATAAGAGAAACAAAAACTTTGAGGTATTTGAAATGTGTAGATACTACAAGCTAAATGAAGTAGAGTGTTATTTGGAGTTATGAGAATTGAAGACTAGGCAGTTTAAAATAATCTGAAATGACTCATTGCTATTTATGAATGAAAAATTAAATACAGACATAAGTCACTGGTGGGTGCATCAAAAGTAAATGAGGATTGTGATATTTAACAAAGAAATACAATTAGAAAAATACTAATGCAGTGTTGGCAAGAGATACATGCTTATACTAGAGCAGTGCCAGAAGAAATAGACAGGTCAGCTTAAAGAAATGTTTTAGAGATACCATTTATTCCATAGAGAGACAAAGAGGAGAAGTAAGTGGAGGCAAAATCAGCTTTCAACCTTGGTGACAGGAAATATTAACAGCATTAATTACAGGTGTTTCAACTTCGCAGATAAAATGCAGTTTCACATATGCTATCTCATTTAAACTGTAATGGATTTAGCAAACAAAACAAATCAAGCATCTTTTTCTTTCCCTTTTCTTGTAAGAAAATTTAAGTTCAGTTAAATAAAATTTTGGATGCAAGGTACAATAAGGGCAGATAAATAAAAACAGCATGTTAAATCTAACTCCACTATCTTTTCTCATCATTTGAATGTTCCCTAACAATATAAACTTCAGGTACATTCAGCTTAGCAGTGTAAAGAGAGTTCCTGAAAGTTAAAAATGTGGAAAATCTAAGTTACCGATTTTAATGCATGTTATCATAGAGATAGTAGCAGAAGTAAGGAGAATGAATGAAATTTCCCCTGGGTGGAAAGGAAAGTCTAAAGTTATAAGAATACTAAAAACTTTAATGTTTCTTTTTTCAATGTTTGTGATGTGAAGTAAAAATGAAGTGAAAATATAGAGGGATGAGTGCCAAGGCAGTAGCTTGTTTATTGGCTTTGGGGCACTGCATGATAAAATCCCTGATGAACAGTATATTATCCAAGTAGCATTTATGTGATCAGAGGAGATAGGCACAAGCCAAGCAGGAGACTAAGAAGAAACAACCACAAGCAAAAACAATTTAAAATAATTTTCTGTAGCTGTAGGGAACTGGAGGGCAGGAGCAAGCCAGTCAATGCTGCCATTAGCGACAGGGGAAGTTCTCAAAGAGAGCCCCATGTCTCAGATAATACTATAAATATCTGTATTTTACCAAATCTAAGATAGTGATTTTTGTAAACTAGTAAAAAAAAAATGCTGCTAAATAAATGCTAACAACATTTAACAGTGAATTTTAAACCTAATGAAAGAGGTCTTTTGATGAACCTTGATTTATATATCTTTTGTGCATACATAAATCGGAAGTGTAAGCCCAGTAATTGTAAGATATCATTAAAATGATTTCCCATTCATAGTCTGATCTGCTGAGTCACTTTTCAACTTAGAATTATCGTTTGTGGAAATAACAGCCCCTATTCTATTATGAAAGTTGATGATACAGCGTTTCATTGAAAAAAAAAGTGTTCTTTTATTGTTTTTTAAAATTTTCTTCAAAACTGTTGAGTAATGTAGCATACAGGACATGATATATGTGACATTCTCTCAGATGGCTCAGGAATAGATAGAGGATGATAGATAAATAGGTAGGTAGATAGATAATAGAATGACAAAATAACTGTGGCATAGGGTTACCAGTGCATGAATCTGGATAAAGGGTATTTGGGAGTTCTTTGACAAACTAGCCCCTTTTGTATATGTTTGAAATTATATCTTTTGAATAACAGATGAGCTCAGCTTTAGTAGAATTTGGGCAGGAGTATGGTTCCTGAGTTTCATCATATCATTTTTGTTGTTCTTTTCTTTTCCTTTTCTTTTCTTTGTCTTCTCTTCTTGTTCCCCTCCCTCCCTCCCTTCCTCCTTTCCTTCCTTTCTTCCTTTCTTCCTTCCTTCTTTTCTCTTTCTTTCTGTCTTTCTTTCTCTTTTTCTCTCTCTTTTTCTCTCTGTTGAGTTAGAGAGGGGGGAGGGGCAGAAGGAGAGGGAGAATCCTAAGCAGACTCCATGCCCACCACAGACCCTGACGTGGGGCTCATCTTATGATCCTGAGATCATGATCTGAGTTGCAATCAAGAATCAGACACTTAACTGAGTGAGCCACTCAGGTGTCTTAGCATATCTTCTAAATAATGTAGAAAGCAATGAGGAAAGATAACAAAACCATGCATGGATCACATCTCCAACTAAATAATTAATTAAATATGTCTAGGAACCTCAAAATATGTGTGATTTTTGCCAAGGCACCAATAACTACTGAAGAGTTGTGAGTCATCACTATAAGGACTAAGTGGGAGGATGAAAAAGGGGGGAGGCAAGAAATGCTATGGGCTATAGGAAGTAGATCCCAGAAATCACTAACAAATATTCAGGTCCCAAAGCCAAGGGGAAAAAAGTGGAATGGATGGTGTTTAGATCTGAGAACAATTAGTAAAACTAAAAGGAAATTGTGTATTTTCTCTTACTGTGGATGACTAATAAAGCACAGTTACTAATAATTAACAAGGGCGTAAAAAGTGTGTGATTCTAATTACTTGAGGATCTAGAAATATCTAAAAAAATACATACTTTCTACTAGAAACTTAAAATCTCACCCTGAAGAAACACTATAGGAAGACTTATCTATCTTGATCAGGACAAGAAAACTGAGATCAGTACAGTATGAAGGACAGGAAAGAGAGGAATGTGTTAAATGATAAATATGTAATATAATGTAATATATAAATATGTAATATAATATCAAGGGATAAATATGTAATGAATATCTACTATGATTAGTGAGTATGTTTGAAATATATTTTCTAAAAATTTTTTATTTATTCATTTGAGAGAGACAGAGTGAGCAAGAGCAGGAGCAAGGGGGAGGGTCATAGGAAGGGACAGAAACAGACTCCTTGCTGAGCAGGGTGTCAGACATAGGGCTTGATCCCAGGACCCCAGGATCATGACCTGAGCCAAAGACAGATGCTTAACTGACTGATCCACCCAGGTGCCCCTGGAATATGTCATACTAAATAATTTAAAAATAAGGAAAGAAAGTTCTCCATTCTCTGGAAATTCACCATCCAAGATATTTTCAAGAGCAGATGAGATTTAGGTAGTATGAGACCTCTATATTTCTTTCTTTCTTTCTCTTTTTTAATGATTTTATTTATTTATTTTAGAGAGAGAGAGCATAAGCAGAGGGAGCAGCAGAGGGAGAGGGAGAAGCAGGCTTCCCACTGAGCAAGCAGTCAGACAGGGGGCTCAATTCCAGGTCCCTAAGATCATGACCTGAGCTGAAGGGAGACGCTTAACTAACTGAGTCACCCAGGTGCCCTGACACCTCTATATTTCAAATGTTTGGAGAAATGGGAGAGTGCATTGAAAAACTGAAGACAAAAAAAAGATGTTTCATGCAGATTTGTAGAAGAATTAAGAAGTAAAAACTCTGGGAATGTAAACATTCAGTGGTTTCAGGGTACCTGGATGGCTCAGCTGGTTGAGTGTCTGCCTTCAGCTCAGGTCATGATCCTGGAATCTTGGGATTGAGCCCCACATCAGGGTCCCTGCTCAGTGGGGAGTCTGCTTCTCCTTCTGCCCCTCACTCCACTTGTGCTCTCTCTCCTCTCTCTATCTCTCAAATAAATAAATAAAATCTTAAAAAAAAAAAAGTCAGTGGTTTCAAAAACTCCTAAGGAGAGAATTAGGGAAACAGTGAGAAAACTGAAGAATTTTGGTAATGAATGCAGGCAAATAGAAAAAAATATGAAAGGAAAGTCAAATGCTAGAAAGGGTAAAAGGAAAAGATTTAAAATCAATCTAATAAGAATTATAGAGGAGACAAGATGGTGGGAGTATTCAAATAATGCCTAGAAATTTTCCAGAATTGGTGTAAGATGTGAATCTTCGGATTCAAGTAACATTACTAACCACAATTAGGATAAATGCATAGCTAGATAGAGTGTCATGAAACAAACACCAAAGACAAGGGAAGCCAATAAATACAATTTGCTTTTACTTTTTGTTTTTTCTTCCAAGTTTTTATTTAAATTCTAGTTAGTTAACATATAATGTGGTATTGATTTCAGGAATAGAATTTAGTGATTCATCACTTACAAATAACACCCAGTGCTCATCATAACAAGTGTCCTCCTTAGTGCCCATCACCCACGTAGCCCATTCCCTACCCACCTCCCTATATTAACCCTCAGTCCATGTGATCTTCTTTTAAAGAAATAGCAGCTAGTCTGGCAACTGAATACTGAGTGCAACCACAAGAGCAGGATATTGAACAATATCTTCAGGGCAATGAGAGAAATTACTCCAAAACTAAAATTATGCAGTTACCCTAGGAATCCATTAAGATTCAGAAAATTAAAAAAAAATTATCAGACAAAAATGAAACAAAACGCACCTTAGACTTTAGTATCAATAGATTCTTAATTAAGGAACAATATTTCATTCAACTTAAGATTTAATTAATTTTAATATTGTAGAATGCACCAGTATTTTATGTTCATTATGAAAGAGAAAAGCTGTCTATTAAACTGTGACACATAAACAATTGCAAAACCAACTATGATTTAAGTATTAGAAGGTTGTCTCTGGGTATAAAAAAATACAGTATTCTAAGTAAAGAAAAAAATATCTCTGAAGGATAATATGAGATATAAGAAAGAATGGTGCTTATTTCAAAAATAAAATTTGTTACCTAACTATATATGTATATTATTCCATTTTTTATTTTACATATGTGTGTAAACATATATAAATATGTATACTTTAAAGAGGGCATATAAAAATATGTACATGTGCATACAGTTATAGGGGGTTATATATGAACATATGAAATAGTACAAAAATATCATATATTTCTACATATTGTTAAAAAGTTTAACACTTAAGTTTTAGAATAGTTTCAGATTTACTTAAATATTGGAAAGATAGTACACAGTTTTCATTTATTTCATACCCAGTAGTCTCTTCTCAGTATCTTACATCAGTATAGTATATTTATGATAAATAAGAATACAAATAAAACCAATATTAAATTATTAACCAACTCTATTTTTAATCCATATTTTCTAAGATTTTTACCTAATGATATTTTTTCCTTTCTGTCTTCCTGTCTTTCTATTTTTCTTTCTGTCTTTTGTTGTTGTTCTAGTATCCCATCAAGTGAAACACATTATATTTAATTTTTGTCTTTAGTCTTATTTTTCTTAGACTTCCCTTGTTTTGATAATATTGACAGTTTTGAGGAATACTGGTCAGATATTTTTGTACAATGTTCCCTAATATGAGTTCGTCTGATTGATTTTTTTTTTTTCATGATTATACTGAGGTTATGTGTTTTTGAAAAGAAAACCATAGATACAATTACATCTACAATTCTCATTACATCATATCCTGGATACATACTGTCAACATCACTTACCTTTGATGTTGACCTTAATTACCTGGCTTAGTTATTATTTGTCAGATTTATCTATACCATTATAAAATTATCCACCACACCCCCCTTTATACTGTTCTCTCAGAAAGAAGTCACTGTGTGAAGCTCACAATCTTTAGGTAGGAGATTTTCCATCTCCTCCAGGACAGATTATCTTCGTAAATTACATAGAGAGCTTTGAGATCAGAATTATGTTTATTCTTATTTATTTATTTAAATATTTATTTTATCAGTATGGATTCCTGGGTATTAATTTTATAATCTAAATTATTTCTTTACTTGGATATTCCTACAGTTTAATATAAATTTGAACTCAACACCTGCATGTGGTTAAGTAAGGATGTGGGTCTTTGTTTATAGCAGATTTAGCCACCAATTTTTCTTACTCTCACTTCTGGTCTTACTCCCCAGAATCACTGATTTCACTCTGAATACCTACTTCCTTGCATACCTGTTTTCCCTCTCATTTCATCTCTGAATTTATCTTTGTTTAAAAGAACAAGTATACTCTTTTTAAAATTTCCCTCTAAACCCAGCATAGTTTGAAATTTGTAATAAGGAGAATTTAGAGTTCCTTTAGCTTGCTCTATTTTTAGAACCAGAAGTCTATTCTAATAATTTGTAAATTCTCATTGTAATTCAGTAAACTGATATTGTTACTAATGAGCATGACAGAGAATAGGGGAAAAATCCATCTTAGTTAAAAAACATGGAAATGTAAAGTAATTGTGAATTACTTTGGGCTCAACAATTCTAAAATCAGACTAAAGACTATGTCCTTTTTTTTCTATATAATAAACCATCTAATTGTTATTTATTGACTTGTTGAGGAGGTCTTTAGTTTTTTATTTAGATATACAAAAAATAGTGAAATATGTATCACACAGAATACAATTCCATTTTCAATTACAAAGAATATTACCAAATTAATTTTCAAATCCAGAAAGTTTTTAAAGTGAAAGAGGGGGACACCTGCATGGCTCAGTTGGTTAAATGACTGTCTTCAGCTCAGGTCATGATCCCAGGGTTCTAGGATCAAGTCCTACATTAGGGTCCCTGCCCAGCAGGGAGCCTGCTTCTCCTTCTCCCACTGCCTGACACGCCCACATCCTTACTTAACCACATGCAGGTGTTGAGTTCAAATTTATATTACACTGTAGGAATATCCAAGTAAAGAAATAATTTTCTCCCAGGGTTTGATGATGGAAAGGTAACTACATTAAGTCAATGGTGGAAGCAAATTACATCTATTTTAACATAAGTGATTTGAAATGAAATAAGTGTTACTCAGTGTGGCTTTTAGGAAGATGTGACTTTTTTGTTGAGGTCATTGTCAATTTCCAAAATGCTAAACAGAAATCAATAAATCATGCAGTGGGATTTGGCAACAAATCAGTTAATCTTTCATTTCAAGTGGAAATGTTTTTTGCCTGTATACTTTTTCTTTACTTTTCTAAATTATTTTTTAAATACCTATTTTAGCAAGATATAAAACACACAAAAATATATTTGTACACTTTTTCTTAAAGTTTTTTAAAAATTTATTTACTTGAAAGAGAGAAAAGGAGCAGAGGGAGAGGGAGAAGCAGACTTCCCACTAAGCAGGGAACCTGACTGGGGGCCCATCCCAGGACTCCAAGATCATGACTGGAGCTGAAGGCAGACACCCAGTTGACTGAGCCACCAAGGCACCTGTGTACACTTTTTCTTAACCCAGTATCTGAATTTAATATGCCTATGGTATTTTAATCCATTTACAAAATTGTAATAAATCATATTTTGGATTTTACATATCTCCTTTTATTGATTAATTACAAAGTCTTGGTATGTATTTTGTCATACATTTTAACATACGGACTATTACTTTGGTATTGTTTCTTCTTGTGTAAATGGATTAAAACAATATGCTTATCTTAATTGATGCTAAAGGGATTTGATAAATTTAAATGGACATTTCTGATGAAAGGATGGGAATTCAATTAATCAGCATATAAATGATAGATATCATTAGAAGCCAAAAGCAGCAAATATTTATTGAAAGACTTAAAAAATGAAGACCTTAACACTAAATTAAAGAAAAAAACAAGGGAATTCAGTATTATAATATTGTTTAGAATCATTTGGAAATATCTATCTAAAGCTGGAAAATAGTTAAAAGAGAAATAGTTTGTTGTTAAAGAGCAAGTGTTACAAATGTGCGTAAGGACAGGCAAACATGCCCTTTCTGGAGAGACTACTATAGCCAGTAGTGGCGTAGTGGCAAGAATGTTCATAATATTATGAATGTTCATAATAAGCCCTTTTTGGAGGCCAGTGATCTGGAGAACCAGCTGGACCAGACCAAAGATGAGTTCTATCTCTACTTCATAGGGAGTAGGTTTAAGAAATTTTTACCAATAACAGAGTTTTTCAGAAGTGCTTCAGGATTCATAAACATTTAATTAAATTTTTAAAATAATATATAATTATTTTAAACTGTATTTGAAAAATTAAACTGTATCTGAAAAATTCAAAAAAAATTTTAAATTTAAAAAATTTAAAAAATTAAATTAAAAATCAAACTGTATTTGAAAAATCTAGTAAAAATACTAGAATTTTTTTATAAAATTCTATAAAATTTTTATAAAGCCAATCATTTTTTAAAGATTTTTTAAAAAGATTTTATGTATTTATTTGATGGAGAGAGACACAGCGAGAAAGGGAACACAAGCAGGGGAAGTGGGAGAGGGAGAAGCAGGCTTCCTGCAGAGCAGGAAGCCTGATGCTGGGCCCTGGGATCATTACCTGAGTGGAAGTCAGACCCTTACCGACTGAGCCACTCAGATGCTCCACACTATAATATTTTTAATACTAAACTATGTAGCAGAGTCTTCAGATTTATTATGCAATTTCCTCACTGGTTAACCTGGGTTGCCTTGAATTTAGTATAAATTGTCTGCTACTATCTCATGACATTTGCTCAGATTCTTATTCATTAGACGTTTATTAGAAAGGTTGTAGTTCTCTACAGAAATTTTCCTAGAAATCATTTCTGTTTATATTCATTCATAGAAAATTGGGCCACCTGAGTGATTTAGTTAAGCATCTGTATTTGGCTTTGGTCATGATCTCAGGGTCCTGGAATGGAGCCCTGTGTTCATAAGGCTCCTTGCTCAGCAGGGAGTCTGCTTCTTCTTTTCCCTGTTCCTCCCTCTGCTTGTGCTCTCTCTCTCTCTCTCTCTCTCTCTCAAATAAATAAATAAATATTTTTTTTAAAAAGAAAATAATGCAAGTCATTATAAACATAGAGCCCATGTGTGCAAAGCTCAAATCAAAGCATCCTTGCATTGCAGGGATATTTGTTTGTTAAAGTTGCTTTCCAGGTTTCCAGAATACCATTCAGTAAATACTTGTGCTCAAGAAATATTTGTTTAAAAAAGAATGAGGAGCGCCTGGGCGTCTCAGTCCTTAAGCCTCTACCTTTGGCTCAGGTCATGATCCCAGGGTCCTGGGATTGAGTCCTGTCTAAGGCTCCCTGCTCCGTGGGAAGCCTGCTTCTCCCTCTCCCACCGCTTGTGTTCCCTCTCTCGCTGTGTCTTTCTCTGTCAGAGAAATAAATAAAATATTTTTAAAAAATGAAATTTGGGGCAGGGCTTAGTTTCTCAAGTTATGAAGATATCTTCTTCTGGTATAATAGAGGTGCAGTAAGTGGATCCATAATGCATTGAGCTATGATAATATAAAAATACAGATGTTGTAAGAATTTGTAACGTTTGGTGCCACTGGCATAACTTTTATGTTTATAAATGGTGTGATTTTAATGGTGGACTAAATGATTAGAGAGAATTTGGAGAAGGATGACTTAGTACAAAATTTAAAAGGAAACTGAAATTAGAAACTGGAAGTATGACTTAAACAGGCTCAAGATAAAATGACCAGTCATACTCTACCAGGATTAATTATTTCTTCAGCTAGTTTGGATGTGTCTGATAAGGCCTTTCAATATTAAAAACAACGTATCAAAACTTATCACACTAAAAGTAAAGATTACGAGAGATAATGATAACTAATTGGTCTCTCTTGTTGTGAATATGTTCCCAAGTCATTACAGTAATCCAGCTGAATTTAGAATTTAAGCTTCGAGTCAGAAGTGGAAAACAGAAATAAATGCAGAAACAAAACTCCAGTAGGAGTTAGAGAATTTATGATGAATTGTGAAATCAGGGATTTTTAGATTTTGAGTTTTTAAAATTTTCATTATATTATTCTTTTTCATAGGAGAGATATGATGGGTCTTTAAGAGTAGCACTGAAGGGGTGGTCATAGGCAAATGCAATCATCTCTGTGTCTGGACTTAGTGAGTACTGGGGCTTCAGTGGTAGAGTGGCTCATTGCAATTTCCCATGGATAAAGGAAGCCTAGCCTTGCTTTATATGTACAGCCAAAGAAGAATATAGAACATGGGGAGGTAGATCAGCCCCAGTAAAGTGAATTCTATTGAGTTACGGTGTTGTGAGAGAAGATTTTTTTTTAATTAAAATAATTTCACTCAAAACAGTTCAGTATATTTTTATAGCCTGATGGTGGGTATTATGGAGAGCATGTGTTGCGTGGAGCACTGGGTATGGTGCATAAACAATGAATTTTGGGACACTGAGGAAAAAATAAAATAAAATAAAATTCAAAAGTTAAAGAAATACTATATTCATCATATGGTACATGGAAATTCCCAAGTGTAAGAGGAAAAAAAATTTCAATTGTTTCTCTACATATTTTAAATGTATTTCAACTTATCTACACAGAGAATTTGCTCTCTTTCAGACGACTTAATGTGATATCAGAGACAAACATGACACACCCAACTGAAATGTTGATTCTTACATTAACTATAGATGACTATATTAGTAAGCACTTTTCTCAGTTTATCATTGGTGCCTTGGGAACTTTTTGGATCTTTATATGACTTATAATTGAAGTCTTATATTCCATGGAGGCAATTGTGATTCTTAATATCAAGTTTCCCTTTTTAAATTTTTAACAAAATCACTATCAAAGACACTAATGGGTTATTATCTTCTCTTTCCAAACTAGTTATGGGGCTTTAATAGCTTCTTCTTCTTTGACAGTATCATTTTTTTCTTCAACCAATTATTTGTGAAGACATTTCTCTCTCTCTCTCCTTCCAGTTTCCTATTTAGAATGTCCTCTAAATTTAAATAAAGGACAATCTTCAAATTTGAATTAGTTCTCAAAATCAATTTATTTCTCTGTTCCCCTCCTTTCATTATTGCTTCCATTCCCTAAGCTCAAGAATTCTTTATAAATATTTTCATTTTAAACACTTTAAAAAATCAAGTTAAAGAGTGATACTTTTGGGACAAGACATTTGACTCCCTTGAATATCTAAATTTTACTTTGAAATAACTCAATATCAAAGGAGTCTGTATCATCACTGGAACCTAGAAAAGTTCCTTCTAGTTGTCTGAAACTTAAAGGAGTGTTTTCCAAAAGAAAAGATGCAGGGTGAATTGAGGAAAATGGAGCACAAATCAAATATATTTTGTTGGGTACCAAGGGGAATTCCACTAGGATAATAAGTGAAATCTTCCCATCATCTCTCAAAACGCTCTCTAGAATGCTATCCCCTTGCATTCTATCAGAGCAGGAACCAGAGATGAGGACAGGGTATGGTGCACTCAGTGGAGAGAAGTAAATCTTACTACTGTCAGAACTTCCATCCCGTTTCACTGACTGTGGCAAATGGTCACCCCAGAATCTGCACACAGCTTGTTATCCACCCCCACCCCCACACTACATGACCTTTTGTTCTGTCATTTCCTTCTGTTCCCTCTGCCATGCAAAACAGGGCTTCTTTCTTCTCCCTTAGCTCACACTTACTACGGATCAAAGCCATCTGTCATGTAGTCTAAGAGCATATTGCATCTCCCCTTAGCAGCATTGCTGAGAGTTGCTCTGTTTGTTTGCATAATTATTTGATTAATGTCTGTCTCTTGCACTAGAATGAAGCTTCATGAAGTTAGGGTTTTCATGTGTTTTTACTCACCACTTTATAGCCAACCCAGGTTATTGGATAGATAATGGACAATCGATAAATATATGTTGAAGGAAGGAAAGGTAGAGATAGATTTTGAGATAACGAGGGTGAATGCGCAATAGCAAACAACTTGAAACTGAGAATTAGAAACCACTTCCCTAAAGTCCACTAGTAATTCCTTGCCACAGGCAATTTTTCCTTGTGCTATTCTTAGACTACAGATTATTGCAAGTTTATTTATCTTCTCTTCCAACTGCTACCTCAGGTTTTAGTCTGCCAAATCCTATTCTTTTTCTTTGCAGAGTAAATAATCAGTGTTTATTTTACTTTTTGTTGATTTTTTACTTTTGGATCTTCATTGTAGTGACATGGCTGTTAGGTGAGTAGTATTTCTTTACATTCATGATTATCACAAACCTGTTTCCTAAATTTAGTCCTATATTTCTCTGATATAAATAATGCTGATAAAATAGAAAACCAGAACAGTCAATATTTTTTAAACAGAATGCATATACTTTTTATATTTATAAATATATTTGTATGTGTAAATATGTAAATAGATAAAATATATCGTTTATAGGTATGAAATTAGGATCAGTTATAGTTGAATGGTAAATATTTTATTATTATAGACATCTACAGTTTTAAAAATTCCTATGATGTGATACTTATGTAATAATCAAAAAGTTACATAAAAAAGGGGAAAACAAAATTTTGATGATCTCTTTTTCTTCTTATTGTTTTTCAACAAACTAATCCAAGTATCTAATTTGATACAGATTTTTAAACATGACCTCAAATCATATCAATTTTGAAGTTGATTTACTTATCCTGAAAATTAACTCATGCTATTAAATTAAAATGGTCACATTATATCTTATTTTCTCCCAACCAGAGATTTAATTTACTATCTCTCCACTGTACATACGTTTAGAAGAAAAAAGGCACTGATATTCCCATGCACTTATAATTTTTCTACTGACAATTGAAACATTAAAGGAGATAGACAGGATGTTTTCCTATCCTCAGGTTAGTTTATTCACTAATGAAGCCATTCTGTAGTTCATGTTAACTGGAACCTCAGTTCCTCTGCCTTATCTAAAACAGGGAGGTCATTTTCTGTATAAATCCCATATGGATCAGTGGATTATTCATGCTTTATAATGTCATTCACGAATCTACACTAGATCTTCTCTCTTTTGCGCTGGCATTCTCTCTATTGTGCTGACTTTACTAACTTTCAAACAGGCCATTCCATGTAGGGATGGGGGATGCAGTGTGGGGGGTTTACATTTCTCTTCAAAGATAGATTGTAATGAATAAAAATACCGTGTGGTGAAAGCAAATGTCCTAAACTAGGTATTATAAATAACTGGGTTTTTTTTCAACCAATAAAATGAAATTCCTATATTTCAGAGGGAAAATAAAAAGGAAAGGAAACTAAAGAAAAGAGAAAACACAAACTAGAACAAAAAGCAAACTCTAAAGCTAACCTCAGTAAATAGGAGTATTAAATTTTGATGACCATTAGGGAGATAGAAGAGAGGGTTCAGGATTTGCAGTATAGGTTTAGGGTTCAAGTTATATTATCCACATAATCTGAAAAGCCCCAAATTGAAACATTTATCTAAGATTATCTGTGAGTAGTAATTCTCCAAGACATACTTATATAATAAAACTATAAAAATAAATTTTTGGGAGAGAGAAACATCAAGCACCAAATTCAGGAGTGTTTACCTTTGGCTGCATTGGAGAGGAATACAATTGGTAATATATTGGTGGTATTTTCTTAATCCACCTAAAATGGCCATAATGTCTGTTAGATTCTTTCAATCCTTTTATATACCTGGAGTGTCTTTTAATAATTTAAATTTAAATAAAAATCTAACTAAACAGTTTGTGTGGTTACACTCTAAATGCATCAAAAGACATTAAGAGAAAAGCTATTACTTTCCATAAAAATTTAAAATAATATTTTGTCTTTTAATTAAAAAATGAATGACAATCAGGAGAGTCTTTGTGCCACATAAAAAAAAGGTTAATACTCATGAATTTATTTTATGTTGTTTTTTATTCTTAATTTTATTTATATTTAAATTCTGTTCATTTATTTTTCAAATTTGTAATACATTTATGTGGTACAAAATTCAAAAAGTACAAAAAGAATAGTTACCTTAAAAGACTGTAAAATACAAAACTGATTTATGGAACTTGCCAATAGTGAAAGGGAAAATGTAATGAACAATTTGCAAAACAAGTTATAATGGCTGATATATTCACGAAACTGGCATGCAGATTAGGTTTAAATAGGTAAACCTTTGTCCTCTCCAGTGAATTTAGAAATATGACATCATAATAAATTATAAAAATTAGAACAAGTGCTTGATGTTCAGTTTAGCACTTAGAGTTTAGCATTGTGAATTCAGGAAGTGCTTGAAGTTGTATTTAGCCTAGAGCAACAACTCACAGTTGTGGCCCTATCTAGTTCTCTTTGACCCTGTCACAAATTCTGTCCCAAAAGAGAAGTATGCCTATCTTACATTGCTGCTTTGCTTCTCATTATTTGTTTTCAAGGTCTTTCAAGGTTTCTGGCTCTTTCTGTTTTTACATTTCTAGAATTTGAAGACTTATGTGAACATTACTCTGGTACTGCAGAAGCTACTCTGCCTGTTACTTGAGGTTTTTCTTTTCCTACAGATTCTTGAATATTAGTGCACTGCATCTTTCTTTTGTTGAAGTTGATTACTCCATTCTTCCTTTTTCAAAACATTCTTCTTTTCTCGTATTTCTCTTGGTGCACAGTCTAAGAGACTACCTTCCCTGTCTGCTTGAGCAGAAAGTGGCATGGGGAGAGCACAGTGGGTGAAAATGTGAATGCTGGGGCCATTTTGCCTCCGATGAGTTCTATCTGTGTCTTCATTTCTTTATACATAAGAAGCATATAAATTGACACTTATAGTATGGTTTTGAGGATTATATTTGCTCAGTTAAGAGTTAGCTAGTAATAATAGTAGCAATAGAAATTATAATGGTATTTCATATTGACATAATAAACTCTTTAGTGCCCACTTCTAACTATTCTCTTCCCAATCACCTTGCATAAACTAGTTTTATGTTGCAAAGATTAGGCACTCATTGAATAGATTTCAGAGGCAGAATGGTGCTTCCACTGATTTCAAATAATTCGTTTTCACCTTGCACTAAAGGAAGTATTGTTTTCTCATTTTATTTTTATTTATTTATTTTTAAAAACTCACATATTTATTTTAGAGAGAGAGTGAGGGGAGGGGCACAGAGCAGACTCTGTGCTGAGTATGAAGCCCCTGGCAGGGCTCTGTCTCATGACTCGGATCATGACCTGTCTAAAACCAAAAGTCAGACACAACCATCTCAGCCACCTAGGCACCCTTCTCATTTTAAACACAAAAACAAATGGCCTGTGCTAAAATTAAAACTTTGGAATTACATAATTTTATTCTCTTGTGGTTGATTAATATTTTGGCATGTTAATAAGTTAAGAGATATTTAAGCACATTATTATGGTGAAGATTTTGATTAATAGGGATGTCCTTCAGGACATATAAAGTTTGGAAGGATCAAATATTAATATTTTTCATAACTACTATTTTGTGGAATATTTTTTAGTGCATGTTTCTCTAGTTCACATAATATGAAGCCTATTTTTTAATTTTGTAAATGTTCAGAAAATATTTAAACAATTAATATTGAAAGAATAGGAACGTATGTACAACTAGTCCATTTAAGGTCAAATGAAAAAAAAATAGATTTTGAATATAGGAAAGTTAAATACACACACATGTACACACATTTTTATTCTCCATTATGAACAGAACATATATTCTTATTTTTGTATGCTAATATACAAGAAAATAACCAAACGTAATATTTGCATTATGAGTACCATTATAAATTTTAAAATTTAGCTTGTAGAACAACATTACTTATGTTTGAAGACCAAAAAAAAAAAAAAAAAGATAAACTATGTCTGCCTTTACCTGAAGGCATCTTATAAGATCAAGATGTTTTATTTCCATTTCCCCCTATTTTCTAATTCTTTGTGCTCAAATTACTTTTCTCATTAAAATCAAATTAAATCATAATTCCTTCCAGGCAAAAACACATATACACATTAAAAAGCATGATTTGCATTACAATTAGAATTCTTCCCACATTTAGTCAAAGAAAATGAGAGTTAAAGGATTTGCACACTGGATAATACTTGAAATCATAATTCAAAATATAAATCAATATATCCAGAGAGTATTAAACATTCATTTTAAATATCAGCCCAAACTGTCAGGTAATTAAGCTACCATTTTATTACATGGCATGATGATAGAGACCTCTGCATTCTTTGTTTTTCAGGCAGTAATAAAATATCTTGACAACATATTTACTGAAAGTAATTGCCATCTGAAGAAAAGTTAAAAAAAAAAAGTCTATTAAAACTCAAAAAAAACCCACCTTTATCAACTGTACCAAAAATCTTTCAAATAATAATTTTTAAAATATTAAATACTAAATTTGTTGTATGTGTGATGCTGTATAGTTTTGAAAATATTTTTATGAGCATTAATTGATTTGATCAACCCAGGGACCATGTGTTAGTAGCAATGTGACCATCAGGATCTGTAGGAAGATGAGTAAATAAATAACTAATTGAACATTAATAGATATAATAAATTAGATAAGTAATAAGCTGTCTCATGACAAAATTGCAAAAAAATGCAGTGAAAATGAACTCAATAATTCTGAGACCAAATTGTTTACCATGAGACCTTTTTAAATGCATAATCTTAAGTTCACTTCATTTGAGGCTTAAAGTACTTGTAGGTAAAAAAGGAATTGGCCATCTTGATCTTGATCTAACTTCATTTTTTTTAACTGGATTAATATATAGAGGATTCTTAAATATTCTGAGCCCATTAATAATGTGTGTTTCAGATTTTAAATGATAAAATATTAACTTCAGTTTTTTTTTAAGATTTATTTATTTATTTATTTGAGAGAGAGAATGAGAGAGAGAGAAAGAGCATGAGTGGAGAAAGGTCAGCAGGAGAAGCAGACTCCCTGCCGAGCAGGGAGCCTGATGTGGGACTCCATTCTGGAACTCCAGGATCGTGACCTGAGCTGAAGGCAGTCGCTTAACCAACTGAGCCACCCAGGCACCCATTCAGTCTGTTTTCAAATGCATTTTTTAAAAGGAGGTGAGATTTATCAGATTATGATGTTTGGAATGCCAAGGGCATGAGTGCTAATTCAAGATATGACTGGATTTAGACCTCAGAGACTCATCTACCCCGGGTCTTTCTCTCTGTTCTTAATTTGTACTTACATAGAAAATAAACTTCATTCCCAGAAAGACTCTTCTACATAAGAAATAGAGTCATCACTAGCACTTTATTTCCTGTAATAAAAAATTATTTAAAAATACTCAAGCTCTCCCAATGATCCATGGAAAATCACAAGGAAACTCTTCTTGCCCCTGTTTTTACTTTGACCATCTTTGAAGTAAACATTAGGCCATGGACTCTAATATTCTGATTGGCCAGCTTGAACCAGATCTCTTCTCCATGTCATTGCTGCAGCAGACATCTCTATATGATTACCATCTCCCTAAAATTAGGATAGTAGAGGAAGATGCAATATCAGACCCATTGCTGGACAAATAGTATACCAATACCACATTCTTCTGACTGGGAGCATATATAAAATTTTCTTTCTATGTATACATGTATACACCTAAAATTCCACCTCTTAAATGGTATAATATATACTGTCATCAAAAGAGGCTATCTTAATCAAAAGAAACTGTCTTCAAGTTTTTCAAGTTACTCAACTCAGTTTCAAATCTAAGCTGTCTGGGTGGTGTCTGTCCTTGTCAATCTTGCTTGTCAAGTAACTGTTAAGAAGTAAATATCATCAACCCTGATATACCCCAATGCAGTGAACAAACTATTTATATGACAGATATAAAACATATATTTAATAAAAGGAGGAGGAAAACCTTGGATGTGTATGTATTTTAATTTACAAACATGGGTTTGTAAGAACCTATCACATTCTTTATTTTCTATGAATCAAATTAATTTTTATTTCAAGCCTCCATCACCTCAGAATGGTGGGAAATATTCCCACGGGCAGAGTTATGCCTCTTACTAAAAGGCAGGGGATGCATAGGGTACCAAGACATTGAGGATGAGGGAGCCAACTCCCACTGATGATTAAGGAGAAATGCAATCTTCTTTCCCTTTCCCCCCAAATATTACAAATTTGTATTCTAACCACATTTTATTCCCCAAATGGAGATTCTGTTACCATTTTTAACATGCAATGCAAACTTAGATATTTTTGATAATTCTCCCAGGATGCCAAAATCATAGGTAAATGGACCTATACACAGGTTACTTTATAAAACAAAAGGTGAGAAATTTCTTATTTTTGGAAAACTTTCTCAACCTTTTCTTGTGATTCATATTTCTAAGAACTTTAGTTCCTTTTTTTTTTTTTAGATTTTATTTATTTATTTATTTGACAGACAGAGATCACAGGTAGGCAGAGAGGCAGACAGAGAGAGAGGAGGAAGCAGGCTCCCTGCCGAGCAGAGAGCCCGATGCAGGGCTCGATCCCAGGACCCTGGGATCATGACCTGAGCCAAAGGCAGAGGCTTTAACCCACTGAGCCACCCTGGCGCCCCTCGTTCTTTTTTTCTTTAGAGATTTTATTAATTTGCAAGAGAGACAGCACGGGGTGGGGAGGTTCAGAGGGAGAAGCAGGGCTCCATCCTGGGACTCTGGGATCATGACCTGACTGAAGGCAGACACCCAACCAACTGAGCCTTGAGAATTTTACTTCTTTTTTTTAAGGTTGTTGGGTTTTGTTTGTTTGTTTGTTTTGTTTTCTTTTGTTTTGTTTTTTGAAGATTTTATTTATTCGAGGGAGACAGAGAGAGTGAGCATGAGTGTGTCAGGCAGGGCAGAGTGAGAGGGAGAAGAAGAATCACCAGCGGAGTCCCCACTGAGCAAGGAGCCTGATACAGGGCTTGATCCCATGACCCTGAGATCATGACCCAAGCCGAAATTAAGAGTCAGATGCTTAGTGGACTAAACCACCCAGGTGCCCCAGAACTTTACTTCTTTATTATATTTTGAAAGGAATATTTTAAGATTAAAGGCTAATTTTCAAAATAAGTATCAGAGGAATATGTGAACTACATTGTTTCTTATAATTATTTTGTAAAAGAAAAACTTTAATAATTGCTCATATTAAAGGACGTCTGGGTGGCTCACTCATTAAGCCTCTGCCTTCAGCTCAGGTCATGATCCCAGGGTCGTGGGATCGAGCCCCACATTGGGCTCCCTGCTCAGCAGGAAGCCTGTTTTTCCCTTTCCCACTTCCCTCTGCCTGCCTGTGTTTGTGCTTTCACTGTCTCTCTCTGTCAAATAGATAAATAAAATCTTAAAAAAATAATTTCTCATGTTAAGATACATATGGATTTTGGAATTTATACCTTAGTTTTACATTCCTTCCATTATTGGCCAATAATTCTGAACCCAGTCTAATTTTATTTTTATTTATTTTTTATTAACATATAATGTATTTGTTTCAGGGGTACAGATCTGTGAATCATCAGTCTTAAACAATTCACAGCACTCACCATAGCACATACCCTCCCCAATATCCATCCCCCAGCCACCCATCCCTCACACTCCCCTCCCCTCCAGCAACCTTCAGTTTGTTTCCTGAGATTAAGAGTTTCTTATGGCTTGTCTCCCTCTCTGGTTTCCTCTTGATTCATTTTTCCCTCCCTTCCTCTATGATCCTCTCTCTTGTTTCTCAAATTCCACATATTAGTGAGATCATATGATAATTTTCTTTCTCTGATTGACTTATTTCACTTACCATAATACCATCTAGTTCCATTGTCTTTGCAAATGCCAAGATTTTGTGTGTGTGTTTTTTTTTTAATTTTATTTATTTGACAGACTGAGATCACAAGTAGGCAGAGAGGCAGGCAGAGAGAGAGGGGGGAAGCAGGTTCCCCACTGAGCAGAGAGCCCAATGAGGGGCTTGATCCCAGGACCCTGGGATCATGACCTGAGCCAAAGGCAGAGGCTTTAACCCACTGAGCCACCCAGGTGCTCCAAGATTTTGTGGGTTTTGATGGGTGTATAATATTCCATAATAAATATATACCACATCTTCTTTATCCATTAATCTGTTGATATACCTAGGCTCTTTCCATAGTTTGGCTACTGTGGACATTGCTGCTGTAATCATGCGAGTGCATGTGCCCCTTTGGATCACTACATTTGTATCTATAAGGTAAATACCTAGTAGTGCAATTGTTTGGTCATAGGGTAACTCTACTTTCAACTTTTTGAGGAACCTCCATACTGTTTTCTGGAGTGGCTGCACCAGCTTGCATTCCCACCAACAGTGTAGGAGGGTTCCCCTTTTTCCGCATACTTGCCAACATCCATTATTTCCTGACTTGTTAATTTTAGGCATTCTGACTGGTATGAGGTGGTATCTCACTATGGTTTTGATTTGTATTTCCCTGATGCTGAGTGATGTGGAGCACTTTTTCATGTGTCTCTTGGCCATTTGGATGTCTTCTTTACAGAAATGTCTGTTCATGTCTTCTGCCCATTTCTTGATTGGATCATTTGTTCTTTGGGTGTTAAGTTTGATAAGTTCTTTATAGATTTTGAATACTAGCCCTTTATCTGATATGTCATTTACGAATATCTTCTCCCATTCTGTCAGTTGTCTTATGGTTTTGTTGACTGTTTCCTTTGCTGTGCAAAAGCTTTTGATCTTGATGAAGTCCCAATAATTCATTTTTGCCCTTGCTTCCCTTGTCTTTGTCAGTGTTTCTAGGAAGAAGTTGCTGTGACTAAGGTCAAAGGGGTTGCTGCCTATGTTTTCCTCAAGAATTTTGAAGGATTCCTGTTTCACATTGAGGTCTCTCATTCATTTTGAATCTATTTTTGTTGTGGTGTAAGAAAATGGTCCAGTTTCATTCTTCTGTATGTGACTGTCCAATTTTCCCAGCACCATTTGTTGAAGAGATGTCTTTTTTTTCCATTGGGCATTCTTTCTTGCTTTGTTGAAGATTAGTTGACCGTAGAGTTGAGGGTCTATTTTGGGGCTCTCTATTCTGTTCCATTGATCTATGTGTCTGTTTTTGGCCAGTACCATACTATCTTGATGATTACAGCTTTGTAATAGAGCTTAAAGTATGGAATTGTGATGCCGCCAGCTTTGGTTTTCTTTTGAACCCAGTCTAATTTTAGAATTTTGTAACATCAAAACCATAAAATCTTTCTTCAGTAGGACAGAGGCTAGACCTTACTGTGTAGCCAAATGAGTTAAGTCAGTAAGCAGAAATGTTAGTTCAATATGAGTGTTCCACAAATATAGTTTTTTCTTAGAGTACTCTCTTATTCAGACACTCTTTACAAGAGGTTGGATGAGTTATAAAACAATATTGCTTTCTTTAAAAAAATATTTTACTTACTTATTTGAGAGAGTGAGAGAGTGAGCACGAGCAGGGGGAGAGGTAGAGGGAGAAGCAGACTCTATCTACACTGAGCAATGAGCCCAATGCAGGACTTGAGCCCAGGACCCTGGGATCATGATCTGAGCTGAAGGCAAAAGCTTAACCAATTTAGCCACCAAGGCACCCAATAATATTGCTTTTAAGAACAACTAATTAGAAATTAGATTCTATATTCTTATACTTGTTAATCTAAATTGTGAGTAATCAGAAACTTTGTATGAAGGGTTGTGGTTAACTCAATCTGAACAGTCAAATCTTTATTTCTATCAAAGCCAGCTCTTGTCCATATCTTTATTCATTTTTTTTTTCTTTATTTGGAAGTCCCTGATGAACACCTTCTGCTTGGAGAAATAAAGCAATATTATTCTCCATTCCACTCAAACATATGCTGCTTCATTGTGACCATTGAGGGGAATTTTCAACTGTCGAGGGGATTGTTGTAGGTATTTAATAAAAATGCATGTTAGATTTTTGGCAGAGTCAAGGAATGGGAAATACCTGGGGAGGATTTGTCATGTGTGATTTATGGTTTCTCAAGTATGTTTTGTTGATGATACAGGGAATTACACATAATTAAATTAGTCTTGGGAAATGCGAAATTAAAGGAAGACAGATTCTTTTCCATCATATTTATCAATGTTTTTAATAGGCTGAAGTGTAACTTGAATCTTCAAGAAGAGCAGATGGAATTTCTGTATATCTCAGAGTATTTGACAGTGAGCCATTTTTGATGGTACACTGTACTGAGCAATCTTGGGAAATTTCAATATAGACTTGTATTATATTATATTAGAGTTGTAAGTATCCTTACAAATTATCTGACTGAACACATTTATTTTACAGATGAGGAAATTGGGGCCCAGAAAGAGCTCTAAATTTTCCTAAATTCTATTTAATGGTAGATAGAATAAGGAATTCATATTCATGTTCCAGGTCAGAGATTTTTTTCCCCAATACATTATGCTCAGTTTTAGTAGTTAACTTCAGTGCCTTAAAATATTCAGTTATTGGCCAATAGTGAATTTAATAAAACTTAGCTTTATTATCCAAGTAAGGATGACAAATGAGGCAAAATATTGAAGACCCTGTTGTCAAAGATTATAACTTGCCTATAGTCTAGGGAAAGGTGACCTTTACATTTTCAAACCTTGAAAGAATTTCAGTAAGACATGTAACAAGTGAGATAAGACTAGAGGACACTTCCTGTAATGTTCCTTCCCACTTCGGAAATAACGGAATGGAATTTTAGTAGAACTCCAGAAACAACTCAGGCAGAAGAGAAAAAGTGCTAACAGGTACACAAAGAAACAGTTTAAAGGGAACTGATTCCAGGATTCCTGGGTGGCTCAGTTGGTTAAGCTCCTGCCTTCAGCTCAGGTCATGATCCCAGAGTCCTGCATCCAGATCCTTGCTCAGCAGGGAGCCTGCTTCTCCCTCTGTCTCCTGCTTTCACTGCTTGTGCTCTCTCTCTTCGGAAAGTAAATAAATAAAATCTTAAAAAAAAAAAAAAAGGCACGGGGCAGGGAACTGATTCCTCTAGACTCTGAATGATGTATCACCAACAAAAGCATTCATTGTTGTGAAGTGGGGAGAATTCTTGCTTTAGCGAACTCTTAATGAGGGTTAATTTACCAATCTGTAGTTTCAGTACTAGGTAAATAAACTCTTTATGTCTTTGTCCTAGAAAGAATTTGTGAGAAATCTAGTATACAAAACCCTAAATCCTATGCCCCTATGGCCATTGATCTATGTGATGCCACCGAGATACAGCACTGAGGAGAGGTTAGACATTTCAATATTTTTATGAAGGTGAACAAGGACAAGAGAAAGGACATGAATTGATTTGCTTTTCTGTTCTTTCTAATACAATATGTAGTGAGGCCCAGAGACTACCAGAGATATTTCTGTAATCTCTTGGTTTTGCCAGTGATTTCATAGTACAACTTCCCATAAATCCACCTGGTATCAATTCAATGGAAAATTGAGTCTCTCTAGGCCATTTCAGAGTCTCTTTGATTTTTCCTCAAAAACCTCTGAAATGCATCAACATTGGGTATAACTTTTATTTACATTTAAGCCAGCTATACACTAGGTCAATAAGCCAGTCACCTTACTCTTTTTTTCAAATTCCAACCATATGTACAATACACATTAACATGACTTGCTGTATATGCATTTACCACAATATCAGTGGCAAAAATTCCCCAAATTTTCTGTCATCTTTTATAAAGGGAAGCCACTTGAATCCCACAAAAAATAGTCCTTTTCTCAACTAAATCTGTCATTCATTTTTGCAAGAGGAGTTATTGTTTTGTATTTAAAAAAACGAACAAACTTTCCTTTTTCTCCCTTTTCTTCTCTCTGTTTCTCATTGTGTTTCCAGAAAGGTCCTTGTTTGGAACTTTCATCAATGGGAACTAATGAAACTTCTTTAGCAAATGTGTTTCCCTGAACCAAAACATCTTAAATATAATGATTTCTAAAGATCTAGAACTCAACACATTGTTAGTCCCACAGACCCTCAACTAAAAGACAAAGCAAATCCTTAGCATCAAATGTGAATGTCACAGCAATTGATGCTCTACTAAACCTCATACAATAGCATCATCCTCAAAGAGAAGTTATTCCAAGAACCAGTCCTTAGTATAGTATACATGAACAATGCTTCTAATCTAGATATGGTATTATTTGGGGAGAAAAAGAGAAGAGAAAGATAAAGTTTATATTCTCAGGCAATATATGCAAATTATCCAAAGTCCCACTAATGAACATAGTCTTTAAGATGTTAATTGTGACATTAAAATTTCCTTATATTAGGCAAATTTTGTAATAATTACACAATTTCTTTCTCTCTGAAATCAAATCTTGCACAATTTAGAAATTTGTAAAATGTCAGTAATAGTTTGCTGATCTTTCTTGAGTGCACTTTCTTCATTTACTTTTCAATCTTTAAATATCCCTTTTCATGTCCATTTTGGGGAGCCCCTCTTCCATTAAGGAACTAAAAGAAGGATCCCTATCACTCATACATTTTCAGTCCTTGCTTTCTTCTTAGATCCAGCATTGCTAATGAAAAATCTGATATTGATAAGATTCTTCTGTCATATTATTTTCTTCTTTATATGTTTTTATGATCTTCTCTTTAACCTTGTTATTTTTGTTCCTTACTAAGTATTATTTACTTATTTATTTGGTATATATGTGTATCTTCCATCATCTCCAGCACAGTTGCTTGAGCTATTTCTTTAATAATTTCCTCCCCTTTGTTTTCTCTGTGGTCTCTTTATAGAATAACTAATAGTTCATTATTAGACTTTTTACAGTTTTTTTTTAAATCTTTTATTTTTTATAGGACTTTTATCTCTCAGACTTCGGTTCTTTACTTTTGGACTGGGCTTTTCTGAATTTAATTTTTCAATAATTTGTTGATTTAAATAATGGAAATCACATTTTAAATATAATAATACTTCTTGTCTTAATTTTTAAAATTCCTTTTAGATCTCATTTTGGTCAAGTTCAAGAGATGTGGTAATACTTTTAGTCTTCCTTTATTTACCAATTAGAAAGTTTTATCTCATCTTTTCCATCGTTAGCTAATTCTTTTCTTTGTTTATCTAGGGTATTTATTTGCCATAATTTTGGCTTTTCAGAAGTGTATGATGATTCATGGTTTTCCATTCATTCTTTAAGATGTGGAACAGGAAATCTGCCTTATATTTTAGCTGGAATTTTCACTTCGGTAGACAGAAATCTTGTGCTTTTTTTTTTTCCCCCTGCCTGAACGTCTGTGTTTTCATCTGCTGTTATCTCATTTTTAAATTGTTTCTTGTATTATTTTTATCTAACATGGATTTTGGGTTTCTCATTGTGTCCTCTATTTGTCTTTGTTGCTCTCTGTCTCTTTGTGCCTTGTATAGACACACTTGGCTTTTGTATTTTACCTAGCCACCAAGTGCTCTCTTGTGATCTCACTGTGGTCTGCATGTTTAATTATGTCACAAACTTATATTTATTGTTATGGAGTAAGTGGATTTTATTTCTCAGACGCCTTTTGAGCCTCACGAGGGTGAGTGGGTATTGTAGAATCTCTTTCTATCACCTAAGTTACTATGACTAGTGAGTAGGGATTTCAGCTGTGAAAGTAGACCTGAACCATGATCTTCCCCTTGAATTTTTACTGAAACTCCTACAACAGAACTCATTCCATCTTAGTGGGCCATATTCTGGGGGATATGATCTTACTCTGAACTATTTTAAGGAAACAATCGGTTTATTTTTCACAACTGAACTCATTATTACTTGAAATCTGTTCCTATTTGTGACTCTTTTGGAGAATAAATAAGGAATTTGGGGGGGACATGGCTGGGGGGTTTGATTCTAATGTCATTACTGGAAAGGTTATAAATGGTGTTTTAAACAAGTAAGATAAGAATTTCCTTCTGTGTTTCATCTATGTCTTTTTCACACATATGCCATTATTTCAGTAAATCTTATGTATATTTTTGCTATTAGCTCTGTTACTTAATTTTTTATCCAAGTTATTACCTCCGGGTAATATATTCTTTCTGCTTTTCCTTTCTATGTTTGCTCCTGTCTCTTTAGTTTTATTTCCTTTCTTTGAAGAGCTATTGAGGGAGGAAAAAAAATGGACTTTTGCCCTCATGGAAAATGTTTTCCATGATTTTTTCTAGATTTAGACATTTACCTGTTTTCCATTAACAGAGGCTGTGGTTTTTACTTCCGGTACTTTCCATGGGGAGGACCAGGAGTGAATTGATCTTAAGCACTTATTTCAGCACTCCAAGGTTTTCAACTCATTTAAAGGAAGTAATGGGATTGTCTACTTCATGGAGTTGTTATTATGATTAATAGTTCATGTATTATAATATAATGTCTTAGAATTTAAAAACATGAGGTCAGGCGTGCCTGGGTGGCTCAGTCATTTAAGCATCTGCCTTGGGCTCAGGTCATGATCTGCCTTGGGCCTAGGATGGAGTCCCATAAGGGCTCCCTCCTCAGTGGGGAGTCTGCTTCCGCCCCTCCCTCTGCCCTTCTCCCCACCTCTCTGCTCATGCTCTCTCCCTTCTTTCCTGTGTTCTCTCTCCGTCTTTCAAAAATTTTTTTAAATTTATTTATTTGACGGAGAGAGAGAGATCACAAGTAGGCAGAGAAGTAGGCAGAGAGAGAGGGGGAAGCAAGCTCCCCGCCGAGCAGAGAACCCGATGTGGGGCTGGATCCCAGGACCCCGAGATCATGACCTGAGCCGAAGGCAGAGGCTTAACCCACTGAGCCACACCCAGGTGCCCCACTCTTTCTTTCAAATTAATAAATAAAAAATATTTTAAAAAACATGAGGCCAATGTGATTTTTTTTTAAATTTACTCCTTTTTGGTGGTAGGAACATGAGGATTTCCTATATTCTTATATTTAAATTTTTAAACTAAAAGAACAGATGCATCAAAACCTCTGAGTAAGGGGTTAAAAATAATATTCAGTGTGTACATCTTAATATTTTTGTATGTGCCATATATTCTATTTCTGCCAGAAAACATAATTAAATAGTACTGATTGCCTATTATTCAGTAATATACCTCAGCTAGGTATATGATATACCTCTTTTGTATGTAGGTATGACTAAAAAAAAAAGCAACTATTTTTAAGCAAAAGTTATCTGAATTTATTATCAAATCAAAAACATTTTTCCTAAAAAGCTAGTATCAAATATTTTATGGTATAGGGGACATGAATTAAGAGCATATCTTTCAAAAATTACAGAAAAAATAAAAAATTGAAATTATTTCAAATGGAATGCTAGATTTCACTTCATAACTAAAATTCCACTACCCACAGGTTCCATAAATTTTGTTCAGACTATTCTGGAGATAGTTAAAATGGGAGGCCTTAAATTAATTTCCCCCATATAGTATCTTTAGTATATTTTATAAGCATGTTTCTTTCCAACTGTGTATGAAACTATTTTATCAATTTTTCTTGTGTTGTATCCAGTGGAAATAGAACATTATATTACAAAATGAATTTTTAAGTGGGAAAGAATAAGAAAAATTTGCAATCTTTACCAGTTCTGCCAAGCTCATACAGGGAAATCTTAGACAATAGATAAAATTTTAGAGCTAAAGCCTCCTGATCTTCTAGTTCTTCTGAATCTCACTAACTTTAACTGAACATCCTACTAGTACAAAGCTCTGTGAAACGCTGCATGACATAAAGGTTAGCATCTGTTACCCTCCCCTCACCTTTTCAGGAAGATTTTTATTACCCCCATGTAACAAAGGAAAATGGAGTAGTTTGGGTACTTAATCAAATTACCCAAGGAATTATAGTGCAAAGGTGTAAAGTGGAGAATGTCACCCCAAACCGAATCCTGTGATCCCAAGGTTAGTGCTGGTTTTATTATACCTTGATACTTCTATTTTTGTAATTCATGTTCAAGAGAGATAGGTGACTTGCCCAGCATGTATTTTAAAAAGGGCAGGTGAGGAGCGCCTGGGTGGCTCAGTGGGTTAAAGCCTCTGCCTTCGGCTCAGGTCATGATCCCAGGGTCCTGGGATGGAGCCCTGCATTGGGCTCTCTGCTCGGCGGGGAGCCTGCTTCCTCCTCTCTCTCTGCCTGCCTCTCTGCCTACTTGTGATCTCTGTCAAATAAATAAATAAAATATTAAAAAAAAAAAAAAGGACAGGTGATATTGAAACAAGCACTCTTCTCATTCCCAGGCCAAGTTTACTTCACTGTGTGTCAAAAAACTGAGCCTCCCTACATGGCAACTGAGGCAGGGGAATGGTAAAGGAGGCCGGCGTTGAAAATTAACTATAGGATGTCACATCCTACGTGCTTTGAAATTAAGTGAAGTTTAAATGCTTGGTCACAAAGCCAAATATTTTCAGTTCTATGCATTGTAGCCAGCCTGTTTGTGGTATTTTACTGCAACTAGAATAGGAACTGTAACAGATGGGATGAAAAGTTGATAACCAAGGATGGCAGATCCAGTTATCCCTAAGGAAATGTGATTTAAAAAGCATCTTGATAAAGACAGGAAGACCAACTGAGCTAAAACAGCTGCAATTGCAAAGCAAAGTAACAACTCAGATGTATCCTTTTTTTGATGTGCACTCTCTTGACAATATAACTGTCCACAGAAGGAACAGAAGGGAGTGTGTATGTGTGTGTGTGTGTGTGTATTCTGCAGACTTTAGGCAAAGTTTGCACAAAGGGTATCTGTAGCAACTATTCTTCTTAAGCTGAATAGTAAGGCTTTTTCCATTGTTCTTCCTTCTTCAAGTCTCCCAGTCATACAGATAACATATTGGCTAACTTTATTTTGAGCATATGGTTAAAGAGTGCCTCTTCATGAGGATGAATTAATTTATGTCTGCACCTGGTACGAGCAGCTAGAGAATCTCCTGTTTAACAAAAAAAGTTGGCTAGACTAATGGAAGTGGAAATTAATGTTCAACATTATTTTATAAAACAATGTTGTTATTAATAGATATTAATCAGAACCTTAAGGAGAAGAAAAAAATTAGCTACTTAAATATAGTGGATAAAAAATAAAAATAAAAACAACCCCCCAAACACTCTTTTCTTCATTGCCAGCCCTTTGCAGAAAAAAATGGCCAAAATACTAGTAAGGAAATTTGCCAGACTTCAAGGTCTGACTCCACCAGAGATATATCTATATCATTTTAATTTATGTCCTCCATTAACAGGTAGTAGAGAATCATCTTTTTCTCCCATATGTTATTTTACAAGCCAATACACCTGACCTTAGATCAGGCACACTATAGCAGAATTCTGAGAGACAAGGGCAAACTTGCAAAGTAATCTTGTCAGCAAATAACCCATAGGGGATCTTGGAGATATGTTGTCACTGAACTTCCAGATCTTTAACTTGCTACTAAAGTTTGTCTTGTGATTAGATAACCCTGTAAAAGGTAGAGTGGCATTTTACTAGCTAATTATGGATCAAAATAGTTATATCTCAAGGAATCTAAGCTGAGTCAACAATTGTCAGAAAATTTATATCCAAAAAATATAATGTGAAATAGAAGGGGAGGCATAAAATGAATAAACAATATAAGAAAAATGCTTTGCTTCACACATTACCCAGGAGACAAGAAGTCTTAAAAAAGTTTTATATCTGTCTGAAATGTAGAAAACACAAGGATATTTTCCTCACTACTCTTAGAACCTCTTCAGTGTCACTCCCAAGTCAACATTTCAAATCTCCCTGTGGAATTACACTGTCATATTTTTATATTTGCTTTTACCTTTGCTAGAATTATTTAAAACTTAGAAGAAGTTGCTCTATATTGTAAAAGTAAAGGACATTGTAATTGAGAGCAATATTCTAAACTTAGCTCTTGATGCCAAAGATAGATTCAGGGCTAGTGATTGAAAGTAATGGTCATGGGGTACCTGGGTGGCTCAGTGGGTTAAAGCCTCTGCCTTCGGCTCAGGTCATGATCCCAGGGTCCTGGGATCCAGCCCCGCATCACATCGGGCTCTCTCCTCAGCAGGGACCCTGCTTCCCCCTCTCTCTCTGCCTGCCTCTCTGCCCACTTGTGATCTCTGTCTGTCAAATAAATAAATAAAATCTTAAAAAAAAAAGTGATGGTCATGTATGTTCCTAACAAAATGTGGTGATAACATTTTCATATTTCTTTATTTTATTTTATTATTGTTTTTTAAAGATTTTATTTATTTATTTGATAGACAGAGATCACAAGTAGGCAGAGAAGCATGCAGAGAGAGAGGAGGAACCAGACTCCCCGCTGAGCAGAGAGCCTGATGCAGGGCTCCATCCCAGGACCCTGAGATCATGACCTGAGCCGAAGGCAGAGGCTTTAACCCACTGAGCCACCCAGGTGCCCCAATAATTCTTTATTTTAATAAGTATTACTTCAACCAAAAACAAACAAACAAACAAACAAACCAAGCAAAACAAAACAAGAATTCTAGGCTTCAGTTAATAGAACATTTGTTTCTTTATATAATACTTTTTAAAAACTTTTGCTTTTCACAGAAGGTATATTTGTGAATTATTTTCTAGGTTAATAACTTGTACACTGAAAGTTCCTTGGGATATTGTTTTTAGTTGATATATATTTTTAAATTTATTAGAAAGAAAGAAATACACACATTATGTCTTATCACTTGTTTTGGAGACCACTGAATTCTATAAAATTGGCAGTATTTATTATATACATTAAACATAATAAGTACCTAAAAACATACTATCAAGATTTCTGTTTGATATATGAAGGAAAACTGATGATATGTATTTATTGAAAAAGTAATACCATAAAACATATTATACAAATCATTGGAGGTGGATGAAGCAAGTAATAATGATAAGGACAATGATAATAATAATATAATTATAATTGTTATGCTTCTCGGTAAAATTGGAAATCTGAACATATTTTCTCTTTACAATTTCCCCCTAAAAGCCAAAGGGAATATATTGAAAAATTAAATGGCATACATTGCTGAAACCAGGTAGGCATGACTGCCTAATAAACATCAAGGCTTTTCTACAATGTGTTCTGGAGGTATGATGGTTTAAAAGTAAAAACAACACACCTATTCTGTTTGACATGTAATGAAAATAATTACATATGAAATTAAGTGGAAGCAAACCCATTAAAATGGGAAGGTTTTAGGCTCAAGTTCTTGCTCAGGAACCAAGAAGGGTACATGGCATGCATACAAAGGGTCAAATTCAAACAAAAATCTCTTGTAGTGGTGCTTCCTCTCTTCTTTTTGTATGCTTATGACAACAGTGGTACCATTGGAAAAGAGAGTTTTGCGTTCCTATCATGCTGTCACTATCAACATTGAAAATTTGAGTGAAGTACAACATGAAAGTGCCTAGTACTGCACAAGTAATTGCACAATTACAGGGAGAAGAAGAATTTGTAAGATATAAAGTTGCTGGTTAAAAGGACCGCATGTCAGGAAAGGAAGAAAGTGGTCACCCAAGGACTTGGGTCCAGCACAGTGCTGTTCTTTATCCTAACACAATGACAGGTTTTAATTTATATCAGAGTAACCCAAGATCCTCTTCAAGATTTTTCTTGATGATTGATACAAATGGAGATGCTTTCTAAATTTCAAGTAAGGAAGATAAGCCATTATGTCCCTTAAAGGAGAGAATGGCACCTGTACTAAAAGTTATCAAATAAGAAAGATGTTTTTGATGTTTTATTTCCATGAATAAGCTTCAAGCCTTTTTAGATCTTCAATGTTATACCCTCTTTGTTCTTAAGAACAAATACTGTTAACTTCCTTTATTTTCACATATAAATCTGACCTCTTCTGAAATGTGTAGCTGACCCTTTTAATATATGTTATCAGTATACCTTTCAAGAAGACTCTTTAAAGTTTGATAACTTGTGACTGTAAGGTCTATTTCCCACCCACCCTAAAGATGTATTCATTTATGTGGAAGTGGTTTTTATCACACTCTATAACTTATTAAACTAAAATAACTATAGACATAAAATCTCCATTCTTCATTAAAAGATTTTAATAGGGATGTTCATAGACTGACAGAACCCATAACAACTCAATTCTGGCAATTATATTCATGTCCCTCAGATTAAGCAAAGAGAAAAATAGCATTAGAGATATGAATATGAATACACTAAGCTGTTAAATATGTGAAGAATAACTTGAAATTTTAGAACAGATATATCTCCATAAAACATTCTGCAAAGTATAAGTTAAATCTTTTGAAAATACTTAACTTCTGTTTGCAACTGAAATCTTGAGAATATTATACTGCATATGATACCAATTTAAAATAATTATGATGTAGTATAAGTGATTATAAGAATAGAAACTATAAAAAATCAACTCACAAAACTCAAAGGCAAAAAAAATATTTCCAAGAAATCATATGAAATAATTCAAACATTAAAACTAAATCTGAGAATAGCCAAAGGCAGAACTGGATATAGGGAAGGAACCAGAATAGGTACAGATGCTAATAGCTATGAATAAAATTTTTAAATTAAGAACTAAAGAATATAAAAACCAAACAGTCAACACTGTAAGAAGTGAACAATGTAAGAGAAGGAACTGATCCTGAACTAAAACACAGCGGTGAGAAGGAGAATTTTCATACACGTATACTTGAGAAAAAAATATATTGCACAGGTAGGGACATAGTGAGAAAATCACAAAAGTTCCAGCACAGAGTAAAAAATAAGTAAATAATAAGGCACTAAAATAAATGAAACAGATTATCTAACCCCTTTCTCTCCATCCCCCGAAGCCCCAAAATAATCTGGTGGGCAACAGACTTGTCTATAATATTAAAAATTTTGAGGTAATTGTCTTAACCCATTTGGGTTGCTATAGCAAAATAGCACAGACAGGTTCAGATCCAAGATGTGGACATAGGAACTTTCTGAAAACCTGTCTTCCCCTGCAGGCACTTTGAATCTACAGCTACACACACAGCAACTCTGTGTGGAAAAAAAAAAAAAAATACAGAAACTAGCTGAGCAACTCCTACATATCAGGCATGTAGGAATATCACCCACTTTGAAATGGTTAAGAAAGGCTGAGAAACACTCTTGCAATAACCCACAACCCCAGCATAGAGCCATACAACCTGGGGAGAACTCCCAACTCACAGCTTCTCCCTGAGGAATAAAGTGTTTGGGTCCAACATCTAATATTCCAATTTTTAAGACTGGGGATGGGCTCCCAAAACACCCAGGTCTGAAAGCTAATGGGGCTATGTCTGTGAGAATAACAAGACTAGAGCAAACACAGAAGTAATTTTAAAGGACTCCTGAAGACTATCCCCCAGGCTTAGCACAGAGGGAGCAGACAAAAAATTCCTAGATCCCAGTCTTATCCTGGTAAAGACCTATTTGTGTACTTTAAAAGGAACAAAAAGAAAAAAGAAAAAGAGTGAAGATCGCTTAAGGGACTTAAAGGGATACATCAAACAGACCAGTATACACATTACAGGGTACCCAGAAGGAGAGAAGAGAAAGGGACGGAAAGTTTATTCAAAGAGATAATGGCTGAAAATTTCCTAACCAGGGAAAAGAAATAGACACCCAGATCTAGGAAGACCAGACTATTTCAAATATGATGAAACCAAATGGACCCACACAAAAACACATTATAATTAAACTGTCCAAAGTTAAGACAAGGAGACAGTCCTACAAGAGAAAAACAACATCTTATGAGGGATTCATGAGGGAACCCCCATAAGACTATTCCCAGATTTTTCAGCAGAAACTTTCCAGGCTGGAGGAAGTGGCATGATGTATTCAAAATGCTGAAAGAAAACAAACAAAAAACTGCCAACCAAGAATACTTTACCCAGTAAAGTTGTTCTTCAGAATTGAAGGAGAAATAAAAAGTTCTCCAGACAAACAAAGAACTTCAGAGGTTCATCACCACAAGACCAGCCTTATAAGAAATGTTAAACGGAATTCCTTAAAAACCAAAACAAAAGGGTGCCAAATAGTAACAGGAAAACATACAAGAGCAAACATGTATACTCTAATGTTGTAGTGATGGTGGGTAAATCACTTATAAATCTAGTATGAAGGTTAAAAAATGAAAGTATTAAAAATAACTATAACTATAATTTATGATAACAAGGTAAAATGATGTATATTGTGACATTAAAATCATAAAATATTGGAGAAGTGTAAAAATAACTGTATGTTCAAAATTAAGTTCTTATCAGTTTAAAATGGGTTTATAAATATAAGATGTTTTATGTAAGCCTGGTGATAACCATAAAGCAAAAACATATAATAGATACACAGAGGATAAAGAGAAAGGAATCTAAGCATACCACAACAGAAAGTCATCAAATCACAAGGGAAAAAAGAAAGAAGGAAAAAACAACAGAATTACAAAACACCCAAAAAAACAATAAATCAAATGGTAGTTGTAAGTCCATACCTATGAAAAATTAATTTAAATGTAAATAGACTAAGTTCTTCGATCAAAAGTCATTGAATGGCTGACTGGTTATAAAAGAAGGCCCAACTATGCACTGTTAAAGGAGGTTCACTTCAGCTTTAAGGAAACACACAAACTAAAAAATGGAGAGATAGAAAAAACTATTTCGTATAAATGGAAACCAAAAGAGAGAAAGAATAGCTATATAAGAGTAGCTATGCTTATATGAGACAAGACAGACTTAAGATATAAACTGTAATAAACAGTAAAAAGGTCATTACATAGTGAAAAACCAGTCAATTCAACAGGAAGACATATCATTTTAAATATTTATACAATCAAAATGGAAACAACTAAATATATAAAGCATATTTTAATACACCTGAAAGGTGAAAACAACAGCAATATTTAAAAAGTAGGGGACTTCAACTCTCAACAATAAATACCCAACTCTCAACAATGGAAAGATCATTTAGTCAGAAAATCATTTCTGGACAGAAAATCAAAAGGACACATTTGGCTTAAACAACACATTATACCAGATGCACTTAATGGACATTTACAGAATATTCTATCCAATAGCAACAGAATACACATTCTTCTCAAGGGCACATGAGCATTCTTTGAGATAGATTATACGCTAGGCCATAAAACACATTTAATAAATTTAAAAAGATCGAAAGTATATCAAATATCTTCTCCAACCACCGTGTTTTTTATGAAACATAAGGAGGCTGTTCTTGGAGATTGGTTAGCAATGATTTTTTTGGATTTGACACCAAAGGTAAAGGTAACAAAGGGAAACATAAACAAGTGGGATCATATCAAACTAAAAAGGTTCTGTACAATAAAGGAAACCATCAACAAAATGAAATGGCAAGCCATGGAATAAGAGAAAATATTTGCAAATTATGTATCTGGTAAGAGGTCAAAATCCAAAATATAAAAAGAGCCAACACAACTCAACAGAAAAAAAATTAGATTAAAATATGAACAAAGGAACTGAATAGAGATTTTTCCAAAGAAGAGCTATAGGTAGCCAATAGATACATGAAGATGTGCTCAACATCACCAATCCTCAGGATTAAGATCTTATGTCATACCTATTTGAAAGATTATCATCAAAAGAGAAGAGATTGTAAGTTTTGGTGAGGGTGTGGGGAAAAGGGAATACTTCTGTGCTATTGCTGGGAATACATATTGGTACAGCCACTATGGAAAGCAGAATGGAATTTTTTTCAAAAAAATTAAAAATAGAACTTCCATTTGACCCAACAATTCCACTTCTGGGTATATATCCAAAGGAAATAAAAACGGAATTACTACCCTACAGAATTGCAGCATTATTCACAATAGCCAAGATGTGAAAACAACATAAGTGTCTATCAGCTGACTAATGGAAAATGATTTGTTTTATCTACACAATGGAATATTATTTAGCCCCAAGAAAGGAAATCTAACCATTTTTAACATCAATGAAACTTGAGGGCATTATGGAAAGTGAAATAGGCCAGACAGTGACAAATATTTCATAGTATCACTTATATGTGGAATGTTAAAAACAAAACAAAACAAGTCATACTCAAAGAAACCAAGTAGGAGAGTGACTGCCAAGAGCTGAAGGTTAAGGGAAATAAGGACATTTTAGTAAAAGATTACAAACTATCATCTATAAGATATATAAGGTCTGAGGATTTAATATGTAATATGGTGACTGTAGTTAGAAACTGTACTGTATAGTTGAAATATACTAAGAATAGAACTGAAATATTCTCATAAAAAGATACATATTTGATATTAATGATATATTAATTAACTACATGGTAGAAATCCTTTGACATATACATATATCAAATACATTAAATTATTATGGTATATATTTTAAATATCCTATAATCTTATTTTTAGTTGTAGTTCAATAAATCTGGGGAGAAAACACCATAAACTGGGTGATTTACTAATAGGAAAATTAATCCTCATGGTTCTGGAGGCTGGGAGTTCTACACGGTGCCAGCACGTTTTGGTTCTGGTGAGAATCTTCTTCAAGTTTGAAGATTGCCAATTCCTCACTGTGTATTCACATGGTGAAGGAGTTAGGGAGCACTGTGGGTTCTCTCTAATCAGTGCACTAATTGAAAATAAAAGTTTTGGGTGGACACATCCACATGAATGCAATGGTTAAACAGATTCAGGATTTGTTGTTACAAAATAGAAGTTTGTAACCTAGACATAGTAATGTTTATATACTTAAAAAAGGCAAAATAAAAGAGAAATATTCCTTCCATGTAGATTTTCAGTTTTAAAAATAGTTTTGCTTTACAGCACATGTATGAAAATGTAAGCAAAACTCAATTATTTATCAAAAAGCCAACACATTATTCTCCACTCATATAATAAATAATGTCCAGCATCTCTAGCCCTCTTTACACATCAACCAGATCACAGATCTGTCTGTTGAAGAGTAACAGCATAGTAATGTTTATAGTAATTACTTCCTTCCTTAATAGTTTTACCACCTATGGTTATACACCTGTTATCATTTCAAAAATTAGTTTCCCTTTTTTCTACTTTTGAACCTTAAGTAAGTGGAATCATAAAGTAATCTTGTGTTTTTAAGATTCATATATATTGTTTTGTTTGAATGTAGTTTATGTATTGTATTTCAGTATGCCAAATGATACAATTTATCCATTTGCCTAAGGATAACTGAGTTGCTTTCTTTTATAGTTATTGTGAGTAATATGTTTTTATAAGTACTTCTGGTGAACACAAGCACACATTTCTGTAGGGTAGTAACAAGTACAGGCTAGGTAACAGGATATATGATACTCGCAGTTTCATTAGCTTATTTTCAATTCCCTGATTAGGAAGAGTTGAGCACCTTTGTAGTCATTTTACTTAAGGAGTTATAGTTGTTTATATTTCAAAGTCTATTCTAAATAAAATCTTTTGTAAATTTCATGTATTATAAATACCTCATATTATTCTGTAGTTTGTCAGTTTTCTCGGCTAATAGAGTTTTTGATCAATATAAGTTCTTAGTTTTAATATGAAATTTATCAATATTTTTCCCTAAAGGAGTCTGTTTTTCTGTCTTTCAATCTTTTTATACCCCAATTTCAGTAACATAGTCTCATATTCATGTCTCTCATTCAGCTGGAATAAATTTTAATTTATGTATTAAGTATACTTTCAGTTTTATTCTTTTCCATGTATACACCAATTGTCCAAATACAATTTGTTGGAAAAATTATCTTTATTGGTTCCATGCTATCTCTTTTGTTAATTAATATCCCTGTATGTATGGATCTGTTTCTAAGCTTTCTTTTCTGTGATTTTTATCTAAGCTTTCAACCTTACCATACTCTTTCAATAATTTTAGCATTATAAGTCTTCAGATCTATATTTTTTAATCTCCAAGAATGTCTTGGATATTCTTAGCCCATTACATTTTAGAATCAATCTGCCATCTTTGATGGAAAATCAAACACAAAAGTTCTTTTGTGTTTGAAATTTTGTGTGGTGGTGCTAAATGACAATCATCAAAGCTAAGACTTCAGTTTTCTGTATGTTTTGTTTTGACTGCGTCACTATCCTTAGGAATAGAGTTTGGTGTAATTTTTGAGTACTTTATATTTCATTGCGTTATTTATAAATGTAAGTGGTCAATTAAAACTAAGTAATCATAATATGGATTTTATAGGCCAAATCATTATATTTATTTACCCATTCATCCATCCATGTAATTCGTATACATGTATGTGTAGATTTTGTGTGTGTGTGTATGTGTGTGTATTTTTATTAATTTATTTGACAGCGAGAGAGAGATCACAAGTAGGCGGAGAGGCAGGCAGAGGGGGAGGGGAAAGCAGGCTCCCTGCCAAGCAGAGAGCCCAAATGCGGGGCTCAATCCCAGGACCCTGAGATCATGACCTGAGCCGAAGGCAGAGGCTTAACCCACTGAGCCACCCAGATGTCTCATATCTGTACATTTGTATGCATTACAAACATATATACAATATATGGCACTATAGTTATATCACATTATATCTGTGTATCTATACCTATCTATATATAAATACACATTGTATATGCATGTATAGAAGATAGATACACAGATAGATGGACAAATAGACATATAAGTAGTTAGATATGTCGAAAGTAGTGACTTTTAATCACATTTGAAATTTCATACAGACTTAATGTCATTAATTAATATTCAAGGATGCCTACAATAAAAAATACAAATAGTAACAAGAGTTGGTGAGGATGTAGAGAATTTGCAACCCTTGTGCACTGTCAATAGGACTATTAAATGGTGCAGCATCTTTGGAAAACACTATGGAAGTGCCACAAAAAATTAAACATAGAATTGCTATTTAATCCAACAATTCTTATTTTGGATATATACATCAAAGAATTGAATGCAGGGTCTTAAAGAGATATTGGTAGCTCCATGTTCAGAGGCACATTATTCACAATAGCTAAAAGATAGAAGCACCCCAAGTGTTCATTCATGGGTGAATGGATAAGTAAAATGTGGTAAACATATACAGTGAAATATTAAGTTTAAAAAGGAAGGAAATTCTGACACATGCTGCAACATGGATGAATCTTGAGGACAGTATTCTAAGTTAATAAAGCCAGTCATAAAAGAGACAAATACTATAGGATTCCACTTCTTGCAGGTACCTAGAGTAGTCAAATTCATAGAAACAGAAAGCAAAATAGTGGCTGGGGGGTAGGAGGAATGGGAATTGTTGTTTAATGGGTATTGAGTTTCAGTTTTGCAAGGGTTCTGGAGATTTGTTATACAACAGTGTGAATGAACTTAACACTACTGAACTACATGCTTAAAAATATTTAAGATGGTAATTTTATTATGTTTATTTTATAATAATTAAAAATAAAAATATTCAATTATAAATGTAAAATGGAAAATGAATTTTAGAATATGCAAAATGGACTGCATAATCTGTTAAATTCTTGAAGTTTGGAAGCTATAGTGAAAATGTACTTCTGACTCAAATTCCAGAGGTTCGTATAATTAGAAAATCAAGGGGATAATACAGCATAGGTCATCCACATGTTATCCAAATCTCTTTGCCTTCAGAAATATAATTAACTATAATCAGTTTGCATCCCCACCCATAGATTTTTGTTAATTTTGCAATATCTTTTCTTTTGGCTTACTACAATTTGTGATCTCAGTTGAGCCATTTTGTTTGACTGAAATATTGATCCAAGAACCCAATGTATCACTTTTTCAAAATCTTCAAAATACCTATTCTACAAAGCACCTGTGATTAGAATGACATTCTCAAGGTTTGTTAAGGAGGGGAATCATGGCAACACAAAAGACTGCTAAAGGGTTTTAAGGCATAGCCCTTTTAAAAATCTCCATCAAGTGTTCTAGACTATGTGGTAGCATTTGCCTTTCAATCCACCCTGAGCTCTATTTTGTTGTATAATTCTTTCTATTCTTTCCTTTTTCCTTCATTTGTTCTCTACATTTTTTAGGTCATAAGAGCAAAATTTCTTATGTGTATCATGCAGAGCATATTTCTTTCCCTCTTTCTCGAGCCACATATTAGGTGAAAAGCTGTGGGAATTTTGCAGGAAGGGCTCACTTTTTAACTCAAGTCTATAGCAATTTTTCAAACAAAGGCAGTGTTATTCTTAAGAGGAATCTGATAGAATTATTTTCACATAGTTACTGTACAAGAAAAATGTTCTAAATCAAATATTAGTAAATGACATTCAGCTATCTAGGAAAACAATCCATAATCCCATTGGGATGTTACAGAAATGCTCAGACATTAAAATGAACGAACGAATGAATGAATGAATGAATGAATGACAAGCAATACTTTAATTAAAAAAAAAAAAAAAAACAACTCTAGGGACTCCTGGGTGGCTCAGTAGGTTAAAGCCTCTGCCTTCGGCTTGGGTCATGATCTCAGGGTCCTGGGATCGAGCCCTGCATCATGCTCTCTTCTCAGCAGGGAGCCTGCTTCCTCCTCTTTCTGTCTGCCTGCCTCTCTGCCTACTTGTAATCTCTGTCTGTCAAATAAATAAATAAAATCTTTAAAAGAAAAAACCTCTAAAATGTAAAATACCTTAGATTTTAAAATGTTAAATACTTAAAATGATTAAAGGAAAACACATGATTTTAATAGATCTGAAAATAAGTGGCATAAAATTTAAAAAAATTGTAGAAAAATACTAGTTATTTTTAGTATAGAGTTTCACATCCGAGCAATATGATTTTTTTGAAAATCATACTAAATTATTAGCCAGTATTTTGTTTTATTTGAAAGACAAGGCTTTCTTTCTGTTAAATAGGAACAGAACTGGAATAGCTGCTATCACTGCTATTATTTAATTTTGGGGGATCATTCCATTCAATGTATTTTAACAACTAAACAACTAATAGTTACAAATATCTGAATGAAGAAGGCATTTTACTATTTTTTTAAAAGATTTTATTTATTTATTTATTTATTTATTTGACAGAGATCACAAGCAGGAAGAGAGGCAGGCAGAGAGAGAGGAATAAGCAGGCTCCCTGCTGAGCAGAGAGCATAGATTAAGTGATAGTAAAAGTAAGGATAAATTTAAAATTGCCCTAATTTATTTAAAATATGACTCATTTATAATGTTTCCCATTTACCTCAGCTCTGTTTCTTAGCACCGGTGAGGGAGATCCTTGTTGTAATGTGTGATATTAAAGAAATAATGCAAAATGTCATCTTAAAGAAAAATTGCTTGTTTTTATCCAGTTAGTAAGATATTTGGAATTCTCATGAATTTAAACATATAGATAAACCTGAAGGCAAAATATTTTCTAAATTTATCCTTCAACACTAAAGCTGTTAAGGAGTTGTCGGAACCTGTAATGCCTACCTACTTTGAGTCACTAATGTCCAATGTCCACCATTCTGATGTGAATATTTCAGTAAGCCTTCTTCTGGTCATTGCCTGTGTGAAAGCATTTTTAATTTCCATCTAGAACAGGAAGTACAAGCAGTAGATATGACCCAGAGAAACCTTAAGGGCTTAACCAGGAAACTAAAATTTTCAAGTTTTAACTTTGCGAGTAGTTCCAACAATTTGTTTCAGAAATAAGATTTTAGTCATAAATTATTTTAATCAAATGGAGGGCAAAATCCTTAAGGCTAACTCTGATCCTTTTTATAGATCAGTGTGACGTTACAGTAAGATCAGGATCTGATTCTTATCCTCAAGGCTTCCAGCCACTTGTGATATCCATCATAGGTCCAAAGCTTTTAATTGCAGAACACAAAGACAATTACAGTCTGAAACAAAAGAGGAGAAAATTTTATATACAATCTAGATTCTGGTGGTGTTTTTTTGCTATATCTACTAGGCAAACACATCATTCTTTTAACTCCACAGTAATTCTCCTCTTCAGAACACTCTTTCAATTGAGCTTGTATGTATTTTACCTTCTTTCTATTTATTTTTTTTCTTTTTCAGGGTTTAATCATACAATATCTTAATTAGGGAATTACAACATTGGTTCTAGTGATAGCTCTTCTATTGTGGATCAAAGGTCTCTTTCATGGTTTTTCCTGTCTAGTGCAAACCAATTTACGTAGCCTTCAAAGTATTGTGTGGTTTGACTTTAATGTGAAGAATTCTAGACTCCTAAGCTATTTATTGACTTACCTGCTACTGCATTAATGTTCCTAAAATACTACCATGCAGCCTAACCTCAGCTATCTGAAACAATTCTTAAAGCCTGAAATTATTCTCCGCATGTTATTTCTAACCATCTAAGCAGTAATTATATCTGCTTCCCCACTTTCTCTTGCTATCATGGTTCAGCTGGTATATTATTGTATTTATTTTATAGTATTATACAAAACAAACTAAAACTTTCCTATTTTAAATGATTTCCTACTTTAAATGACTGATTCACAACGTACTTCCTCAGTTAGTTCTAAATCATTTGGTGTTTCAGAAAGAGTATCTGCAGAATCTGAGTTTCAAAGGTCTCAGATCTTCTACAGCTTGTCTGTGAGGAGGTGAGAGAGTGAGTGATAAGTGAAGGTAGTCATCTGCAGGTACAAGAACTGCCATTAGGCAAGTTTAAATGGTCAAGACCAAGACTTTGGTCCCACATCAAAGATAAGCCCATCAGGCAAATCATGAGTTGATACTGAGCTCTTCTCTTGGTGGTGGGCCTGATTCCCTCCATGCCCCAATGTCATTTTTCATGAATGTATACCCTTGAGTCCGTATTCTCCTTCTTTTCCACCTGTTATGTTTTGAAGTTCATAGGTTATCTAAGTAGAGAGTTTTTTCCCCCATTTTCTCTGCTTGTTCCTTGGTAAGGCCCTTTCACTTAATAATTTGTGTTTTTCCTGTCTGGGAAATTCTATTTTTATTTGATATTTTCTTTCTGTTGATTTTCTTTTATTTTTCGAGGCTACTGTCTTAGTTTCTTTGAGCTGCTATATAAAAGGACCAGAAATTGGGTAGCTTATATAAAGAAAAATTTACTTCTTACAGTTCTGGGGCCTGGGAAGTCCAAGATATCATGCTAGTATGGTTGGGTTCTAGTGTTAGTCCTCTTCCCATTTCTTTCTTTTTTTTTTTTTAGAAAAAAAAGTTTTTAAAATACTTTATTTATTTATTTGAGAGAGAATGAGTGAGAGAGAGCCTGAAAGAGGAGAAGGTCAGAGGGAGAAGCAGACTCCCCAAGGAGCTGGGAGCCCAATGCGGGACTCGATCCTGGAAGTCCTGGATCATGACCTGAGCCCAAGGCAGTCGCTCAACCACCTGAGACACCCAGGCGCCCGCTCTTCCCATTTCATATGCAGTGTCTTCTCCCTGTGTCCTTACATTGTGAAAGGGGCAAGCTCACTCTGTGTGTGTTTTGTTTCCTTTTTTGAGGACTCAATCCCATTCACGAGAGCTCTTCTTTCATGTCCTAAGTGCCTCTCAAAGTTTTACTCCTTATCACCTTGGGAGTGTAAGTTTCAGCATATGAATTTTGGGAAACAAAAAATTTCGGTCATTAGCAATCACCTTTAACTTCCCAGAATAATCCAGCTCTGACCTTTTCTCTCAGGTACTTTGGCTCTAAATTCTGGGAAATGTTTTTCAAAGGCATTCATCTTTTCTTTTTATTAATCATGTAAAAACTTTCCAGTGCTATTACTTTTCTCAGTTATGTCATTTTTTATTGTAACACATTTCATGAAAGTAATAACATCTCAGATATCTCAGAGTGCATCAATTAATTTATGATCAGTAATTATTTGGCCATTCTTATGTGTTTGTACTTTTATCTCATTTTTTAACATATATAATTTTTTTTTAATTCTAGAATAGTTTTAAATTTACAGAATTATTACAAAGATTAAGAATTTCCATATACCCCATAATCTGTTTCCCTGTTATTGACATCTTATAACAATGTAGTACTTTTATTGCAATTAATGGACAGATATATATATGTATATATATCACTACATAGTGATATAGTGATATGTTATTATTAACTATGGTCTATATATTACATATTCCTACATCCTCAATATTTTCCTCATATCCTGTTCCTCTTCTAAAATCCCATCCAGGAATGCTTGTTTTGGCAGCACATATACTCAAATCCCATCCAAGATACCAAATTACATTGACTACTCATGTTGTCTTACTGTCCTCTATCTCTGTCTGCTTCCTGGGAACACTGTAGCAAATTACCACAAACTGGTGGCTTTAAAACAACAAAAATTTATTCTACCACCATTCTGGAGGCTAGAAGTATGAAATCAATGTGTTGGCAGGGCTCTAAGGGAGAATCTGTTTGATGGCCTTCATTTTAGCTTTTATTGTTGCAGGCAATCCTTGGCATTCCTTAGCTGGTAGATGTAATACTCCAGAGTCTGCCTCCATTGTAACATGGCCTTTTCCTTGTGTGTCTTTGTCTTTTCCTTTATGAGGACACCAGTCATATTGGAATTTCGTCTAGTACAGTGAATCGGAGGCTTAGATTATTTCTTTCATAGCATTCTTTGCTTTCAACATATGACTTTAATGTTATAGATTTCCCTCTATGTACTATGTTCTACGCATCCCACAATTTTTTAGTAAGTTCTATTTTTAATTTTTATTCCTTTAAAAATACTTTTGAATTTCACTTGAGACTTTTCTTTGACTGTTGTGTTATTTAGAAACCTGTTGTTGAATCTCCAAATATTTGCACATTTTCTATCTATCTGTTATATTATTGATTTCTAGTTTAATTCTATTGTGGTGAGAACATACTTTATTTGATTTCTATTCTTCTAAATTTGTTAAAATATGTTATGTCCCAGAATGTGGTCTGACTTTCTGAATGTTCCATGTGAGCTTCAGAAGAATATGTTTTCTATTGTTGTTGGATATAGTAGTCTATAGATATCAATTAGGTACAATAGATTAATAATGCTGTCCACGTCAAGTATTTTCTACTAATTTGTCAATTACTGAAAAAGGACCATTGAAGTTCCAGTTGTGTTTTATCAGTTTTTACTTCACCTATTTTGACACTCCTTTTAGGTGTTTACACATTTATAATTATTATACCTTCTTGGAGAATTGATTCTTTCATTATTATGTAATATTGACATCTCTGATAATCTTCCTGATCTGGAGTTGGCCTTGTCTAACGTTACCGTACCTAATACAGCTTTTTGGTTAATGATAACATCGTACATCTTTCTCCATGCTTTACTTTCCACCTTTATGAGTGCTAACATTTAAAGTAGATTTGTACACAACATATAATTGGGTCTCTTTTGCTTTGTTTTCCTTGTCTTGGCAATCTCTATCTTTGACAATCTCTATCTTGGCAAATTTAAATTATTTACATAGAAAATGGTTATTGACATAATTATATTAGTATTTTAAATGTTTCTATCAGTTAATTTGTACTTTTTTTGTTCTTCTTATATCTTCTCTGCTGTTGAGTATTTTATTTGATCCCATTTACCTCCTCCCTTAATATATCAATTATACTTATTTACAAAAATTTTGTTAATGATTATCTCTTCATATGCATTTTTAATTAATCTGGTTTATCTTTAAAGATAGATTTATTTATTTATTTATTTATTTATTTCAGAGAGAGAGAGAAAGAGACCACGGTTTGGGGGAGGGGGAGGGGGAGAAGGAGAGAGAGAATCTCAAGCAGATTCCCTGTTGAGCATGGAGCCACACATGGAGCTCGATTCCAGGACCGTGAGATCATTACATTAGCCAAAATCAAGACTCAGAGGCTTAATCAACTTAACAACCCAGGAATACTTTTAGCTTATCTTTAAATAAGACTGTATCATTTTACAAGTAGTGTAGTTTCCTTGTATGGATAGTTCTCAATTTCTCGTACACATTTCTTCAGTCATTACTATCATTCATTTTATTTATTCATATGTTATAATCACCCAGCACATTGATACTATTAATTCAAACAAGCAGTTATATTTAGGTTAATTAAAACAGTAAAACATTTAAAAAGTTATTTTATTATCTCTTATTCTCTCTCCTACACACTTCCTTTCTTTATGTAGATCTGAGTTTTATTCTATATTATTTTCCTTATGCTTGATAAAAGTATTTTAACAGTTCTCACAGGCAGAAAAGATATAAGATGGGAGTAAGCTTTTTACATGTTGTGAAATTTTTACAATAGAAGTTAGTACATTAATTTGTAAGCAGATAGTTTCCAGAATCTCTTTTTTTTCTTTAAGAACTTGTTTCTTCAATTCATCTTAGTGTTTCTCTTTCTTGGCTTATGTTTTCCCTATGTGGTCTTTAATATTTATATATCAGTTTTAATTTAAGAAAGAGTGACTGTGTTGGTTACTTTATACATTGGTATTCATTTTCTCTGCTATTATAATACCAATTTGTTTCACCAAAAACTTTCCTCCACAAATTAGAATACTTTACTGGGACTCCATGTAAAGGCATGATGGCTCATAAGCTTTCATTAAATGAGAAGGCTGGCCTTACACTGATTCCCCCCAAGTGCTAGAATGAAAAAGGTAATTATTCTAAATGTGCCAATACCATACCGACAGTTTTATTTTTTGAAGATAGTTAATTTTATTTATTTAAAGAAAAGCCTTTTGGTATTTGCATAGATGATAAATGACACTGTAATAAAGTTCTGTTGACAGAATTTCAGTTAATGAAAATATTTCATAACCTCTTCTCACTTCATACTCATGTCCAGTCCAAGTCTCTTTGAGGTTTCCCCTTCAGTTCTTTCCTCTTCTGCTAGTATTCTGTACTTAAACTTCTGTGTCTTTTCCAACTTTTGGGAATGTGCTTAACTTTCCATCTGATCTTCTACCTCTGCTTTAAACTTCCCCAAATCTGCCACTCCCATTTCTTCCTTTTTTTTTTAAAGATTTTATTTATTTATTTGACAGACAGAGATTACAAGTAGGCAGAAAGGCAGGCAGAGAGAGAGGGGAGAAGCAGGCTCCCTGCTGAGCAGAGAGCATGATGCCGGGCTCCATCTCAGGACCCTGGGATCATGACCTGAGCCAAAGACAGAGGCTTTAACCCACTGAGCCACCCAGATGCCCCTGCCTCTCCCATTTCTATCCCATCTCATTTTCTTTGCTCTTAGGGATTTGACCACATTTTTATTTCTTCACTACCATATTTGAAGAGAATAAAGTTGAATAGATACAGAAGGGCTCACACCTTGTATCTGAATATTCTTGTAATTCTTGACAGGAATTTAAGTGACATTCTTTGGCCATTCTATATCTTGTAATGCAGTCATGTTGTATAGTCATGACAAAAATTACCAAGGCACAAGACTGGATTTAGAAAAACAAAATTACATTTGCTAAGGTATTGACTCTATGATATATAATTTTTCATTAAAAATATTAACATTGAATTATATATATTCTATCTCCTATTAAATTATTATTGTTGGTGCACATTTACTTTCCTCTACTTGTAGCTGCGAACTGAAGAGTATATGATAGACTTGCATGCACATATATATTACTTTTCCTTCTAGGTTACAAGTTCTTAAGGTTTTGGATCACATGCTCTTCATATTTGTAAACCACAGAAGTAAAGGCTTTAATATTAACAAAAAAAGTTCTAATGCAGATAACTTTTCCAATGGTAGCGAGAAAAACAGAAGAATTAGAAATAGCCCCTTTAAATTTCCACTCGTGTGGTGTATTAATAATAAGCTCTTAACAAAAGATCTCCTAAACAAAAGTTTACTGTGTATAGTATAAAAAGAAGTAAGTTATTCTGCTTCAGAAAGGTTTTACCCTCTTGCTATCAGATTTTACACAACACGGATGCCCTTCCTTCCACAACCCCTGCCCTCCTATACTATCATTGCTTATGCCAAGGGAAAGATGGTCACATTGCCTGAGTTGCCTTTATACAGACCAATGTGCTGGACAGTGACCATGATATTCATGATTCCCATTGGGCCCCGAATTGACTGGTGCTTTCTTCAGTTACATATACATGTAAACAAAATCAAAGAAGTGTGATTGGCTTTTAGGCATTATATAAGCATATCTGATATGCTTGATAGAAACTTGTATTCTTCCTTCTGCTCTGTCCTAGAACACAATGTCTGGCACTTGGGGTTCATTTCTCCAGCCTCTGTCACACCAGAATGATTTCAGCAACTTCTTTTCATTTAAAAATTTATTAGAGAAGGCGGAATTCACCCTTTTAGATTGATGATCTCACTATGTTTAAGGAGAAAAAGTTGGGTAATATCACAAACTGAAATATTATGTTCAGGTCTGAAAGATAAAAAGTTAAATCATTCTCTTATTTATTTACTCAAAAGAACTTACCATAGTTAAAATATTTTAAATAAATGAAAGAAGAATATAAACATATTTTGTATGATTATCCTTCTCCATTTGGCAAAGTAACCAGAAACAACTTTCATTTAAAAAGTTTTGTATTCTAGGGCTGCCTAAGTGGTTCAGTCATTAAGCATCTGCCTTCAGTTCAGGTCATGATCCCAGGATGGTGGGATCAAACTCTGCATCAGGCTCCCTGCTCAGCGGGGAGTCTGCTTCTCCTTCTCCCACTCCGCCTGCTTGTGTTCCGTCTATCACTGTGTCTCCCTCTGTCAAATAAATACATAAAATATTTTTTAAAAAATAGATAGTTTTATATTCTAGGCAAAAGGTAGGACTTCTGGGTAAGATAGCAGAGTAGAATGATCCTAAACTCACCTCATCCTATGGATACAACTAGATAAGACCCTCATCAGTTTAATCCAGAAGACAACCCAAAGACTGGCAGAACAGGCTCTCCATAGCTAAATGTAGAGAAGAGGCTGCACTGAACACGGTAGGAAGGACAGAGACATGGTTGGGAAACAAGATAACCTGCAAGACTGTCCATGGTGAGGAGGGTCACAGCAAACACGAAGAATGGAGAAAAGCAGACCACACTTCAGGCACACCAGGCACAGGGGACTTGCACTGGGAATAGCAATCCCCAAAACATTTGGCTTTGAAAAGTAGAGAGGCTTAAATTCTCAAAATCAGTGAGGCTTAACACCTGAAACTTTAAAGATCAGTGGCTCTGCTCAGGGAGAGCAGAAGAAAGGAAACTGAATCCCTGCCCTTAAAGGGACAGCACAACAAACAGCCCCACTGAAATACAGGATAGGAGTAGCAGTTTGAAAAATGCCTGGGGTATGGGACATCTGGGCTCAGTTGGTTAAGCTGCTGCCTTCGGCTCAGGTCATGTTCCTGGGGTTGAGTCCTGCATTGGGATCCTTGCTGAGTGGGGAGCCTGCTTCTCTCTCTGCCTCTGCCTTCCACTCTGCCTGCTTGCTCTCTCTCTCTCTCTCTCTCTCTGACAAAAAAGTAAATAAAATCTTAAAAAAAAATAAAAAGAAAAAGTCTGGGGTATATGAAAGGAAGATTTGTTTATTAATCTCAGAGTTGTGCTGGAGGTGAAGAGATCTTTGGGAAACTTCTCCAAGAACCAAAGAGCTGGCAGACACTATTTCCCTTTCCTGCCCCCTAACTGAGATACACAGACACTTTCAGGAACCAGCACAGCACAAACACTCTTCAACTGGCTTGCTATCAGTGTGTTCCAGCACTGCATTCTTCTATAGATTAGCCCCTTTGAATCCAGCCTCAACAGAAATACATCCAAAGTGGGGTCATAAGTGTGTCATTGTGTAAGCAACCCTGGCAGAGGGCAATACCACTCAAAGTGACTTCTGCACTAGGGAAAGGGGAAGATAACCACACACACACCAATTTGGTGCAGCCCTAGCTCTAGGCTGGGGGCAGACATCTGGTCTGACTGCAAGCCCCCCTCCCCAACCAATGAAAGCCTCTCAGGGGACAACACAAGGAGAACACTTTGCAGTTTGGTGCAGCTGCAGCTCTGGAAAATACCAATTCTGACCCCACTCAAGCGCAGGGTAGCCCCAGACTGGCCCATTAATAACACAAGGACCAAACATTACCCACAAGTGTAGAGAACCATTACAGATGACTGGACTGAAGGCTCAGCCACAACAGTAAGGTGCATGCAACACACATAGCAGAAACCCCTGAAGTACCAGGTTTTGGTGAACAAGGTACATTGCACTGCAGGGGACCCCAGGACCTCTTCTTCTTACGGCCACTACTTTCAAGAGTAGGAGTCATAGCCAATTTTCCTAACATACAGAAACAGACCTAGAGAATTCCTCCCAGAGGACATGGAAGAATATGCCCCAAATGAAAAGGCAAGACAAAATTGCAGCAAGAGAGATAAACAAAATAGATATAAATAATATGCCTGATAGAGAATTTAAGGTAATAGTCATAAAGAAATTCATTAGATTTGAAAAGAGAATGGAAGACCTCAGTGGGACTCTCAATAAAGAGACAGAAAATATAAAAAAGAACCAATCAGGGATGAAGAACTCACTAACTGAAATTAGAAATACACTAGATGCAATAAGTAGTAGACTAGAGGAAGCAAGAGAACAGATTAATAACCTGGAGGACAGAGTAATGGAAAACAATCAAGCTGAAAGGAGAAAGAAAAAGAGATTAATAAAGAATGAGAATAGATTAAGGGAGCTTAATGACACCAGTAAGCATAACAAAATTCACATTATAGTAATATCACATGAAGAGAGATAAAAGGGACCATAAAATTTACTTTAAGAAATAAGAGCTGATAATCTCACAAAACAAAACCATTGCCAGGGGGATGGGGGTAAGGAGAGGATGATGGGGTTATGGACATTGGGGAAGGTATGTGCTATGAAGTATGTAAACCTGGCCATTCACAGACCTGTACCCCTGGGGCTAATAATACCTTATATGCTAATTTAAAAAAAAATAAAAAGAAAGAAAGAAGAGCTGAAAACTTCCCAATTCTGGGGAAGGAAACAGAACTCCAGATCCAGGAAGCACAGAAAGCCCCAACAAAATCAACCCAAGGAGGTGCACACCAAGACACACAATAGTTAAAATGACAAAAGGTAGTGATAAAGAGAGAATTATAAAAGTAGCAAAAGGAAGGCTGTCAGCTGATTTTTCAGCAGAAATTTTATAGACCAGAATGCAGTGGCATGACATATTCAAAGTGCTGAAAGAAAAAAAAAACCTTGCAGCCAAGGATACTAGGCTATCATTCAGGTTAGAAAGAGAGATAGAATTTCCCAGACAAAGTTAAAGAATTCATCACCACTAAATAATCCTTGCAAGAAATGTTAAAGGGGACTTTGTGTGTGAAAAGGAAAGATGATAAACAACAGTAAGGAAAGTAGGAAGCACAAAAGTGTAAAACTAAGTATATCTATAAAAATTAGTCAAGAGATTCACAAAAATATAAAAAGATGTAAAGTGTGACAACATATACCTGAAATGTGTGTATGCAAAGATAAGAATGAAAATTTAGTGCTTTTAAAATTAGTTCAAACTTAAGTGAATGTCAACTTAATATAGCCTGTTATTTGTACAAGATAGTATATATAAACCTAACAGTAACCACATATCAAAAAGATAGCAGATATGCAAAAATAGGGAAAAGTAATCTAAATATATCATTAAAGAAAACCAGCAAACCAATAGAAGAGAGCAAGAGGAAAAAAAGAACAGAGGAAATATATAAAAACAACCATAAAACAAGTAAGAAAATTGCAGTAAGCACATACTTATCACTAATTACTTTGAATATAATGTGACTAACTGCTTTAATCCAAAGACTTGGGGTGATGGAATAGATTAAAAAAAAAAAAAGCAAGACCCATCCATATGCTGCTTAAAAGAGACTCATTTCAGACCTAAAGACACATGCAGATTGAAAGTGAATGGATGGAAAAACATTTATCATACAAATGGAAGTGAAAAGAAAGCTGGGGTAGCAATACTCATATTGGAAAAATAATAGAGTTTAAAATAGACTTTAGCAAAAGACAAAAAGTATACTACGTAACCATAAAGGGAACAACCCAACAAGAAG